>CM042149.1:42188481-42218481 GCA_023376005.1 Doryteuthis pealeii | reverse complement strand
ACCTCTACACCCCCATGGCTACAAAATTGAACTGACCATGTGAAACTTTTAAAACAAACGCCTATCCCGGTCAGAGTTTGTGCACAGGATTTGCTTGTAGTCAGTCAAAAACGGATTTTGTCATCATTGTATTGTCAAAGGAAACAGTTTGTCACTGGAAACAATAGGACTACGTGATAGAAAGACACACACACACACACACACACACATATATATATATATATATATATATATATATAGAGAGAGAGAGAGAGAGAGATCCTTTTACAATGAATGTCTTATAGACACAGAAAGAGGATAGTAGAACAGATCCTGCTGAAGTACACTTGAACCGGATTTTCAAATTCAAAGTATTTCCAAGAATTACTATTCCAAGAAGTTTGGCTAAAATCGAAAAAAAAAATGAAAGCTGAATGGATGAATTATTTGCTTGTTTAGTTGGATTTTACGGCATGTCAACCCTTATTGGGTTATCTTATGTCAAAAACGTTTTGTTTTATTCATTCTTGATGTGTACTCAATTCTTTTTAACTCAAATTTTTAAACACATTTTTTTCAAACTCATTTTCTACTATTTAACCCATAGATGGGACCCTAACAGGTACTACCACTCCGGGTCAGAGTGGACCAGGGAGTAATGGTAATAAAGAGGTACTCCACATTCCCCAGAGCTCCAAAATTGGAACTTCACCATCAGATCGAATTTAACGTCATACCCAAGACACCAAGACTCTCAGCCACCGCCTTCTAGCATATATAGATCAAAATGGTTGGGGCTTACCATTAGGGCAATAGGGTTGGGACAATTATATTGATGCTAGGGCTTGACGTGACCAGCCGATTGAGTAAGAGCCAAAGTGGAGTGTTGCATGTCATGGGCTGCTAAGCCACCAGGATTCCATCCTTAAGCATCACAGGTCGCTACCCACGGTCAATAGGTGGTTCCTTGAGGGGGGGGTCTTACTCGTGTGCAGAGGTGCAGTCAAAGTATTCTAAAATCACAGCCGACAGGAATGGACATTGGATGAATTATCAGACGATCTAAATCCTCATCATCATAATCATGTCGCGCTAGCAGCACGGACATCCATGACAATCTCTCGCCAACCGTCCCTATCATTCTTTGCTCCTGGGAGATCCTCTGTGCAGCATCCAGTATCCGCGCAAAGTTAGTCTATGTAAGTCTTTGCTGGACAGCATACTCTGGCGTGCCAATGTAATGGCTTAAATACTAAATCAAAAATGTTTTGTGTTTTTTTTATTACTAAAATGTCGTTCGTATTTTTTTGTAAGTTTTTTTTAAAGATATGATCTTTATTTTGATAATTTGTAATCAGCACTGAATGACCTTTTCGGCAATAGCATCCGCACTGTGCAATCCCCGAAGTGTTTAATTCATTTAAAGTAGCGTCATTAATGTAAAACGAAACAACAATATGAAAATAAATTAGCCACACTTGAATAAAACAAGAAAAGTTAAGAAAATCACCGATAAATTGACTTCTCTTTCAGTTCAAATGGGAATACTAACATAAGACATATATATATATATATATATATATATTCTGTATTTTGACCGTTTTAACTTCAAATATCAAATATCTTGCCCTAACGACAGCCGTTTCTCTGTCTACTTAAAAATTATATATTTTTTCTATTATCATTTTTTCATTATCATTATTTTATTTTGTATTTAAAATATTAAAAAATAGAATACAATGTGTTCAAGGACAATCTCTCCGTCGAAACACGTGTCGGCACTTCATCAAACCATTTTTATCCACTCAACATTTTATTTCCTTTATTTATTTATTTTTTCAACACACATATATATATATATATATATATATATATGTGTGTGTGTATGTGTGTGTGTGTGCGTGTAATAGGCATCCACAGACACCGTGTTTCGACGTATCACGTGTCCTCAGTGTGGCTAGACTTAACAGATTGCCTCCAGCTGGGAGCGAAACGCGACTGACTTTTCATCAGTCAGAGTTTCTAGCCCCTCAACCATTAGCACTTAAATCAGAAGCAGAATTTTAACTGATAAATACATACATAGGTATACATGTCACGGTCACTGAAGAGCTCATATCCATTAATAACAGAGAGCCTTGCTTAAGCGAATGCGGTGACCGTCAGCTAAAATTCCCTTCCAAAGAACTCTACCGAGTTTGGATATATGAATGGATGCATTGGTGGGTGAAATAAGTGTACTCACACAGATATATGTTTTCGTAGATATATTTATTCACGTGGATAACAAGCAACCTTCGATACTTTTAGGGCCCGTTTTCAGAGTGAGGCTGGGCGGAAGTAAACAAACCTTGCTAGGGTGTTCCGGGCTTAAGGGTATTTGCCTGCTCATCCCACTTATGAGGGCTGGACACAAGGTCTCGTTTTTACGAGGGCGCATAAAAATTGCGTCGACCTGGGGGGGGATGGCCCCCTGGGATCGACGCTATTAATTTTACATTACTGGTCCAGAGGCCGAAGCACACTGGACCCCCAGCCGAGGCCTGGTGGATTAGGTAAGAATCAGAGCATAGTAACTGGAACAGATACTACACTTTGATCCCTCCCACATCAGGGTTCCGGCTTAATGTGGTTAACTGTAGCTAATTGTCAAAACTGTTACAGTGGGTGGATGTGCGCGTGGCGTAATGTTTATCATCAGAAGATGGTCTCAACAATCCGAGTTCAGATCCTGGACGAGACTGTTTGCGTTTCATTTCGTGTTAATGTCCTTTGTGAAGGCCTTAATCTATCTCTTCACCCCGCCACTGGCTATGGGAACTGTATTAGGATATACTGAGCCCTCTAGACCGGTTTAGAAGGAAAGCATCTGCATTCAAAAACTGAGGAGTGTTGTTCAGAGAATATGCGGTATACTGATGCACTATTCTTCTGTTGTCAACTTATTCAAATGGTTAGTGGCTGGTTCTACACAAACCTTTACCACTACAAACAAATCACCTGCGTAGGTAGTTCAACGTTTCACAAAATTTTAACCGATATATTGGGCTTTCATACTTCAAGATTGACTATATATATATATATATATATATATATATATATATTATATATATATTAGTGAAGAAAAAGGCTTAAAAATCGGCTATTTTGCGGTTATGCTACCATTTCCACTCACGGGTATCTAAATATACCCATGAGCTTCATCAGACCGCTAACTTTATTGAAAATAGTATATATATATATATTGTAGATAATATGGGTGGTATATTTCTAAGCAGATAGTGCTCAATATCACTAATAGGACGTTTATACTATTATGAAGATCGCATATGTGAGAAACTCTCAGAAAATTAAGGAAAAAAAGAAAAAAATGAAAAATTAAATAAAAAAGAAAGAAAGGGAAATTAAATAAATTAAAATGAAATAAAGAAAGGAAGAAAAGAAAGAAAGAAAGAGTCTTTAATCTATCAGCGTTTTCTTCTTCTTCTTCTTCTTCTTTTTTCTTCTTCTTCTTCTTCTTCTTCTTCTTCTTTCTTCTTCTCTTCTTCGACGCTCTTCTTCTTCTTCTTCTTCTTCTTCTTTTCTTCTTCGACGCTCTTCTTCTTCTTCTTCTTCACGCTCTTCTTCGACGCTCTTCTTCGACGCTCTTCTCTTCTTCTTCTTCTTCTTCTTCTTCTTCTTCTCTTCTTCTTCTTCTTCAACGCTCTTCGACGTTCTTCTTCTTCTTCTTCTTCTTCTTCTTCTTCTTCTTCTTCTTCTTCTTCTTCTTCTTCTTCTTCTTCTTCGACGCTCTTCTTCTCTTCTTCTTCTTCTTCTTCCAAAACTTCTCGTCATTTTAATAGTTCCTGTGAGACTAACAATTCAAGTTAACGCCGTGTAATTTTAACCAGTTGGGCTTTCAATTTTCTGACACAGTGAATTTAAGGAGTGGCTCCATTGGACAATTGACTTCTCCCGAAAACAACTGGATATAAAATGACTGTTAACTGTCCGTAAGGAAATCAATTCCAGTCCATCCCAACGTCCTGGGAGCAACCTACTAAAATGAAAACCCAATAGTACAAATATAACATATATATATACACATATATATATATATATATATATATATATATATATATATATATATATATATAAAGAGAGAGGGGAGACAGAGAGAGAGAGAGTGCGTGTGTGTGTGTGTGTGTATTTTGGTGCTGATATTTTTTGCATTACATCTTCAATATCTTCAGAAAGAAATGGAAATGTACCAAAGTAATATTTTAAGGGAAGAAAAATAAGAATTTACGTGGAGTACCAACAAACTTTGATAGATAAATCATACTGAATATAAATATATCTTGAAAATTTTAGCAAAGTCATTTGGTTAATAGCAGTTATATACGAGTTGCGTTCAAGAAGAGTATTTATATATATATATATATATATATATATATATATATATATATATATAAGTAAGATGAGGATTTAATCCGGTAGTATGTGGAGAAATATCATATATCTCCATATATATATATGTGTGTGTGTGTGTGTGTGTGTGTATGTGTGTGTGTGTGCGTGTGTGTGTTCCTTTTTTTCCTTTTAGAAGTACGTCGCAGACGACGATGACGTCACTCTATGTCTCTTCAACAGTTGTGGACCCTCTGGTGGCTAGTTAGTCTAATTCTGGACTTGCAGATGTGGTCACACACTTTGCAGGAGAAATCCCCATCTACATTTGGTGGTTTACTTCGACTGTCAACGTTCGGAAACATCGACAGGTAGTAGTAGGTTTGGGGTACTTACTACTAACATAAATCCCCAACACAACCTGGCCCTTGGTGCAAGCACGGGGGCTCCCAGAGAGGCTTGCCTCTCGCGAAGTGACTCAATACTACCTGACAGCACCTTGTCAGCTCGGCAGCCCAGTCGTCTCAGACTTGCCCTGCCACTGGACCAACTGCGGAACTGCCAAGATGGACTGGGGTCCGTGCAGCCTCTTTCCAATATATCACGCACAGGTTTCACTGCATACCACCTTCAACTATATATATATATATATAGTCATCCACAGACACGTGTTTCGAAGTTTACTTCTCATCAGTGCCGCTCGACTTTTTAACAGCTACCTCTAGCCGGGATCGAAACCCGACATAATCTTCGTCCGCCAAGTTCCTTACCCTTGCGGCTATCCGCGGCCGTCAGTCTAGGGTGGACAATTAATTGCTATATACTTTACGGCGGTATGTTTTTACAATCACCAGAGGTGAGAAACTGTCAGTAACCCAGTGCTGTTGACTTCGCTACCCCAACTTAGATATACAGACTGTATCAATCACATTGAGCACTCTTTACTTATAAATATAGCAAAATATATATGCTAGGTGTGTCAAAAAAGTAGCGAGATTTTTGTACTTTTTGACACACCTTGTATTCTGAAAAATTAACATTCCATTCATTTTTCATTTCTATGTTGGTAAATACAGCTTCAATCTAGATACTTTTATCACACACACACACGCATATATATATATATATTATGTGTGTGTGTGTGTGTGTGTGTGTGTGTGTGAGAGAGAGAGAGAGAGAGAGAGAGAGAGAGAGAGAAGTGTGAATGAAAGAGAGAGAGAGAGAGAGAGTGAGGGGAGATAAAGTTTTTTTGAGAGTGATTGCCCTTTGTTCTTTTTCCGAGAAGAAGCATGTAAACAATGGCAGCCATTTTGATTCAACGTAGTCTTCACGGAGAAAACACGATACTTTTCAAATGCATTTTAGTGCATGCTTTTAACTCCTAAATATCATAAAATATCTTTTTAGTAACCATTAAGTTCATTTCAAATAATGCGCAAGTACAATTTTATGATATGAAGTTAGTCACTTAAAATTCAAGATTACCTTTTGTTGTTTCGCAATAGGAAACGAAACGATTGAGCTTATAGATTTTAAAATAAATTCATAAAAGCCAGTCATTTTTTTTTTTACAATAAATTCAATAACATCGGGAGGTGTGACATATTAAACGGTAATACAGATACAAAACCAATACCTTACATGAGTATGGTTTTCCTATTTTGTAATCAGGAAATCCATTTTTCTCAGAATGCAACGTCGATGGTTATTTATTTCAGACAGGATCTTGTCTATGGCTTATACCAAGAAGATAATCCAATAAACAGTGTTACCTTCTTTTTATTTGACGATGTATTTAATAATAGAATTGACTATTAAGGATTAATAATACTGGTGTTCCGACAAAATAAGAACGTTATTATCTTACAACACCCTCTGGTTAAAAATGAGGCCGCCCAAGATGAAATGCAAAGATATAAAATCTGATTATCTGGTGTTGCTTATTCACCGAATTTTATTCCTGTTGAGTGCCCTCACCACAGCTAAATGGTGGGTCATTCGGTTTTTATTATAAAGAAATAAAGGGAAGAAAAAAGACATACTGTACAGAAAAATATAATAAGTAAGAAATAAATAAAGGAAGAGAATAAGAGAAAGAAAAAGAGAGGGGTTAATCATGCGGAAGCGATAATGTTAATCTGTTTCAATCGAACATAATGAGAAGATGAAAAGAAGGAAAGAAATAAAAAATATGAGGGAAAGATAGTTAAATCAAGATTATTATACTTTATACATATTGAACTATTTAGCAATAGCTCTTAAGTAAACATATCAAATTATCATAATGTGGTATATCCACGGCCCTGCTAGTTAAAGATTATTATGGATGTTAGAAAAATAAAGATAAACTCTTGATTAGTATTATCTGCGTTATTCGGACTATTGTCCTCATCTTCATTGTTATCTGTACAACGTTTCGGCCGATGTACACTCCGGCCTTCTTCAGGTATTTCTTGTAGACTCGGGAACCTTCTCGGACTCAGGAACCTTCTTTTCGAACTCGGAACTTTCTTGTGGTAGTCGGGAACCTTCTTGTCGTAATCGGGAACCATCACTGAACTTGAACCTAACCCTTTATTCAGTACACAGGGGTATCCTGTTCTCATTCCGCTAACCATAGCTGGGGTAGGAGCTGTGTTAATTATTTTTCTATGTAACTGCCGCCGGTCAGGATTGAACCTAGGATCCAGAGATAACTGTCACTTAAAACTGTCTTAACCTAACTACCTTATCCACTAGGCCGAAACGTTGTACAGATAACAATGAAGATGAGGACAATAGTCCGAATAACGTAGATAATACTAATCATCAAGCCTCATCTCAAACATTCAGAGAAATAATAAACTCTTTAGACTTTTTAACATTCAACTTTTAACGAACAATGAACCAGTTAGTATTTCAATTTTATTATCGGGTTATTCCAGGTCAGATCAGAAGTAATCGTTTTAAGAAATAAAAAGAAATATTCTAGAACAGTGGTTACAATCTTTAGGTGGTTTAGCTCAGTCGGTAGAGTGTTAGCCTAGAAACCATAAGGTTCCTGGTTCGATACCGGCCCTACCAACTCAGCGTATGAGTAGCATAGGGATCTGTGCGGTAAAGTAAATGAGCTGGTGGTAGGTGTGGCGCTCCACCCCAGATACAAAAAACAATCTCCTTGGACTACGCTAGTGAAAAGGTTATAGACTCCCTCGCTGTTTGGCTGATACCGACTTTAGGTCACCCTGACGACTTTACTTACTTGAGTCTGTCAATCTGCGATCCCAATTTACTCCTGAATCGTTGAAATCCTTCCCTGGGTTAAGCAGAACACCCACCCTCCGGTTGAGAATCACCTGAACATTCGGTAATACTCTTTGATTGTGGATACAAAAGGTTTTCAATAATTTTTACATCGATTGTCACACTTTCGGGCGGGGGGTGGGGACTATCTGCACGTTCTTGCTGACATCTTTCTGCATTGGCTGCAACTTTTTGTCTTAGGTTTCTGGACTATTTTTTGGGCCGTCGTCGTGTATCGTCTGCTAGCTAACTTAGGACCTCTATCGCTGCGTCCGTGACAAAAGCATATATATGTGTGTGCGTGTGCTCGTGCGCACGTGCGTGTGTGTGTATATTTACCCAACCCCTCTGCTACAGGCAGGATGCAACTTAAAGGTCAATTTTTAAGCAGAATAAAACTGGTGTGAATTCAGATTTTTCCAATTCATATTATATATATATATATATATATATATATATATATAATGAGAATTTTAGTAAGATATAGATACATAGATTTTGTTTTTTGTTTTTTACAAGGCTGTTGACCAATTTTCTAGAGGGAAAAAATAAGATAATGACACTTTTTAATTTCTTAACGCAACGCTCGTTGCATTTTGAACAAAGAATGAAAAAAAAAAGAAAAAGAAAAGATTAATGATAAAGTCTCTTATGAAATCCTGTTTACAATATCCACCCTTCCTTAACAACGGGGCTTATCTTGTCCAACTGATGACGATTAAACAATGATTAGAAGGAATTCTTTTCCTTTTACCCTTCTCCAATTTCTTGCGAGTTCACTCACCCTAGCGATGAAGATAATAGACTCCAGTTGGTCAGGATATCGGTGAGTGAAATTCTCTTCAAATGATAGACGATTTTGTTTGTGTCGAAATGTCGTTTGCCCAGAAATGGCCAAGGAGAAGGGCGAGCGGGGATGACTTCCGCCCAGATCAGCAGGTTGTGGTTAGAGACCATTGTTCTACCCGCTCTTTTCTAATTTTTTCCCCGCCGGGTGGCGTGTTTTCGTTGTAATTGTTCTGCTTCGTGTCGGCCATTAAAGTACAATTAAATCTAAGCTCGGAAAATCGCCTTCATAATAACAACGATTAGAAGAACAAAATATCATCAGACATAGACGTTTAAAAACAAAAAACAAAAAACAAAACAAACAGGAAACTACTTTTGTAGACATGCGCAATATCCTTCCTTATAGTAACGCGTGAACAAACGCGTAAACAAAAAATATGCACATACAGCGAAACACACGACAGGATACTTCACCATGAGTCGCAATAGTCAACGAACTAGTCGTACGGTGCTGCATTTGTGAGTTCGAGATCCACTTGTAGCTATTTTGGTACATGTGTCTAGTAACCGTAGGTGAATGGTCTGACTGTGTTGATCGATTTCAATGGCGTGTCAACCCGTTAAGGGTTATTTTATGCCTAGATGTTAAGGATTCGCGTTTATTCTACATTGATATTTATATTTTATGTAGTTGTTTCTTAAAAGTTTTTTTTATTTGTATATACACGGTCCTATCGAATACTAAAATGTTTTAAACAGATATGTTTGAATTTGCTGGATTACGCTAAACTTAGCAAATATTTATAGACATAAAAAAGGGTGCGATGGGTAAATTGTCGTAAAATCTACTCAAAAATGAATATAACACTGACCTCTCATTTTTTCAAATGTATTTACCTAAGTTACATGAAAAAATACTACTATAAAGTACGAAAGACGTGATCCGTATTGTTCAGAAGTCAAGAGTATAATTGCAAATGGCTACCACTATGACTCTATTTATATTCTTCTGGTCAAGGGAAAATCACCCTGTTCAGCCTAGACACAGAGGCAGATCACTATTATACTTATACAACGACTTCGAAATCTCCTGCAAGACTTTTCAACAGTCCCTTGCTTAAATTGGTAAATGCTAGCGTTATCGTTGCCTTCAGTTCCTCTTTAGTGTTGTACGGGTTTATGTTGGTCAAGCGCGCCCAAAATATAATGATCAAGAATATTGCAATCTGGTGAGTTATATACGGCTATATGTTATGGGTGATATTGTTGCAAACATTTTCTAATATCCAACCTTAGTTTCTCCTGATTTTGTGACATGGTACATGGTAATCTTGTTGCCAGGCGTAGGGTCATTTTGTAGCCATCCTCTTGACCCAGAGCAACACTACCCCTTCTTGACACAGTTCTCTGTGTTGAGTCTGTTGCCACATGGAAAGTTTCTAGATTTGCACTCAATTTACACTTTCCACTTCAACATCATTCGTTCATATAAATTATCCGTATGTTTTGAACGGGTTGTATATGAACAACACATTACACCCAATCAGGCATTCTACATGATGCAGCGATTTTTAAATGGGCCGGTTGAGCTCAGTTGGTAGACACCACAACGTTCCTGGTTCGATACCGTCATCCTGCGAACTCAGCACATGAGTAGCACAGCTTGGTTCAGTGCGTTACAGTGGGGAGCTGATATTATGTGTAACGCTCCATCTCAGACGCAAAAACAATCTCCCTGGTCTAGCGCTAGTGAAAGGTGGATAGACTCCATCGCTTTCCGGCTGATACTGATTATAGGCTACTCCACTGACTTTACTACTTTATTTCAAAGGGATTTATAAATTCGAATTTGTAATTGTATCCCATGTGGACCCCTATGCTTTTATTCACCCTGCCAAAAATTGTATTCATCCCCAGGAGTTAATGAGACCACTTTGAGAAGCCCGAATTTAAATGAAAAATCTAGAATTTCTGAATAGCAACAAATATGGAAAAATTCAAATTCTATGTAGAATGTATGTTTGACTTAAATCTTGGTGACTAAACCGGAAACCCCATATATTTTTTCTGATGAAGAGGATGGCTAGACACCCAACAGGACGATAAACAAAACCTGTAAAAGGATAGAGTAAGCTCTTTGCTCAATGGCCATCTAGCACATTATTTCTAAAGTCCAACCCTTCCTCATTGTGGCAGGGCTGTATAAACTTGGTAGTGTCAGAGCTATGTCGTCGGAAACTTAAGTTCCTGGTAGGGTTGCCCAAGGCAGACAGATCTAGTACCAGGTGGTATTAGGGTTACAACCCGTCCAAAGGGGCTCTGGTGAAAATCCAAAGGGTGTCTTCATCATCGTCAGGAATCAACGATTTTTGGTATACTTGTCACTGCACCTGTTAAAAATCTGCGGCAAACAAGAGCGTCTCCTCCCCCTGACCGGGATATGCATGTGGGGTTTGGGGACTGCTTGTGAATTTTCTCTTCCCTTGTTACTCCTTCCATGAATTCACTACAGGAGAATTCGTTGGATGGAGCCGGCTCAACCGACCTACTATGAATGCCGTCACAGAAAATAGAAACAGAGAAAAAAACAAACTTGAATAAAGTTTTAAATATTTCTCACTAATTCTAAAATAATGAAACTTCGGCCCACCGCGCTTGTAAAACTCCGCACCGGTTGAGATGACCCACTTTTAGAGCAACAATGACATCTCCATTGTACAAAAATATTGTCTACGTATTCCATGTTTAATCTGCCAATTGATAGATAGACTGAATGTGGCTTTTCATCATATCAGTTTCATCACTAAAGAGACCAGTCTGACTCCACTGTTCAGTCTCCGTAAACGTTTAGCATACCTCCATAAAGGTCGGTGAGTGAAATTTTGGTTTCCGCATGAAAGAATTCAGTGACACACCTCTGCTTTTATGTCAGATGTCATTTTGTCAGACTGCCACTCAGCTATTAATTGTAAGAAGCAAAATTAATGTATGAAAAAAAAAAAAGAAATAGCCATTGGAATGCATGTTCTATTGTGAATGTATAATGGTCTAATCGTTAGAGTCATAGGAAATGGACTCGTCGACCCGAGTTCAATTCCTGGACAAAGCTGTTTGCATTTCCCATGGCACTAATACACTTGGGAAAGGTATGAATCCAATTCTCCCTCCAGCTATGGATAAATAGCAGGACCAGACTGGGCTCTTTAACCATGGCTAGGTAACCAGTCCAGGAGAAGGAACATTCTGAATTCAAACCTGTTAAACTCCGGTTTAAAAATTGACCTTGTGTCGCATCCTGCTCGTGTGGAGGGGTTGGGAAATATGTATTGTGAATGTATTTTCGTTTAAAGTATATAAATATAATGATGATAAGGTCCAGCTTTGATTGCCATACGACCAATATCTGCCTATGGCGTTGTAGGACAACATATTAAAATAGGAGACATTACTTTTGGAGATACCTCTTAAGAGTGCAGTATGCAGACTTCCTTAAAACCCAACACATGTTTGATTGGAGTTTGTTGAAAAGATTTGCAGTGTGGTATTTTCTCTTGTCCTCTTGTCTTGGAAGATTTTTAATAATTAACTTTCATTATCGCTAGTCGACATCATTGCCTTCAGTTCCTCTTTAGTGTTGTACGGGTTTATCTTGGTCTCTTGCCCAAGCGCGCCCGAAATAGGGTCATTTTATGCAAAGAGGCTAAAGATTAGCGTTCATTCTACATTAATACTTATATTTTTGTGTAGTTTTAAAATAATAATGATATTTTTCAGGGGCACAATAACCCCATTGGATATAATAAGTCTTAAACTATTTGTCCGCATAATCACCAGCATTACTTTTGCATTTTCAACTGTGGTGGACAAAAGTCTTCATACTGCACTCGTAAGAGGTTTCTCCCCAGTTAAAATAATTCAATGCAAACAACTTTTCTTGTTTAATCAATAATAAATTATAATGATTATTAAACAAGTTCTTCTTCCCCATTAAAATAATTTTTTTTAATTCGGTCAATTATTTTAGACAAAATATCTTTTAAAACTTTATCATTTTCTATTACAAAGTTCCCGTAAATAATACGTACCTTTTTTAGAATGTTAACCCTGAAAGCTGGGGTGCGTATTATACACGAGGACTAAACATCATATCTGCTGGTGGTGACTTTTCTCACCAATGTGATCCAAGCACAGCAACACCGAAGAGAGAAGTGTGTGGAGGAGTATGTTGAAAAATAAACCTCATTGGTCACATTCCATGAGTGTGTCTTGGTCAGCCTATGGACTTTTCAGCCTACAGTTTAAAGTAAAATGTAAATTTTGTTTACAAAATCCGATGAAGTATTTGTTAAATTAACAATTGAAATCGAAACCTATTGCTAATGACGGATATTTTATTTTTGGAAGATTTTTAAAATTGAATTTTCATTATCGCTAGTCGACACGTAAGCAGCATAAATGTGGTATTCTAAGGAAAAAATTAAACACAAATTTCCTAAACCAAATAATTCCGTTTCTATTTGAAGCATGAAAATTATTGTTACTGGCAAATATATGCACCCTCCAAGTGCAAGTATTTAAGTTTTGATGTAATAGAATATTATATTAAATTAGAAACTCCAATGAAACTAATATATATTTACTAAATAAGAATGCAGATAAAAAGTGGTGGGTATAATTGAAAAATAGAAAAACTTAGAAACTAACTCTTCCACCACTCCTGTCTTACATTGTTAAATTTTCCTTATCTATTTAGTTAAATAGGAAGTAAAGAATAAAATGAGTTCTTGTAAATGGATTTCTTTTAATATTTATTGAAGAGGTTTTTGCTCATATTCATTGAGATTATATCAAACAATTAGAAATAAAAAATACTAAGTACATATCCATTAAAATAAAATTTTTAATATCAATATGCAAATTAACCTTTCCGTCCACACTGTAAACCGCTATTGTATATATAAATACAATTGAATGTTATTCGTATGTAGATAAGGCCAACGCCGGGGGTCCAGTGGCTTCGGCCCTGGATCTTTACAAGTTAATAGCGTCGATCCCAGGGGGCCATCCCCAGGCAATACCTGCCTCCTTGATTTAAAGGGGCAGGGCTGGGTTTATTGCCCAGCGCCTGAGGCGCTCCCCTTGAGGGGGAATGCCGAAGGGATCGACGCAATTTTTTCCACCTGCCACTCATGAGTCTCGGCTTGTGGGTTGTCCCACATATAAACGAGACCTTGTCTTCAACCCATACAAGTGGGGTATGTGGTAAATAAATGTAGATAAGGCCAACAGTATTAATAATGTTGTAAGGTTCAAAGTTATAATAAGAGTGTTAAACATATAACAAGATGGACTTTAATATACAAACACGAAGAGAGACATTTAACATATACAAGAAATACAAAGTACAATAAGAACATAAACAATAGTTACCTACATGTACATATAAAAGATATAGATAGAGTTATGGATAGTCCATAAGGTCAAAGTCACTTACTGACTTAGTCCGTACGTGGGGGATAGAAGCCCCACGAGGATGGGTGTAGACATAAATGTCTAACCCATGCTGTCCAGTCCAAGAAGAAGGAGAAAAGATAGTGAGAGAGTTTGTAATAGGCGCTTAAATACCACAGACTCCTGTGGTCAAACCGGGAACCCAGAGGGAAGATAACTCTTACAGATCCAAGGGAAGACAATCCCAACAATGTAAACAATTTTGTTAATAGTTGAGGTTTAAATTTAAAAAATAAAAGCATGTAAAATGTGACGTAAATAACTAAGGGAATTGTGACTTGAACAGTAATATAGTTTCGGTTACAGACAGACAATCTTTTCTTCTTTTTAATGATAAAAAATTTTATGTAAATTGCTTAAACCATTTTATGCAAATAAATTATGTCTTTATGTTTATTTCTTATTTTGTTTTACAAATGTTTGGTCATTTAATATTCACGCGGTTTTGCTTTTTGGCGGGAAAGGTTTTTCTCTTTGAGCTCAGTCGGTAGAGCATCCGGCTCAGAACCACAAGGTTCTGGGTTCAATACCGACCCTCGCCAACTTAGCATATGAATAGCACGGCTTGGATCTGTACGGTAACGTGGGGAGCTGATGATACGTGTGGCACTCCACCTCAGACACAAAAACAATCTCCCTGGTATAGTGCTTGCGAAAGGGGATAGACTCCCTCGCTGTCCGGCTGATACCGACAATAGGCCACTCCATCTTCTTTACTTTTTATAACTATTACTGTGTATTAATTGTGAAATAGATTTTTTATTGTGTATTTTTTTGGATTATTTATTACAAAGGCAATGATAGGATTTCTAGGAAATAAAATTGCAAATCACCCTTTCTTGTTTGATTAGCTCCTCATGTTTCTTTTGATTACATGAAATTTCCACGGGTATCTATCAATACGCTTGTTTCTAACTACGCACATACCTACCAATCTTTTGTGTGTGTCACGTTTTGTCAGAAGTATATACAATTTCAGCAGGGTTTTTTTTTTCATGAAATTAAACACTTCAACAAAGTTTAAGAGGGTAATGATAGAGAAAGATATATATATATATATATATATATATATATATATATATATATATATATATAGAGAGAGAGAGAGAGAGAGAGAGAGAGAGAGAGAGAGGGAGAGAGAGAGAGCTTTTAAGTCTGAGAAGAAGGAAAGGGGAAGAAGGTAAACAAGATGAAGGAGAGGACAAGAAAAGAGAAAGATGAAGTGAGAGGTTAGAGAAATACAGGATTTAAATAATCAATGCGGATGGAAATAGAAGAATTGAGTCATTGTTTTTACATCATTCTCTACTTGCCTCGTGTGACGCAAACGAACGATAGGTACAAACGTATTTGTACATATATAGACATATAGTAAAAGGATATTAACATGGAACCCCCCGTTCCACTTAACCTAATCTGACTAACCCTTATCACCATACTTAGGACTTAGATCTCTCTCTCTCTCTCTCTCTCTCTCTCTCTCTCTCTCTCTCTCTCTCTCTCTCTCTCTACATATATACGAGGGCCATCCAATAAATAAGGTGAATTTTGCCTAAGTAGTTGGCAATAGGAAGCACTGTTTACAGCTAAACCTCTTCAAGGAAATAACAGTAATGGGTCGTTTCATGTCCCAGAAAACTAATTTAAAAAAAAAAATGAAATAGATCGCTAAGTAGGCACGAGTCTATTATAGTAGTGACCAGGTTTGAATTCAGAGTTTTTCTTCTCCTAGACTGGTTGCCTAATCAAGGTTAAAGAGCCCAGTCTGCCCTACTATTTACCCATAGCAGGAGGGAAAATAGTTGGATTCATACCTTTCCCAAGGGTATTTAGCTATGTGAACTGTTGGCTTTGCCCAGAAATTGAACTCAGGTCGATGAGTCCATTTCCTGCGACTCTAACCATTACACTGCAACGTTTCCCTGTCAGTATGTCCTTCTTTACTGACGCTACGCCCGGAATTTATACCTTTGACGGAGAGTCAATATATTCCCATTCCATGCACTATCTTTTCATTTCAATTCATTCATAGTTTATTTAGTTCATTATTAATCATTACTGTAATAATTAATATCATAATTAATCATTAATAATTAATTAATCATTAATAATAAGTCATTATTATTATGTATTTAGGAATAAATAATTTTTTACTTTATTATAGAATATTGAATAATAATATAGAATAGTAATAATGATAATAATTTTATATAATTATATTTTATATTTTTAATAATATATTTTATTATACATTTATTATATATTATTATGGAATAATAACTACTATAGTACATATAGTATGTGTAGTGTCTATTTCATTACATATATGTGTAATAAACTACTATTTATTATTATTATTATTATTATTATTATTATTATTATTATTATTATTATTATTATTATTATTATTTTTTATTATAAATTTATTATATATCAATAAATATATAATTTATTATATTTTAATAATAATAATAATAATAATAATAATAATAATAATAATAATAATAATATTGTTAATTATAATTTAGTCATTATTATTATTCATAATTATTAATTAATAAATCATTAATAATTGATCATCGATATAATATTATTATTATCATTAATACTATTTATTTAGTTCATTTTAATTTTCGACTTAGGCTCGCAATGGCAAACTCATGTGTATCCTATTTGTAAACATTTTTTAATTAAAACATGCTTCCCTGTACACATAACATATTATTCTATATATTCCATATGGTTTGTACTTCTTAGCAACCAAAAATTTGATGACAGACCTCTGTTCATGCCTGAAGCACTGTTTGATTTGCCACCATTTTGAATAACCTCTAAACAAATTTTTTTGTGAGATTAAAATATTTTTTCCAGCAGCCAATTTCATACAATGCACAATTTATATTTATAGAACAAATTCTGAAAAAAATTATTTTGCTCTTGAAAAAAAATTTCCATTCATCTACTGAAGGAAAAAATCTTGGAAAAAATTATTACACACTTAGTGGATTTTCATCTTGGTTATTGATTTATCTATTTAGCAGTAAATAAACCAAGAACAAATAAGACGCATTTTTTTAAATAGCTGAACATTCTAAGCTTCACAAAATATACCTTAAACAAACTAGAATACACTATCTAGATTATTGATATAATTTTTCCAAGCCATATATATTGATATATTCGGGTAAGAGATATATGAGTAAAAGTTGTAGGGAGGTATACTCGCAGGTAAGTATGAAACTGGTACGTCGCAGTCGTTGTAATTGTAATAGTGGTAGGCGTTAAAGTAGTTGGCGTAGTAGTAAAAGGCGTTTGTACCACTACAGTGTTAAGTATTTATGGTGGACACTAACCACTCAGATTACTGTGAGGGGAGTACCTAGGTCTATGTATATTTATTACATCATATATATATATATATATATATCACCTGTCCGTAAAATTGTTTGAATTTTACTATAAAAATGAATGATAAATAATTTTAACATTTGATTTCATTATATAATGCATATTAACAATTCTATTATATAATGCATGGTAAATAAGTTTACAGTATAATTTTGCTATATAATCTTACTACATGATTTTACTATAAAATGCATTGTAAATAATTTTTCTATAGAAATGTATTAAAAATCAACGTATCTTGGTTAAAACATATTTTCAGTGGTCAAAAATTATTTACAATGCATTTTATAGTAAAATCATGTAGTAAAATTAATAAGCAAAATTATCTTGTAATTAAGAAATGCATAACTTACAGAATATCTATCTTTCAACCCCCCCCACACACACACACATTAGACTAGGTTTTCTCATGTGGACGTGTGAAAAGATTTAATTCTGGTGAATGGTTTTTCTATTTGATTTTCCCTGTATTTTGTAAAATCTATCTGAAGAGACTAAACTCATTTTGAGTTTCTGGTCGAAATAAAATAGTCTAATGACGGTTTGTTAAGTTCTTCTTTCTTTGAAAGTTAAATATTATTAAATATAATTCATTTATTAGTTATTATACATTGAGTTCTCTTTTGGGAATTTATAAAGATCCTTGTATGAGTCTATGTTTGCACCTACAAGAGCATACAGTATGTCTGTACAGTGAGATTTTGAAGATCACAAATAGAATCATCCGTTACTTACCAGTTAATTGGATTATCTTACACACACACACACACACACACACACACACACACACATACACATACTCATATATATATATATATATATATATATATATATATATATATATATATATGGGGGGGTGAAAGATATATTGTCAAGAATTACAGAACATCTATCAATTTTTCAACACACACACAGATATATATATATATATATATATATGTGTGTGTTGTGTGTGTGTGTGTGTGTGTGTGTGTGTGTGTGTGTGTGTGTGTGTGTGTGTTGAAAGATCGGCATATATTCTATAAGTATTTCTTAATTCTTGACCACTGAAAATATCTTTTAAATAAGATACGTTGATTTATCTAATATATATATATATATATATATATATATATATATATATATATATATATATATATAATACTCGTAAAGGTTAATGATGATGTTGAGATAATTGAACCCGAGAAATACTGGTTGACCTTCCAAATAAAAAAAAATTAATTCATTTTGAAGAGATTGTTCTCTTCAGTAAAACACACTCGACGACGTCCAGGCTTTTTGGGCGTTTTGTCACAGTGGAATGTGTGGAATGTATTTGGGCGTATGTGTGTGTTAGCGAGAGAGAGAAAGACCAGGGTTGAGATTAAGTTGCAAGAATCACCCACCAAGCCATACATGACGGAACAGAGGAGAACACGATCACCACATTAACACTGGTATCAACATCAGCATCACCAACAATAGCAAACTCTATTATCTCCCCCCCTCCAGTAGAATTCTCCAACAACTTACCAGGAAATGTGATCGTACTGTCGGCGGGGTTTAGAATAGGCTGACTGTATCCCTATGCGGAGGGGCAAGACCCTCTCAAGGGGTGTCTCCGGTGTATGACACTAAACTGCAACTAGTTGTGAGGCTCTAGTGTTGGAGCCCTAAGAAGAGTGGACTATACCTTCGTTGGCATTACTTCCAGTTCCACTCTGACCCAGAGTGGAACTGGACCTGTTATATACCCACATCAAGTATATATATGAGAGTGAGAGTTCTCGGACGAGAGAGAGAGAGAAAGGGAAAGAGAGGGGGAGAGGGGGGACTTACTCTAGAGATGATGATCTTACTTGATTCTTGTTAATTAATTCTTTGGCCGAGATGTTCCTGTCTAGTTGAGTTCTCTGTTCTTTTTAATTCTTCTAACTAAGGGCTGTTTCTTTCTGTGCTGATTTTGGTCATTGTAATTAAAACAAGACATGTTTTTTCTTTTCTTGATCAAGTTTATTATTTTATCAGCACATAATTCCTCTTTTACGCGCGGATGAGTTCGACCCCAGCGGTGAGACAAACGCGTCCGCTCTGCTTCCAATTCAGGTTGAATCTAAACTAACTCCCACTAAAACTATATCATGTGTCTGTCATGACGCGTTTCAAGGGACCAAAAGGTTACCAACAGTCACTGGTAAATTTCCACTAGCTCCCTTGATTCTAAATCTGACAGACCCGAATTTAAATCCTAGCTACAGGGTCTGCTAACAATTTATGACCCTCATAAATTGTAACACAAATACATCTGTTTGAAAATTGTTTTCATTTGATAGGAATACTTGATATCATATAACCGTGTGCAAAAAATGTTAAGAAAATAAATGTAGATATATTGATAGAGGAAATTATATATAATTAAATTACCACGACTAGAAAATCCGGCAAACCACGTGCGACATACGCAAACACTGGGCAGCTGATCTGACCAATTAGGTCTTATCAATACTGTTAATTATATAAATAAATGGAAAATGTACATGATTCCCTAATCTCTAGGCATAACATAACCCCAAACTGTTAGACATGCCGTTAAAATCAATAAATCAAAGAATCAACGAGGAAATGCGATGAAATCGAAGAAACGAATTGTTGGAATATTTTGGTATATATATATTTACCAACCCCTCCACACGAGTAGGATGTGAGACAAGGTCAATTTCTTAAGCGGAGTTTAACAGGTTTGAATTCAGTTTTCTTTCTCCTAGACCGGTTGCCTAACCAAGGTTAAAGAGCCCAGTCTGCCCTACTATTTACCCATAGCTAGAGGGAGAGTTGAATTCATACCTTTCCCAAGGGTATTAGCGCTAAGTGAAATGCAATTACCACGTCCAGGATTTGAACACGGGGCGAAGAGTCCATTTCCTATGACTTTAAACAATTCCACCACGTGCTTCCTAAAAGGACAATATTTTGGTATATAAGGTGTCCTGCAATTCACCACCTGAATTTATAGACTGGGTAAGGTCACGTGGTTAATTCTTCCACCAATCAACAGCCATAATGCGTGGTTGGTTGACTACTTAAGCACTGATACTGAGAACCGTCCATTTGCAATATTTGACAAGGGAACTTAAGGATTAGTACTGAGGATTATGTACGAAGGATTTCGCAGAGGACAAGCGCTCTTGCCTGAAGCCTAAATGATAGCCCATAAAATCATAACACGAATTCTCTGGTAAAAATATCCCACCGAAACACACAGTAAAATATTGAATAGGTTTTTAAAATTTATGAAAAATACTGGAAGTTGGTTGGGTTTTACGACATGTCAACTCTTGTTGGGTTATTTTATGCTGAATATGTTTAGTTTTATTCATTCTTGTTGGCTATTCATTTTTTTTTTCAAACTTAAATTTCTTAAACACATTTTTTATACTCATTTTTTCCTATTTAATCCATAGATGGGACCCTAACAAGACTAATTACAGCAGCAAGTAATAGCATTATCAACAGAATTAACTTAGGGACAAACAGGAAAATAACAACTTTTAAAAATCTAGAAAACAAAAATGGGAAAAACAACTGTAGCAACAAAACAAGGAAATTGCACAGGAAATGACACGGACATGGCTAAGCTATTTGCCACTTATGAGGGCATGGCACAAGGACATTTTTATGTGGGCCCATCCACAAGCCGAAGCTCATGAGTGGTAGACACAAAAATGCGTTGATCCCGCCGGGATTCCCCATTAAGATGGCGCCCCAGGCGCTGTACAATAAACCCAGCTCTGCCACTTTAAATCAAGGGAGCAGGTATTATCTGGGGTATAGCCCCATGGGATCAACGCTGTTAATTTTACTTAGCCACCCCAGAGACCGAAGTACTCTGTAACAGACCCCGGGTCTGTAAGTAATCGGACATGGCTAAGGAGGGGAAATATCAAGAGAAAACGAATCACTTTCAGAAGACAAAATAATTTCATTTGGAATGCATGTATTTACCCAACCCTCCCCACGAATAAGATGCGACACAAGGACAATTTTTTTTAAGCGCAATACCAAGGTAAAGAGCCCAGTCTATTCACTCATGGCTAGAGGATAATATTTAGATTTATACCTTTAAATGCCAACTGGTCTCGAGCAAAGGGACGGCATGACTATTTTATTTTATTTAATAAAACGCCGTGAAACTGTACAAGGAAAAAACAAATATATTATTATTAATGACGACCAGTTGACTTTCGAACTCTTAACTGACTTCCCTTACCCTTTTCCGGTAGGGTTCATAGACCGCAGAAACTAGTGGTCCGCACCAAATGATATTAAACCCATTAACTATCTTAAATTGAATACTCTGGTTGTCGTTAATTTTTATAAACAAAAAATATTTATATAAAATAAGAATTGTTAACTGGTCAGTTTAGCGGCCGTTACAATACCCTTCTCAAAATATTTACGCTGTGTGAAATGTAAACAATCTCGATTTACCGTGTCCATTCCAACGACGTTAACCATTACACGATATTTTGGAATGTATAAATGAAATAAACCCAAATACACTCTAACGACAGCAATTTTCACCCCCCGCTTGGCTAGGGTTGTAGAATACACCGACTGCACCTCTGCATAAGGGTAAGACACACAATGGGGTCACCTGTTGGCCGTGAAGATGGAACCCTGGTGTTTGATGCAGTAGATGCCATGCAGCACTCCACTTTGGCCCTTTACTTAGGTTTGATGGGCGGTTGGAGAGGCCCCATCCGATCAATCAGATGATCAAATCAAACCCTAGCTCCTATATGAATGTCTCAAACCTTATTGCCCTTATGGCACTTTGTATCATATATGTGCTAAAGAATGATGGCTAATGGTCTTACTGTCCTGGGTATGACGTTAAACGCTATCTGGTGGTGAAGTTTCAGTTCTGAAGCTCTCGCAGATAATACTAATTATCAAGCCTCATCTCAAACATTCAGAGAAATAGGACAAAAGGAGTTCAAAAAATGTTTTAAAAATGATTTTTTTTAAATTTAGTATCCATCAAGAATTAATTAATAAAACGTTTCGGCATAAAATGACCCAACAAGTGTTGACATGTCGTAAAATCCAACCAACCAACTAACTCAGTATTGATGGATATAAATATCTACCTCATGTTCTATAAAACATTTTTACTTTATTCTTCTGTTGAATTGTCTATTTTCTAAGCTGCTTGTCTTTTATCAATATTTCATTACATTGTGTCTTCAAATGTTTCCCTATTTTACTATTTTTGCATGTCTTCGTAGTTTCTTTATTTGTTCTTTCACTCTCATTTCCCAACTAGCATTGGTCTCTCTTTTTATATTATGTCTTCCTTATTGGATCCCCATTTGTCACAGAATACCTTTTGCTTTTATCTATATTAGATTATTCAATTCAGTGATGTTCTCTATCGGGATATTCTTTTTAACTACAGGGACCTGTGAATATATCACAGTATGATAATTTAATTATAACAATGTTTGATATGTTTAATAAAAAGCTATTGCCAAATAGTTCAATAAGTAAAAAGTATAATAATATGATATAACTTTCACTCACCCTTTTTCTTCTTTTCATCTTTTCATCGTGTTGAAACAGATTAGCGTTATCACTTCTGCGCGCTCACCCCTTCTCTCTTCCCCTTACTCTCTTTCTTTCTTTCTTTCTTTCTTTCTTCTTATTATATTTTCTGTGTATTATTCCTTTTTCTTCTCTTTTTTTCTTTATAATAAAAACGTAATGTCCATCATTTACCTGAGTGACAACACTCATAAGAAATGAGAATTCGACGAATAAGAGACATCAGATAAACAGTATTTACAATTTTGCATTTCATCTTGGACAATGAGGACGTTATTTTATTTTTATTTTAACATTTTAAAATGCTATCTGGTACTCCGAGAATGTTATCTCGTACCCCTAGTTGGAAAACCATGTACTGTAAGAAAGAAAAAAGAATGAGAGAGAGAGAGAGAGAGAGAGAGAGAGAGAGAGAGAGAGACGAGAGAGAGAGAGAGAGAGAGTTAAATCGAGATTATTATACATATTTTATATATTCAAACTATATCGCAATGGCTCTTAAGTAAACATATTTAAACGTTGTATAATTAAATTATCATACTCTGGCATATACACTGGTCCTACTAGAATAAATCATTACTTTTAGTGTTGCGAGAAAATATTAAAATATTAAAAAGGTTTATGGATTAAAATTGCAAATCGTCGTCAAAATTAAACGGAAAAAATTGGCTTGGCATAGATTTTAATGAATTTAATCATTACTAATGACACCATTTATGTTATTTTTAACTTAAATTTTAACCGTTGTGTTTAAGGGGGGGGGGTAGATAAAATAAAACAGATGAATGATAAGACTAGTCATGTACAAACAAAAAACGTACTTTTTATTTCAATATTACAGGCGACGCGTGCTTTTCTTAAGTATGGATTACCAAAATTGTAATAATCCGTGTTTTTATGTTAATAAATTCTCGGAAAATATTTATCTCCCTTAAAAATTAGTTCTCTTGCGGCCCTATGTAGGAAAATAACGTCCAATGAAAAACGGTTAAAAACACAATTAATGGTTAAAATAAAGTAAAAAAAATAACATAAATCGTGTCCTTAGTAATAATTAAATTCATTAAAATCTATGCCCGAGCCAAATTTTCCGTTTTAATTTGAGGACGATTTGTAATTTTCAGGGTGCGGGGCATAAAAAGTTGGGAACCACTGTTGTAGCGGAAACCAAAATTGGAATATTTTTTATTCTTCCTTGTACTTGATAAACCGACTTCTTTACCCCCCCCCCACACACACACAAAACCACACCCATTCGCTGTAGACAAACTTGGGTATGCAGAGCATTGTTTTTTTTAAAATCCCTTTACCCAAGTGGTTTTAAATTAATTAATAATAAAACGATATTACACCCGATTTTTCTCTCTCTCTTTCCACCCGATGGACAGCGCCAAGATATCGGTGGATATGACGGGTGAGGCAAATGTCTCAATTCGTAATTGGGTATGGTCTCCATCTCTTTTACAAATTATCACCTCATTTAATATTTTGAAAACAAAGTTTTATTTTCATTCCTTTGTGAATTAAAATCATAAACGTTCATAATTATTTCGTTACGAAAGAATTTATGATCAGCCGACTGGACGCCTCAGTGGAGAGTAAGTAGATGGAGAGCTTAGTAAGCGAGTTTTTGTGGACCATTGTTGTCAGCGACCCCCACGGGCAATCTGACACGTGTAGTTTGTGGTTAGCTACGACAAATTAAAAACAAATTCTTGTTGTGAAACAATGGTTAACAAGTTGGTATCGACGAATATGAGGGCGTATCAAAAGAATTTTCTTTTTTTTTAATCTTTACTTCAAAAAAAATATATATATATATATATATATATATATATATATATATATATATGTGTGTGTGTGTGTGTGTGTGTGTGTGTAAATAAAGATTTTGAAGGCAATTTACAATGCAATATGTGTTGAATTTATTTAACTTTGTTTTTGTTTTTTTCAAAACTAAATATTTTCGGAAGTAAAATTCCATCTTCAGAGTTATTGAAAGTTGAAAGTATTGAAAGTACTAGGTATTTTTTATAGTACTTATCCCACGGCGATATTGTAATCTTCTGTGTTTAAGAAGTTGATGAACGCCGTATATTTGAAAATTTTTTCGTGATGTTAAATCGGCTAATTCCGTGATGTTAACTCGGTTCGGCTGCTCCTGCGCGTGGTAAATGTTCGAAATTCTTTTAATTTTTACTATAAATATAAGCCTTGCTCGGCATAGTGAAATAAAGTTTGTTTCTTTATAGTATCATTGAAGCATTGTGTGTATGTGTAATATAAAGATTTTGAAGGCAATTTACAATGCAATATGTGTTGAATTTATTTAACTTTTTTTTTTTTTCAAAACTAAATATTTTCGGAAGTAAAATTCCATCTTCAGAGTTATTGAAAGTTGAAAGTATTGAAAGTACTAGGTGATTTTTTTATAGTACTTATCCCACGGCGATATTGTAATCTTCTGTTGTTTAAGAAGTTGATGAACGCCGTATATTTGAAAATTTTAGCCGATTTAACATCACGGAAAAAATTTTCAATTAATGATCAACGTATTGAAGACGTATTATCTGAAAAAATATTTAAGTACTTTAATTTTAAGGGTTAATGGCGACTAGAAGTCGGCGATTTATTTAAGTGCTGGCCATTTGTGTGGTCCGGAGAAGATGGTTTGGGGAAGGGGGATTTGACATAAATACAGCTAAACTCGAGCACTAAGCAGTTAGAACCCGAGGATCGAAGGGTTTAGTTCGCCAGTAGGGATAGCAGTAATAGCCAGTTGGATAGACAGCGAAAGCATCACACACACTCTTCTTCCATCCGTGTCTTGTTTACACACATTTGTTGTTGTGGTTGTTGTTTTGTTTTAATCCTTGTGAGCCTGTTTTTCTGACTCGTGTCTTAAATTCGGCCAGCACATAATTCACAACGTTGGGGTCCATAAAGTACATCGAAAGAGCAGAGTGCAGAACAGGTCTTCTCACATGTATATTTATGTTAAAGTCCGTCAAATAGAGCTCCATATTGCATATTGCTCCATAGCTCAGAGTTTTCCTGAAGATCCTTCATGGTGAAACCTAAGTAGTTACTGATTCGGTTCTCTAAACGACTCTATGTACGTATTGAGCACTATTCAATATTTGTTGTTACCTTGTCTTATTCGATTTTTCTTTTTCTTTTTACAAAGTAGTCAATATTGTGATTCGATCGTTCTTTGTTCTGTTTTGTTTTTTCTCTGAATTTTTTGAGTGAGGCTTGATGATTAGTATTATCTGCATTATTCGGACTATTGTCCTCATCTTCATTGTTATCTGTACAACGTTTCGGCCGATGTACCCTCCGACCTTCTTCAGGTATTTCTTGTCGGACTCGGGAACCATCTCGGATTCGGGAACCTTCTTTTCGGACTCGGGAACCTTCTTGTCGTAATCGGGAACCATCACGAAACTTTGAACCTAACCCTTTATTCAGTCCACTTGGGTATCCTGTTCTCATTCCGTTAACCATAGCTAGGGTAGAGGTGTTAAGCTGTGTTAATTATTATTCTGTGCTACAATGAAGTTGAGGACAATAGTCCGAATTATGCAGATAATACTGTTTTTTTTTGTCTTTTTTTTCTTTGTCGCATGAGTCATTTTCTTGACATTCATCAATAGATGTTTTTTTTCTTTTAGTAACAGAAAAAAAGACCAGTCATAAAAAAAGAAAAAATAGAATCATCAATTGAAGAGAATAAAGAATAAATAAAGATTATCCACAAAATAAACTGACATTGTACCAAAGAGGTGGACAAATGAATACTTTTCTTTCTCCTAAAAATGAACAGATTAGAGCTGGTTAAATCAATAAAATGAATGTATTTTCATATTCTGCGACTAAGAAAACCTATGATTGGACATATTACACCATTATTTCCTATAACTCCAACCTAAAAAAGGGGAATCACTCTGAATAAATTTTATCTGTTAATTAATCTACCCATTATTTTCCCATTAAACTAACCCTAAACCCTTACCCTAAACCCTTACCCTAACCCTAACCCCATATTGGTTTTTCCTAGTAGATCAATAAATAACTAAATAATTTATCAGTCAATCAGAGTGGTTCCTCATTTTTAGGTTGGAGTTATAGGAAATAACCCAATTTTCTTTTTAAAAAAACAACGATTTCCAACCGCCATTTCAAAAATCATCACAGAACCAACATAAAAAGACATCCAAGGTCAATTATCTACTGAGAATCAGAATCAGCGGTAAAAATGCTATCAGAAAACACTCGACTTAGTCAATTTTCAGAAAGAGCAAAATAGATTCACACAGAAAAGAGAAAAAAAATGAATAAACACCATCTACAAAAACACCATTGAACCAAAGATGCGGATAAATGAATATTTTTTTCATAAAAATTGACTAAAGTCGAGTGTTTCTTATGGCCATTTTTACCGCTGATTCTAATTCTCATGAGATAATTAAGCTAGGATGTCTTTTTAGATTGGTTCCGTGATGATTTTCAAAATTAAGGTGAGGTAACTGACTTCGGCCAAAAGCTGATCTATCAAATTGTTCAATAAAACGAACAAGTAGTGACAGACCATCATGGCACTTTCAAATATCCAGTTAATCCTGAAGCATCTGAGTTTTCTCTTCATGATATCCTGCTTTTCCAGAATTGCTTATTGCCTTGCCGGCTTTCAACGTTTACATAAAGTCTCTTTCTAGGTTTTTCACTGCTTGAGCTTCCTCTGAGCACTTAACTCATTTCCAACAATCTTTATTTCACTATCCGACCACTTTCAAATGATGACTCTACGGAGTAACCTTTTGTTGAAACTACGTTTCACGCGTCCTAATCTGGTGAGGATGCATACTGTATTGCCTCTGTCACATTATCCAAATTCTTACCCCATAAGTGTTCTACCTCAACAGTTGCCTCTTAACATCATAAATAATCATTACTGCATCTTCCAGCTTTCCAATCCCATTTACTTCTCCTCTCGTTTGTTTGTTTTTTTTTTTTTTTTGGGGGGGTTGGGGGGGTGGGGGGGGTTTTGGGGGGGGGGTGAGCGAAGTCAGTTACCTCATGTGTGTTATGTTTTTAATGGTCCATTGAAAAAGATCTTTGTTCCCTGTTTACGTTTTATGGGCCATCTTTAGGCTTTGTTCACATCGGAAATCCTTGGTAAAGAATTCCTTTGGTGTAAGTTCCTTCGTCAAGATTGCAAATGTACGTCGTTCATGAAGATAGCCTAGCACGCATGTGGCTGTTGATTAGCGGAGGCATAGACCACATGGGCTTCGCCCAATCTTAAATTTAGGTGTGAATTGTAAGCACACTGGCTTATATCACCAAAATACCCAACAAGTTAATCTATAGATCTGATATCAACCAGAAGAAGGCGAACAAAAACATTGGTGGGAGAAATTTGGGGGTTGATAGAAGTAGAACCACTATCGAAATGTTTTGAAAACTGATACAGAAGATAAATACAGTGGATAGTCTTTTCGGGCAAATCTGTGAAATCACTGACTAACTTTTTTTTAATGTTTAATGGAATTCAATTCTTAATGTGTCGGAAGTTTAACTACTGCAAAAGTTCACTGTATGTAATTGGTGATCTCTATTTTTTTCATCTTTCTAATAGAATGGTCCATTGAAAAAGATCCTTGTGTCCTGTTACGTTTTAATTGGGGCCATCTCTTTAGCTTTGTTCATGTCGGAAATCCTTGGTAAAGAATCCTTTGGTTGTAAAGTCCTTCGCAAGATTGCAAATGTAACGTTGTGTTCAGTAAGTAGCCTAACTTAGCCACCATTGTGGCTGTTGATTTAGCGAGGAATAGACCAGATGCCTTTTTCGCCCAATTCTATAAATTTAGGTGTGAATTGTAGCATCGGCTTAGTATCACCAAAATAACAGACAATGTTACGTATAGCATCTGATATATCCCAAAGGAGGGAACAAAAACATGGGTGGAACAGTTAGAATCTCAACAAGTCACGTGAGATTTAGTTAGGTTAAATCAGTTTACAAAACCAGACTCAGGCGGAAAGAGGCTGTATCCTACTTCCAGTTGTCTGCTTCCGCGCGATGAGTAGAATGGGGGCTAAATAACCTTTGATCAATAGAACTACAAGTTGTTATTGATTGTGCATGACTTGAAAAAGAACCCGTAGTTAAGATAAATGAAGCTGCAACAAGTTAGAAGAAACAGACAAGAGTAGAAGAAACAAAAATAAAGAAGAACCTAAGGCGACATTCATGGGGCCGAAATAGAAGGGAAGAAGACAGAATGAAAGAACAGTAAGTAATGGTTGTCTATCTTCTTATATCTAATCTGTCCTGTCACCCTCTCTCTATAATATTTATATTGGCCACTCACTTTCTCTCTCGACCTATCACATAAAACCTCTGTTTTATGTCCTCGACGAGAAAACGGGTTACGTAACATCATGGGGGAAGAAAAAGAAAAAAAAAACGTTCGGAATCACAATATCTCTGACTTGGAAGAAGAAAGATAAAATCGATGAGACGCGGTAGCAAAAATATATAATTTAGACAGTACTTTCCTACACGTAGAATCGATTTAGAGAAAAGACCGAATCAGTAATAGAATCAACTTTATCAGGTTTCGCGGACAATGAAGGATTTCAGGGTAAATATGCAATAATATATATATATATAATATAATATATATATTATATCGGTGACAATGTGTCTATAAATAGTTTGTAAAATCACTTATTAGTGACAGTATAGTGATCAGCAATTTTGTTCCACTACAAGGCTAGGACAAAACCACACCCTTATATCCTCGCCAAGGCAGTCCCATTTTTTTTTTTTTTTTTTTTTTAACTGGCCGCGATCCAACCTTATGATGTGATAAAACAGACATCTACACAAACTCCCCTGGTTCTTTTGCTGGGGATGTGTACTCTGAAGTAAGGGGGTAACCGGTGAAGTCTAAAGAATTTTACATTTTTTTCCATCTTTCCCTTCATTTTGCTCCCAACATTACCATATGGTCTTAATATCCCCAGTCTCTTTAACCCAATATATTTATA
>CM042149.1:42102520-42188381 GCA_023376005.1 Doryteuthis pealeii | reverse complement strand
CTTCAACTATTCAAAACTCTGAAGATGAATTTTACTTCCGAAAATATTTAGTTGAAAAAAACAAAACAAAAGTTAAATAAATTCACACATATTGCATTGTAAATTGCCTTCAAATCTTAATATTACACACACACACACACACACACACACACACATATAATATATATATATATATAATATAATATATATATATATATTTTTTTAAGTAAAGATTAAAAAAAAAGAAAATTCTTTTTGCATACGCCCTCATATTCGATCATACCAACTTGTTAACCATTGTTTCACAACAAGAATTGTTTAATTTGTCGTACTAACCACAAAAACTTACCACGTGTCAGATTGCCCGTGGGGTCGCTGACAACAATGTCCACAAAACTCGCTTTACTCAGCTCCTCCATCTATCTTACTCTCCACTGAGCGTCCAGTCGGCTGATCATAAATTCTTCGTAACGAAATAATAGACGTTTATGATTTAATTCACACACAAGGAAATGAAAATAAAACTTTGTTTTCAAAATATTAAATGAGTGATAATTTGTAAAAAGATGAGACATTACCCAATTACGAATTGAGAATTTGCCTCACCCTCATATTCCACCCGATATCTTGCGCTGTCCCATCGGTGAAAGAGAGAAGAGAAAAATCGGTAATATCGTTTTATTATTAATTAAGTTTTAAAAACCACTTGGGTAAAGGTATTTTAAAAAAAAACAATGCTCTGCCATACCAAGTTGATCGTACACGAATGGGTTGTTTTGTGTGTGTGTGTGGGGGGGTAAAAGAAGTCGGTTTATCAAGTTACAAGAAGAATAAAAAATATTCCAAATTTTGGTTTCCGCTACACAGTGGTTCCCCAACTTTTTATGCCCGCACCCGGAAAATTCACAAATCTCTCAAAAATTAAAACGGAAAATTGGGCTCGCGGCATAGATTTAATGAATTTAATTATTACTAAGACACATTTATGTTATTTACTTATTTCTTAACCATATAATGTGATTTAACCGTTTTTCATTGACTTATTTTCCACTAGCCGCAAGAGAACTAAATTTTAGGAGATAAATATTTTCCGAGAATTTATTAACATAAAAAAACACGATTAATTACAATTTCGTAATCCATACTAAGAAAAGCACGCGTCGCCTGTAATATGAAATAAAAAGTACGTTTTTTGTTGTACATGACTTATCTATCATTCATCTTTTATTTTAATCACCCCCCCCCCCTTAAACACAACGGTTTAAAATTTAAGTTAAAAAATAACATAAAATTGGTGCATTATAATGTTAAATTTCATAAAATCTATTGCCCAAGCCAATTTTTCCGTTTAATGTTTGACGACATTTGCAATTTTAATTCCATAACCTTTTTTAAATATTTTAATAAGTTCTCGCAACACTAAAAAGTAATGCATTTATTTCTAGTAGACCAGTGTATATGCCAAGAGTATGATAATTTAATTATTACAACGTTTATATGTTTACTTAAGAGCCATTGCATAAGTTGAATATTATAAAATATGTATAATAATCTCGATTTAACTCTCTCTCTCTCTCTCTCTCTCTCTTCTCTCTTCCTCTCTCTCCTCTCTCTCTCTCTCATTCTTTCTTTCTTATCATGTACATGGTTTTCCAACTAGGCGTACGAATAACATTTCGAAGTACCCAATAGCATTTTTAAAATGTTAAAATAAAAATAAATAACGTTCCTCATTGTCCAAGATTGAAATGAAAATTGTAAAATACTGTTATCTGATGTTCTCATATCTCGAATTTCATTTCTATGAGTTTTTCACCTCATAAATGATGGACATTACGTTTTTATTATAAAAAAAAAAAGAGAAGAAAAAGAAATAATACACAGAGAAAATATAAAACGAAAGAAAGAAAGAAAAGAAAGAAAGAAAGAGAGTAAGAAGAAGAAGGGTGAGCGCGCAAATGATAACCTAATCTGTTTCAAACACGATAAAAGATGAAAGAAGAATAAGTGTGAGTGAAATTATAATCAATAATTATTATACTTTTACTTATTGAACTATTTGCAATAGCTTTTATTAAAATATCAAACATTTTATAATTAATTATTCATACTGTGATATAATTCACAGCCTGCTAGCTTGTAAAAAGAATATCCAGATAGAACATCATGAATGGAATAATCTAATATAGATAAAAGCAAAGGTATTCTGCTGACAAACTGGATTCCAATAAGAAGACATAATATAAAAAGAGAGACCAATGCTAGTTGGAAATGAGAGTGAAAGAACATAAAGAAACTACGAAACATGCAAAAAATAGTAAAATAGCGGAAAAACATTGAACACAATGTAATGAAATAATTGAAAAGACAAGAGCAGCTTAGAATAGACAATTCAACCAAGAAGAAATAAAGTAAAAATTTTATAGAACATTGAGTAGAATTATATCCATCAAATACTGAGTAGTTGGTTTGGATTAACGACATTCAAACACTTGTTGGCATTTTATGCCGAAAAACTTTATTATATTAATCTTGGATGGATTACTAATTTTTAAAAAAAATCATTTTTAAAACATTTTTGAACTCCTTTTGTCTATTTCTTGAATGTTTGAGATGAGCTTGATAATTAGTATTATCTGCGAGCTCAAACTAAACTTCACCACCCAATACGTTTAACTCATTACCCAGGACAGTAAGACCAATTAGCCATCATTCTTTAGCAACATATATGATACAATTGCCATAAGGCAATAAGTGAGACATTCATATAGAGCTAGGTTTGATTTGATCATTCTGATTGATCGATGGGGCCTCTCCAACCGCCCATCAAAACCTAAGTAAAGCCAAAGTGGAGTGCTGCATGGCATCCACGGCCCATCAAAACACCAGTTCCATCTTCACGCCAACAGGTACCCCATTGTGTGTTTACCCTTAGCAGAGTTGCAGTCGTGTATTCTACAACCTAGCAAGCGGGCGTGAAAATTGCTGTCGTTTAGAGTGTATTTGGGTTATTTCATTTATACCATTCCAAAATATCGTGTAATGGTTGAACGTCGTGGGAATGGACACGAAATCGAGATGTTTACATTTCACACAGCGTAAATATTTTGAGAAGGTATTGAACGCGCCGCTAAACTGACAGTTAACAATTTCTTATTTTATATAAATAATTTTTTGTTAGAAAAATTACGACAACCAGATATTCCAATTTAGATAGTGAATGGGTTTAATATCATTTGGTGCGGACACTAGTTCTGCGGTCTATGAAACCCTACCGAAAAGCGGTAAGGGAAGTCAGTAATGAAGTTCGAAAGTCAACTGGTCGCTCATTAATAATAATAACTGTGTTTTTTCCTTGTACAGTTTCACGCGTTTAATTAAATAAAATAAAATGATCATCCGTCCTTTGCTCGAGAGCCATTGATTTAAAGGTATAAATCTAAATATTATCCTCTAGCCAATATGAATAGACTGCTCTTTACCTTGGCTATTCGCTTAAAAAAAAATTCCTTGTTCGCCATCTTATCGCTGGGGAGGGTTGGTAAATACATGCATTTCCAAAGGAAATATTTTGCTTCTGAAAGTGATTCTTCTCGATATTCCCCTCCTTAGCCATGTCCGATTACTTACAGACCCGGCGTCTGTTACAGAGATTCGTCTCGGGTGCTAAGTAAAATTAACAGCGTGGATCCCATGCTATACCCAGATAATACCTGCTCCTTGATTTAAAGTTGGCAGAGCTGTTATTGTACAGCGCCTGGGCGCCATCTTAATGGGGAATCCCGCGGATCAACGCATTTTTGTCTACCACTCATGAGCTTCGGCTTGTGGATGGCCCACATAAAAATTCCTTGTGCCATCCCTCATAAGTGGCAAATAGCTTAGCCATGTCCGTTCATTTCCTGTGCCAATTTCCTTGTTTTGTCTTACATTGTTTTCCCATTTTTTTCTAGAGTATTTTTTAAAAGTTGTTATTTCCTGTTTTCCTAATTAATTCTGTTGATAATTGCTATTACTTGCTCTGTAATTAGTCTTTAGGTCCCATTATGGATAAATTAGGAAAAAATGAGTATAAAAAATGTGTTTAAGAAATTTTAAGTTTGAAAAAAAAATGAATAGCAACAAGAATGAATAAAACTAAACATATTCAGCATAAAATAACCCAAACAAGATTAGACATGTTCGAAAACCCAACCAACTTCCATATTTTTCATAAATTTTAAAAACCATTCAATATTTTACTGTTTGTTTTCGTGATATTTTTACCAGAGGAATTCGTTTATGATTTATGGGCTATCATTTAGCTCAGGCAGAGAGCGCTTTCCTCTCGAAATCCTTCGTACATTAATCCTCATACTAAATCCTTAAGTTCCCTTGTCAAATATTGCAAATGGACGGTTCTCAGTATCAGCTTAATAGTCAAACCAACCACGCATTATGGCTGTTGATGGGAAGAATTTAACCACGTGACCTTACCCAGTACTATAAATTCATGGTGAATTGCAGGACACTTAGTATTTTTTTTTTTTTTTTTTTTTTTTTTTTTTTTTTTTTTTTTTTTTTTTTTTTTTTTTTTTTTTTTTATTTTATTTTTTTTTTACCCAAATATTGCTCCCTTTTAGGAAGCACGGCCGTGAAATTGTTTAAATTCATAAAATGACTCTTCGCCCGTGTTCAATCCTACTGGTAATTGCATTTCACTTAGCGCTAATACCTTGAAAGTATGAATATCAACTCTCCCCTAAGCTATGAAATAGTATGGCAGACTGGCTCTTTAACCTTGGTTAGCAACCGCAGAGAAGAAAACTGAATTCAAACCTGTTAAACTCGCTATAAGAAATTGACTTGTCTCACATCCTACTCGTTGAGGTTAGTAATATTATATATACCAAAAATTCCAACAATCTTTCTTCGATTTCATCCATTCCCTCGTGATTCTTTGATTATGATTTAACGATGTCTAACAGTTTTGGTTTATGTTATGCTAGAATTAGGGAAATCTGTACATTTTCCATTTATTATATATTAACAGTATTTGATAAGACCTAATTCGTCAGCATCAGCTGCCCAGTGTTTGCGTATGTCGCCGTGCGGTTTTGTTTTCTGCCGATTTTTTAGCGTGGGTAATTTAATATAATAATTTCTCTATCAAATATATCTACATTTATTTTCTTAAATTTTTTGCACACGTTATATGATATCAAGATTCATCAAATGAAAACAATTTTCAAAACAGATGTATTTGTGTTACAATTTATGAGGTCTATAAATGTTAAAGACCCGGTAGCTAGCAGATTTAAAATTCGCGGCTGTCAGATTTAGATCAAGGAGCTAGTGGAAATTTACCAGTGACTGTTTTGTAAACCTTTTGCGCTCTTGAAAACGCTCATGACAGACACATATATATTTTATGGGAGTTAGTTAATTCACCTGAATTGGAAGCAGACGGACGCGTTGTCTCAACGCTGGTCAACTTCATCCGCGCGTTAAAAGAGAATTATGTGCTGATAAATAATAAAACTTGATCAGAAAAGAAAAAACATGTCTTGGTTAATACAATGACCAAAAATCAGCACAGAAAGAAACAGCTTAGTTAGAAAATAAAAAGAACAGAGAACTCAACTAAGACAAGGCAACATCTCGCGCCAAGAATTAATTAACAAGAATCAAGTAAGATCATCATCTCTAGAGTAAGTCCCCCCTCTCCCCCTCTCTTTTCCCTTTCTCTCTCTCTCTCGTCCGAGAACTCTCACTGCTCATATAAACTTGATGTGTATATAAACAGTCCAGTTCCACTCTGGTCAGAGTGGAACTGAATAATGCCAACGAAGTTAGTCCACTCTTCTTAGGGCCGCCAACACTAGAGCCTCACAACCTATTCCAGTTAGTGTCAACACCGGAAGCACCCCTTGAAGGTCTGCCCCTCCGCATAGCGATCAGTCACCTATCTAAACCCCGACAGTACTATCACATTTCCTGGTAAGTTGTGAGAATTTCTACTGAGGGGGAATATAGAGTTGCTAATTGTTGGGGATGCTGATTAACCAGTTAATTGTGATCGTGTTCTCCTACTGTTCCGTCATTATGTCTTGGTGGGTGATTCTTGCAACTTTAAATCTCAACCCTGCGTCTTCTCTCTCTCCTAACACACCACATACGCCCAAATACATCCACACATTCCACTGTGACAAAAACGCCCAAAAAACCTGGACGTCGCGAGTTGTTTTACTGAAGAGAACAATCTCTTCAAAATTTGAATTAATTTTTTTTATTTGAAGGTCAACCGTATTCTCGGCGGGGGCGGGCGTTCAATATCCTCAACATCATCATTTTAACCTTTACGAGTATATATATATATATATATAAATATATAATAATATATATATATATATATATATATATTAGATAAATTCAACGTATCTTATTGAAAAGATATTTTCAGTGCGCAAGAATTAAGAAATAACTTATAAGAATATATTTGCCGATCTTTCACACACCACACACAACACCACAAACACACACACACACACACACACACACACACACAACACAACACAATATATATAATAAATATAATATATTATCTGTGTGTGTGTTGAAAATTGATAGATGTTCTGTAATTCGTTGACAATATACTTTCACCCCCCATATATATATAATATATATATATTATATATAATATTATATATATATATATGAGTATGTGTATGATGTGTGTGTGTGCTCTGTGTTTGTGTTGTGTTGTGTAAGATATCCAATTAACTGGTAAGTAACGATGATTCTATTTGTATCTTCAAAATCTCCACTTGTACAGACAACTGTATCTCTTGTAGGTGCAAACATAGAACTTCATACAAGATCTTATTAAAATTTCCCAAAAGAGAACTCAATGTATAATAACTAATAAATGAATTATATTAAATAATATTGAACTTTCAAAAAGAAAGAAGAACTTAACAAACCGTCATTAGGACTATTTATTCGACCAGAAACTCCAAAATGAGTTAGTCTCTTCAGATAAAAATACAGGAAAATCAAATAGAAAAAACATCACCAGAATTAATCTTTTCACACGTCCACATGAGAAAACCTTATCTAATGTGTGTGTGTGTGTCGGCGGGCGTGAAAGATAGATATTCTGAGTTTATGCATTTTCTTAATACAAGATTTAATTTTGCTTATTAATTTACTACAATGATTTATATAAAATGCCATTGTAATTAATTTTTGACCACTGAAAATATGTTTTAACCAAGATACGTTGATTTTTAATACATTTCTATAGAAAATTATTCAATGCATTTTATAGTAAAAAATCATGTAGTAAGATTATATTAGCAAATTATACTGTAACTTATTTACCATCATTATATTAATAGAATGTAATATGCATATATAAATGAAATCAAATGTTAAAATTATTTATCCATTTTCATTTATAGTAATTCAAACAATTTTACGCGACAGGTGATATATATATAATATATATATGTTTAATAAATATACATAGACCTAGGTACTCCCCTCACAGTAACTGAGTGGTTAGTGGTTCACCAATAAATACTAACACTGTCATTGTACAAACGCCTTTTACTACTACGCCAACTACTTAACGCGCTACCACTATTACAATTACAACGACTGCGACGTACCGTTTCATACTTACCTGCGAGTATACCTCCCTACAACTTTTACTCATATTATCTTTAACCCGATTATAATCAATATATATGGGCTCCCGTGGAAAATTATATCAATAATCTAGATAGTATTCTAGTTGTTAACGGATATATTTTGTGAAGCTAGAATGTTCAGCTATTTTAAAAAAAATGCGTCTTAATTTGTTCTTGGTTTATTTACTGCTTAAATAGAAAATCAATTAAACAGATGAAAATCCACTAAGTGTGTAATAATTTTTCCAAGATTTTTCCTTCAGTAGATGAATGGAAAATTTTTTTCAAGAGCAAAATAATTTTTTTCAGAATTTGTTCCGTATAAAATATAAATTTGCATGTATGGAAATTGGCTGCTGCAAAAAATATTTTAATTCTCACAAAAAAATTTGTTTAGAGGTTATTCAAAAATTGGGGCAAATCAAACAGTGCTTCAGGCGATGAACAGAGGTCTGTCATCAAATTTTTGGTTGCTTAAGAAGTACAAACCATATGGAATATATAGAATAATATGTTATGATGTACAGGGAAGCATGTTTTAATTAAAAAATGTTTACAAATAGGATACACATGAGTTGCCATTGCGCAGCCTAAGTCGAAAATTAAAATGAACTAAATAAAAGTATTAATGATAATAATAATTTAATCGATTGATCAATTATTAATGATTTATAATAATAATTATGAATAAATAATAATGACTTAAATTAAATTAACAATATTATTTATCTATTTTATTATTATTATATTATTATCTTATTATTATTATTAAAATATAACTAAATTATATATTTATTGATATATAATAAATTTATAATAAAAAATAATAATAATAATAATAATAATAATAATAATAATAATAAAATAATAATAATAATAATAATAAATAGTAGTTTATTACACATAATAGTAATGAAATAGACACTACACATACTATATGTTACTATTAGTAGTTATTATTCCATAATAATATATAATAAATGTATAATAAAATTATATTATTAAAATATAAAATATAATTATATAAAATTACTCTATCATTTTATTTACTATTCTATATTATTATTCATATTCTATAATTAAAGTAAAAAATTATTATTTCCTAAATTACATAATAATAATGACTTATTATTAATGATTAATTAATTATTAATGATTAATATGATATTAATTATTACAGTAATGATTCAATAATTGAACTAAATAACTATGACATGAATTGAAATGGAAAAAGCATAGTGCATGGAATGGGATATATTGGACTCTCCGTCAAAGTATAAATTCGGGGCGTAGCGTCAGTAAAGAAGGACATACTGACGGAAACGTTGCAGTGGTAATGCGTTTTAGAGTCGCAGGGAAATGGACTCATCGACCTGAGTTTCAATTTCTGGGCAAAGCCACAGTTCACATAGCTAAATACCCTTGAAAGGTATGAATCCAATATTTTCCCTCCTGCTATGGGAAATAGTAGGGCAGACTGGGCTCTTTAACCTGATTTAGCAACCAGTCTAGGAGAAAGAAAACTCTGAATTCAAACCTGCACTACTATTAATAGACTCGTGCCTACTTAGCGATCTATTTCATTTTTTTATTTTTAAATAGTTTTCTGACATGAAACGACCCATTACTGTTATTTCCTTGAAGAGTTTACTGTAAACAGTGCTTCCTAATTGCCAACTACTTAGGCAAAATTCACCTTATTATTGGAGGCCCTCGTATATATGTAGAGAGAGAGATGAGAGAGAGGGAGGAGAGAGAGAGAAGAGAGAGAGAGAGAGAGAGATAGATCTAAGTCCTAAGATGGTGATAAGGGTTAGTCAGATTAGGTTAAGTGGAACGGGGGTCCATGTTATATCCTTTTACTATATGTCATATATAATGTACAAATACGTTTGTACCTATCGTTCTTTGCGTTCACCGAGGCAAGTAGAGAAGATGTAAAACAATGACTCAATTCTTCTATTTTCCATCCGCATTGATTTTAAATCCTTATTCTCTAACCTCTCACTTCTCTTTGTTTTCTTGTCCTCTCCTTCATCTTGTTTACCCTCTTCCCCCTTTCCTTCTTCTCAGACTTAAAAGCCTCTCTCTCTCTTCCTGCTCTCTCTTCTCTCCTCTCTCTCTCTCTCTCCTTCTAATATAATATATATATATATATATATATATACTATATATATATATATCTTTCTCTATCATTACCCTCTTAAACTCTTGTTTTGAAGTGTTTAATTTCAGAAAAAAAAAACCCTGCTGAAATTGTATCATACTTCTGAACAAAACGTGACACCACACAAAGATTGGTAGGTATGTGTAGTTAGGAAACAAGCGTTTGATAGATACCGTGGAAATTTCATGTAAATCAAAAAGAAAACATGAGGAGCTAATCAAACAGGAAGGGTGATTTGCCAATTTTATTTCCTAGAAAATTCCCTCTATCATTCCTTTGTAATAAATAATCCAAAAAATACACAATAAAAAAATCTTATTTCACAATTAATACACAGTAATGTTATAAAAAAGTAAAAGAAGATGGCAGTGGCCTATTGGTCGGTATCAGCCGGCAGCGAGGAGTCTATCCCCTTTCGAAGCACTATACCAGGGAGATGTTGTGTCTGATTGCTGGAGTGCCACACGTATCACAGCTACCCCACGTTACCGTACAGATCCAAGCCGTGCTTATTTCATATGCTAAGTTGGCGAGGGTCGGTATTGAACAGAACCTTGTGCGTTAATGAGCCGGATTGCTTCTACCGACTGAGCTCAAAGGAAAAACCTTTCCGCCAAAAAGCAAAACGAGTGAATATTAAATGACCAAACAGTAAAACAAAATAAGAAAAAACATAAAGACATATTTATTTGCCATAAATGGTTTAAGCAATTTACATAAATTTTTATCATTATAAAAGAAGAAAAGATTGTCTGTCTGTAACCGAAACTTAATTTACTGTTCAAGTCAACAATTCCCCTTAGTTATTTAGTTCACATTTTACATGCTTTTATTTTTTAAATTTTAAACCTCAACTATTAAAAAATTGTTTAATGTTGGGATTGTCTTCCCTTTGGATCTAGTAAGAGATTATCTTCCCTCTGGGTTCCCGCGTTTGACCACAAGGAGTCTAGGGTATTAAGCGCCTATTACAAACTCTCTCACTATCTTTTCTCTTCTTCTGGACTTCGACAGCTGGGTTAGACATTTATGTCTACCACCCCATCCTCGTGGGGCTTCTATCCCCCACGTACGGACTAAGTCAGTAAGTGACTTTTGACCTTATGGACTATCCATAACTCTATTAATTCTTTTATATGTACATGTAGGTAACTATTGTTTATGTTCTTATTGTACTTTGTATTTCTTTGTATATGTTATAATGTTCTCTCTTCGTGTTTGTATATTAAAGTCCATCTTGTTATATGTTTAACACTCTTATTATTTTTTTTTTTTTTTTTTTTTTTTTTTTTTTTTTTTTTTTTTTTTTTTTTTTTTTTTTTTTTTTTTTTTAACTTTGAACTTACAACTTATTAATACTGTTGGCCTTACTACATTTATTTACCACATCCCCACTGTATGGGTTGAAGACAAGGTTCCGTTTTATATGTGGGACACCCACAAGCGAGACTCATGAGTGGCAGTGGAAAAAATGCGTGATCCCTTGGCATTCCCCTCAAGGGGAGCGTCGATCCCAGGGCCATCCCCCAGCAATACCTGCCCCTTGATTTAAAGGGGCAGGGCTATGTTTATTGCCCAGTGCCTGAGCGCCCCCTTGAGGGGAATGCCGAAGGATCGACGCAATTTTTCCACCTGCCACCCATGAGTCTCGGCTTGTGGGTTCCCACATATAAACGAGACTTCGTCAAACCCATACAAGTGGGGTATGCAGTAAATAAATGTAGATAAGGCCAACAGTATTAATAATGTTGTAAGGTTCAAAGTTATAATAAAGAGTTTAAACATATAACAAGATGGACTTTAATATACAAACACGAGAGAGACATTTTATAACATTTACAAGAAATACTAACAATAAGAACATAAACAATAGTTACCTATGTACATTAAAGATTAGATAGGTTATGGAAGTCCATAAGGTTAAAGTCACTTACTACTTAGTCCGTACGTGGGGGATAGAGCCCCACGAGGATGAGGTTAGACACAAATGTCTAACCCATGTGTCCAGTCCAAGAAGAAGGAGAAAAGATAGTGAGAGAGTTTGTATAGGCGCTTAAAATACCACAGACTCCTGTGGGTCAAACCGGGAACCCAGAGGGAAGATAACTCTTCCAGATCCAAGGGGAAAGACAATCCCAACAATGTAAACAATTTTGTTAATAGTTGAGGTTTAAATAAAAAATAAAAGCATGTAAAATTTGACGAAATAACTAAGGGAATGTGACTTGAACAGTAAATAGTTCGGTTACAGACAGACAACTTTTATTCTTTTTAATGATAAAAATTTTTGTAATAGCTTAACCATTTTATGCAAATAAATTATGTTTATGTTTATTTCTTATTTTGTTTTACAAATGTTTGGTCATTTAATATTCGCGGTTTTTTGCTTTTTGGCGGGAAAGGTTTTCTCTTTTGAGCTCAGTCGGTAGAGCATTCCGGTCAGACCACAAGGTTCTGGTTCAATACCGACCTCTGCCAACTTAGCATATGAATAGCACGGCTTGGATCTATACGGTAAAGTGGGGAGCTGATAAGGTGTGCACTCCACCTCAGACACAAAAACAATCTCCCTGGTATAGTGCTTTGCGAAAGGGATAGACTCCCTCGCTGTCCGGCTGATACCCGACAATAGGCCACTCCATCTTCTTTACTTTTTATAACTATTACTGTGTATTAATTGTGAATAGATTTTTATTGTGTATTTTTTGGTTTATTATTACAAAGGCAATGATAGGATTTCTAGGAAATAAAATTGCAAATCACCCTTCTTGTTTGATTAGCTCCTCATGTTTCTTTTGATTACATGAAATTTCCACGGGTATCTATCAATACATTGTTTCTAACACGCACAACCTACCAATCTTTGTGTGTGTCACGTTTTGTCAGAAGTATATACAATTTCAGCAGGGTTTTTTTTTTCATGAAATTAAACACTTCAACAAAGTTTAAGAGGTAATGATAGAGAAAGATATATATTATATATATATATATATATATATATATATATATATATATTATTGAGGAGGAGAGAGAGAGAGAGAGAGAGAGAGAGAGAGAGAGAGCTTTAAGTCTGAGAAGAAGGAAGAGGGTAAACAAGATGAAGGAGAGGACAAGAAAAGAGAAAGATGAAGGAGAGTTAGAGAAATACAGGATTTAAATAATCAATGCGGATGGAAATAGAAGAATTGAGTCATTGTTTTTACATCATTCTCTACTTGCCTCGTGTGACGCAAACGAACGATAGGTACAAACGTATTTGTACATATATAGACATATAGTAAAAGGATATTAACATGGAACCCCCCGTTCCACTTAACCTAATCTGACTATCCCTTATTACCATACTTAGGACTTAGATCTCTCTCTCTCTTCTCTCTCTCTCTCTCTCTCTCTCTCTCTCTCTCTCTCTCTCTCTCTCTACATATATACGAGGGCCATCCAATAAATAAGGTGAATTTTGCCTAAGTAGTTGGCAATAGGAAGCACTGTTTACAGCTAAACCTCTTCAAGGAAATAACAGTAATGGGTCGTTTCATGTCCCAGAAAACTAATTTAAAAAAAAAAATGAAATAGATCGCTAAGTAGGCACGAGTCTATTATAGTAGTGACCAGGTTTGAATTCAGAGTTTTTCTTCTCCTAGACTGGTTGCCTAATCAAGGTTAAAGAGCCAGTCTGCCCTACTATTTACCATAGCAGGAGGGAAAATAGTTGGATTCATACCTTTCCCAAGGGTATTAGCTATGTGAACTGTTGGCTTTGCCCAGAAATTGAACTCAGGTCGATGAGTCCATTTCCTGCGACTCTAACCATTACACTGCAACGTTCCCCTGTCAGTATGTCCTTCTTTACTGACGCTACGCCCGGAATTTATACCTTTGACGGAGAGTCAATATATTCCCATTCCATGCACTATCTTTTCATTTCAATTCATTCATAGTTTATATTAGTTCATTATTAATCATTACTGTAATAATTAATATCATAATTAATCATTAATAATTAATTAATCATTAATAATAAGTCATTATTATTATGTATTTAGGAATAAATAATTTTTTACTTTATTATAGAATATTGAATATAATATAGAATAGTAATAATGATAATAATTTTATATAATTATATTTTTAATTTTTAATAATATATTTTATTATACATTTATTATATATTATTATGGAATAATAACTACTATAGTACATATAGTATGTGTAGTGTCTATTTCATTACATATATGTGTAATAAATACTATTTATTATTATTATTATTATTATTATTATTATTTTATTTTTTTTTTAATTAATTATTTTTTATATAATTTATTATATATCAATAAATATATAATTTATTTATTTTAATAATAATAATAATAATAATAATAATAATAATAATAATAATAATAATATGTTAATTATAATTTAGTCATTTATTATTATTCATAATTATTAATTAATAAATCATTAATAATTGATCATCGATATAATATTATATTATCATTAATACTATTTATTTAGTTCATTTTAATTTTCGACTTAGGCTCGCAATGGCAAACTCATGTGTATCCTATTTGTAAACATTTTTTAATTAAAACATGCTTCCCTGTACACATAACATATTATTCTATATATTCCATGTGGTTTGTACTTCTTAGCAACCAAAAATTTGATGACAGACCTCTGTTCATGTCTGAAGCACTGTTTGATTTGCCACCATTTTGAATAACCTCCAAAGAAATTTTTTTGTGAGGTTAAAATATTTTTTCCAGCAACCAATTTCATACAATGCACAATTTATATTTATAGAACAAATTCTGAAAAAAATTATTTTGCTCTTGAAAAAAAATTTCAATTCATCTACTGAAGGAAAAAATCTTGGAAAAAATTATGGCACACTTAGTGGATTTTCATCTTGGTTATTGATTTATCTATTTAGCAGTAAATAAACCAAGAACAAATAAGACGCATTTTTTTAAATAGCTGAACATTCTAAGCTTCACAAAATATACCTTAAACAAACTAGAATACACTATCTAGATTATTGATATAATTTTTCCAAGCCATATATATTGATATATTCGGGTAAGAGATATATGAGTAAAAGTTGTAGGGAGGTATACTCGCAGGTAAGTATGAAACTGGTACGTCGCAGTCGTTGTAATTGTAATAGTGGTAGGCGTTAAAGTAGTAGGCGTAGTAGTAATAGGCGTTTGTACCACTACAGTGTTAAGTATTTATGGTGGACACTAACCACTCAGATTACTGTGAGGGGAGTACCTAGGTCTATGTATATTTATTACATCATATATATATATATATATATATATATATATATATATATATATCACCTGTCCGTAAAATTGTTTGAATTTTACTATAAAAATGAATGATAAATAATTTTAACATTTGATTTCATTATATAATGCATATTAACAATTCTATTATATAATGCATGGTAAATAAGTTTACAGTATAATTTTGCTATATAATTTTACTACATGATTTTACTATAAAATGCATTGTAAATAATTTTTCTATAGAAATGTATTAAAAATCAACGTATCTTGGTTAAAACATATTTTCAGTGGTCAAAAATTATTTACAATGCATTTTATAGTAAAATCATGTAGTAAAATTAATAAGCAACATTATCTTGTAATTAAGAAATGCATAACTTACAGAATATCTATCTTTCAACCCCCCCCCACACACACACACATTAGACTAGGTTTTCTCATGTGGACGTGTGAAAAGATTTAATTCTGGTGAATGGTTTTTCTATTCGATTTTCCCTGTATTATGTAAAATCTATCTGAAGAGACTAAACTCATTTTGAGTTTCTGGTCGAAATAAAATAGTCTAATGACGGTTTGTTAAGTTCTTCTTTCTTTGAAAGTTAAATATTATTAAATATAATTCATTTATTAGTTATTATACATTGAGCTCTCTTTTGGTGATTTATAAAGATCCTTGTATGAGTCTATGTTTGCACCTACAAGAGCATACAGTATGTCTGTACAGTGAGATTTCGAAGATCACAAATAGAATCATCCGTTACTTACCAGTCAATTGGATTATCTTACACACACACACACACACACACACACACACACACACACACACATATATATATATATATATATATATGTGTGTGTGTGTGTGTGTGTGTGTGTGTGTGTGTGTGTGTATGTTGAAATATCGACATATATTCTATAAGTAATACATTTCTTAATTCTTGACCACTGAAAATATCTTTTGAATAAGATACGTTGATTTATCTAATATATATATATATATATATATATATATATATATATATATATATATATATATATGTATGCTCGTAAAGGTTAATGATGATGTTGAGATAATTGAACCCGAGAAATACTGGTTGACCTTCCAAATAAAAAAAATTAATTCATTTTGAAGAGATTGTTCTCTTCAGTAAAACACACTCGACGACGTCCAGGCTTTTTGGGCGTTTTGTCACAGTGGAATGTGTGGAATGTATTTGGGCGTATGTGTGTGTTAGCGAGAGAGAGAAAGACCAGGGTTGAGATTAAGTTGCAAGAATCACCCACCAAGCCATACATGGCGGAACAGAGGAGGACACGATCACCACATTAACACTGGCATCAACATCAGCATCACCAACAATAGCAAACTCTATTATCCCCCCTACAGTAGAATTCTCCAACAACTTACCAGGAAATGTGATCGTCGGCGGGGTTTATAATAGGCTGACTGTATCCCTATGCGGAGGGGCAAGACCCCCCTCAAGGGGTGTCTCCTGTGTATGACACTAAACTGCAACTAGTTGTGAGGCTCTAGTGTTGGAGCCCTAAGAAGAGTGGACTATACCTTCATTGCCATTACTTCCAGTTCCACTCTGACCCAGAGTGGAACTGGACCTGTTATATACCCACATCAAGTATATACATGAGAGTGAGAGTTCTCGGACGAAATAGAGAGAGAGGGGGGGGAAGAGAGAGAGAGAGAGGGGGGAAGAGAGAGAGAGGGGGGACTTAGTCTAGAGATGATGATCTTACTTGATTCTTGTTAATTAATTCTTTGGCCGAGATGTTCCTGTCTAGTTGAGTTCTCTGTTCTTTTTAATTCTTCTAACTAAGGGCTGTTTCTTTCTGTGCTGATTTTGGTCATTGTAATTAAAACAAGACTTGTTTTTTCTTTTCTTGATCAAGTTTATTATTTTATCAGCACATGATTCCTCTTTTCCGCGCGGATGAGATCGACCCCAGCGGTAAGACAAATGCGTCCGCTCTGCTTCCAATTCAGGTTGAATCTAAACTAACTCCCACTAAAACTATATCATTTGTCTGTCATGACGCGTTTCAAGGGACCAAAAGGTTACCAACAGTCACTGGTAAATTTCTACTGACTCCCTTGATTCTAAATCTGACAGACCCGAATTTAAATCCTAGCTACAGGGTCTGCTAACAATTTATGACCCTCATAAATTGTTACACAAATACATCTGTTTGAAAATTGTTTTCATTTGATAGGAATACTTGATATCATATAACCGTGTGCAAAATTGTTAAGAAAATAAATGTAGATATATTGATAGAGGAAATTATATATATAATTAAATTACCACGACTAGAAAATCCGGAAAACCACGTGCGACATACGCAAACACTGGGCAGCTGATCTGACCAATTAGGTCTTATCAATACTGTTAATTATATAAATAAATGGAAAATGTACATGATTCCCTAATCTCTAGGCATAACATAACCCCAAACTGTTAGACATGCCGTTAAAATCAATAAATCAAAGAATCAACGAGGAAATGCGATGAAATCGAAGAAACGAATTGTTGGAATATTTTGGTATATATATATATATATTTACCAACCCCTCCGCACGAGCAGGATGTGAGACAAGGTCAATTTCTTAAGCGGAGTTTAACAGGTTTGAATTCAGTTTTCCTTCTCCTAGACCGGTTGCCTAACCAAGGTTAAAGAGCCCAGTCTGCCCTACTATTTACCCATAGCTGGAGGGAGAGTTGAATTCATACCTTTCCCAAGGGTATTAGCGCTATGTGAAATGCAATTACCACGTCCAGGATTTGAACTCGGGTCGACGAGTCCATATCCTATGACTTTAACCAATTACACCACGCGCTCCCTAAAAGGACAATATTTTGGTATATAAGGTGTCCTGCAATTCACCACCTGAATTTATAGACTGGGTAAGGTCACGTGGTTAATTCTTCCACCAATCAACAGCCATAATGCGTGGCTGGTTGACTACTTAAGCACTGATACTGAGAACCGCCCATTTGCAATTTTTGACAAGGGAACTTACAATACTAAGGAGCACTGAGGATTATGTACGAAGGATTTCGCAGAGCTCTTGCCTGAAGCCTAAATGATAGCCCATAAAATCATAACACGAATTCTCTGGTAAAAATATCCCACCGAAACACACAGTAAAATATTGAATAGGTTTTTAAAATTTATGAAAAATACTGGAAGTTGGTTGGGTTTTACGGCATGTCAACTCTTGTTGGGTTATTTTATGCCGAATACGTTTAGTTTTATTCATTCTTGTTGGCTATTCATTTTTTTTTCAAACTTAAATTTCTTAAAACATTTTTTATACTCATTTTTTCCTATTTAATCCATAGATGGGACCCTAACAAGACTAATTACACAGCAGCAAGTAATAGCATTATCAACAGAATTAACTTAGGGACAAACAGGAAAAATAACAATTTTAAAAATCTAGAAAACAAAAATGGGAAAAACAACTGTAGCAACAAAACAGGAAATTGCACAGGAAATGACACGGACATGGCTAAGCTATTTGCCACTTATGAGGGCATGGCACAAGGACATTTTTATGTGGGCCCATCCACAAGCCGAAGCTCATGAGTGGTAGACACAAAAATGCGTTGATCCCGCCGGGATTCCCCATTAAGAGGGCGCCCCAGGCGCTGTACAATAAACCCAGCTCTGCCACTTTAAATCAAGGGAGCAGGTATTATCTGGGGTATAGCCCCATGGGATCAACGCTGTTAATTTTACTTAGCCGCCCCAGAGACCGAAGTACTCTGTAACAGACCCCGGGTCTGTAAGTAATCGGACATGGCTAAGGAGGGGAAATATCAAGAGAAAACGAATCACTTTCAGAAGACAAAATAATTTCATTTTGGAATGCATGTATTTACCCAACCCCTCCCCACGAATAAGATGCGACACAAGGACAATTTTTTTTAAGCGCAATACCAAGGTAAAAGAGCCCAGTCTATTCACTCATGGCTAGAGGATAATATTTAGATTTATACCTTTAAATGCCAACTGGTCTCGAGCAAAGGGACGGCATGACTATTTTTATTTTATTTAATAAACGCCGTGAAACTGTACAAGGAAAAAACAAATATATTATTATTAATGACGACCAGTTGACTTTCGAACTCTTAACTGACTCCCCTTACCCTTTTCCGGTAGGGTTCATAGACCGCAGAAACTAGTGGTCCGCACCAAATGATATTAAACCCATTAACTATCTTAAATTGAATACTCTGGTTGTCGTTAATTTTTATAAACAAAAAATATTTATATAAAAATAAGAAATTGTTAACTGGTCAGTTTAGCGGCAGTTACAATACCCTTCTCAAAAATATTTACGCTGTGTGAAATGTAAACAATCTCGATTTACCGTGTCCATTCCCAACGACGTTAACCATTACACGATATTTTGGAATGTATAAATGAAATAAACCCAAATACACTCTAACGACAGCAATTTTCACCCCCCGCTTGGCTAGGGTTGTAGAATACACCGACTGCACCTCTACAGAAGGGTAAGACACACAATGGGGTCACCTGTTGGCCGTGAAGATGGAACCCTGGTGTTTGATGCAGTCGATGCCATGCAGCACTCCACTTTGGCCTTTACTTAGGTTTGATGGGCGGTTGGAGAGGCCCCATCCGATCAATCAGATGATCAAATCAAACCCTAGCTCCTATATGAATGTCTCAACCTTATTGCCCTTATGGCACTTTGTATCATATATGTGCTAAAGAATGATGGCTAATGGTCTTACTGTCCTGGGTATGACGTTAAACGCTATCTGGTGGTGAAGTTTCAGTTCTGAAGCTCTCGCAGATAATACTAATTATCAAGCCTCATCTCAAACATTCAGAGAAATAGGACAAAAGGAGTTCTAAAAAATGTTTTAAAAATGATTTTTTTTAAATTTAGTATCCATCAAGAATTAATTAAATAAAACGTTTTCGGCATAAAATGACCCAACAAGTGTTGACATGTCGTAAAATCCAACCAACCAACTAACTCAGTATTGATGGATATAAATATCTACCTCATGTTCTATAAAACATTTTTACTTTATTTCTTCTTGTTGAATTGTCTATTTTCTAAGCTGCTCTTGTCTTTTATCAATTATTTCATTACATTGTGTCTTCAAATGTTTTCCCTATTTTACTATTTTTGCATGTCTTCGTAGTTTCTTTATTTGTTCTTTCACTCTCATTTCCCAACTAGCATTGGTCTCTCTTTTTATATTATGTCTTCCTTATTGGAATCCCCAGTTTGTCACAGAATACCTTTGCTTTTATCTATATTAGATTATTCAATTCAGTGATGTTCTCTATCGGGATATTCTTTTTAACTAGCAGGACCTGTGAATATATCACAGTATGATAATTTAATTATAACAATGTTTGATATGTTTAATAAAAAGCTATTGCCAAATAGTTCAATAAGTAAAAAGTATAATAATATTGATATAACTTTCACTCACCCTTTTTCTTCTTTTCATCTTTTCATCGTGTTTGAAACAGATTAGCGTTATCACTTCTGCGCGCTCACCCCTTCTCTCTTCCCCTTACTCTCTTTCTTTCTTTCTTTTCTTTCTTTCTTATTTTATTTTTCTGTGTATTATTCCTTTTTCTTCTCTTTTTTTTCTTTTATAATAAAAACGTAATGTCCATCATTTACCTGAGGTGACAACACTCATAAGAAATAAGAATTCGACGAATAAGAGACATCAGATAAACAGTATTTACAATTTTGCATTTCATCTTGGACAATGAGGACGTTATTTTATTTTTATTTTAACATTTTAAAATGCTATCTGGTACCTCCGAGAATGTTATCTCGTACCCCTAGTTGGAAAACCATGTACTATGTAAGAAAGAAAAAAGAATGAGAGGGAGAGAGAGAGAGAGAGAGAGAGAGAGAGAGAGAGAGAGAGAGAGAGAGAGTTAAATCGAGATTATTATACATATTTTTATATATTCAACTATATCGCAATGCCTCTTAAGTAAACATATTAAACGTTGTAATAATTGAATTATCATACTCTGGCATATACACTGGTCCTACTAGAATAAATCATTACTTTTAGTGTTGCGAGAAAATATTAAAATATTAAAAAAGGTTTATGGATTAAAATTGCAAATCGTCGTCAAAATTAAAACGGAAAAATTTGGCTTGGGCATAGATTTTAATGAATTTAATCATTACTAATGACACCATTTATGTTATTTTTAACTTAAATTTTAACCGTTGTGTTTAAGGGGGGGGGGTAGATAAATAAAAACAGATGAATGATAAGACTAGTCATGTACAAACAAAAAACGTACTTTTTATTTCAATATTACAGGCGACGCGTGCTTTTCTTAAGTATGGATTACCAAAATTGTAATAATCCGTGTTTTTTATGTTAATAAATTCTCGGAAAATATTTATCTCCCTTAAAAATTAGTTCTCTTGCGGCCCTATGTAGGAAAATAACGTCCAATGAAAAACGGTTAAAAACACAATTAATGGTTAAAAAATAAAGTAAAAAATAACATAAATCGTGTCCTTAGTAATAATTAAATTCTTTAAAATCTATGCCCGAGCCAAATTTTTCCGTTTTAATTTTGAGGACGATTTGTAATTTTCAGGGTGCGGGGCATAAAAAGTTGGGGAACCACTGTTGTAGCGGAAACCAAAATTGGAATATTTTTTATTCTTCCCTTGTACTTGATAAACCGACTTCTTTACCCCCCCCCCACACACACACACACAAAAACCACACCCATTCGCTGTAGACAAACTTGGGTATGCAGAGCATTGTTTTTTAAAAAATCCCTTTACCCAAGTGGTTTTAAATTAATTAATAATAAAACGATATTACACCCGATTTTTCTCTCTCTCTCTTTGCACCCGATGGGACAGCGCCAAGATATCGGGTGGATATGACGGGTGAGGCAAATGTCTCAATTCGTAATTGGGTATGGTCTCCATCTCTTTTACAAATTATCACCTCATTTAATATTTTGAAAACAAAGTTTTATTTTCATTCCTTTGTGAATTAAAATCATAAACGTTCATAATTATTTCGTTACGAAAGAATTTATGATCAGCCGACTGGACGCCTCAGTGGAGAGTAAGTAGATGGAGAGCTTAGTAAGCGAGTTTTTGTGGACCATTGTTGTCAGCGACCCCCACGGGCAATCTGACACGTGTAGTTTGTGGTTAGCTACGACAAATTAAAAACAAATTCTTGTTGTGAAACAATGGTTAACAAGTTGGTATCGACGAATATGAGGGCGTATCAAAAGAATTTTCTTTTTTTTAAATCTTTACTTCAAGATTATATATAATATATATATATATATATATATTATATATATATGTGTGTGTGTGTGTGTGTGTGTGTGTGTGTGTGTGTGTGTGTAATATAAAGATTTTGAAGGCAATTTACAATGTAATATGTGTTGAATTTATTTAACTTTTTTTTTTTTTCAAAACTAAATATTTTCGGAAGTAAAATTCCATCTTCAGAGTTATTGAAAGTTGAAAGTATTGAAAGTACTAGGTGATTTTTTAATAGTACTTATCCCACGGCGATATTGTAATCTTCTGTTGTTTAAGAAGTTGATGAACGCCGTATATTTGAAAATTTTAGCCGATTTAACATCACGGAAAAAATTTTCAATTAATGATCAACGTATTGAAGACGTATTATCTGAAAAAATATTTAAGAGAGGGTTAATGGCGACTAGAAGTCGGCGATTTATTTAAGTGCTGGCCATTTGTGTGGTCCGGAGAAGATGGTTTGGGGTAGGGGGATTTGACATAAATACAGCTAAACTCGAGCACTAAGCAGTTAGAACCCGAGGATCGAAGGGTTAAGTTCGCCAGTAGGGATAGCAGTAATAGCCAGTTGGATAGACAGCGAAAGCATCACACACACTCTTCTTCCATCCGTGTCTTGTTTACACACATTTGTTGTTGTGGTTGTTGTTTTGTTTTAATCCTTGTGAGCCTGTTTTTCTGACTCGTGTCTTAAATTCGGCCAGCACATAATTCACAACGTTGGGGTCCATAAAGTACATCGAAAGAGCAGAGTGCAGAACAGGTCTTCTCACATGTATATTTATGTTAAAATCCGTCAAATAGAGCTCCATATTGCATATTGCTCCATAGCTCAGAGTTTTCCTGAAGATCCTTCATGGTGAAACCTAAGTAGTTACTGATTCGGTTCTCTAAACCGACTCTATGTACGTATTGAGCACTATTCAATATTTGTTGTTACCTTGTCTTATTCGATTTTTCTTTTTCTTTTTACAAAGTAGTCAATATTGTGATTCGATCGTTCTTTGTTCTGTTTTGTTTTTTCTCTGAATTTTTTGAGGTGAGGCTTGATGATTAGTATTATCTGCATTATTCGGACTATTGTCCTCATCTTCATTGTTATCTGTACAACGTTTCGGCCGATGTACCCTCCGACCTTCTTCAGGTATTTCTTGTCGGATTCGGGATCCTTCTCGGATTCGGGAACCTTCTTTTCGGACTCGGGAACCTTCTTGTCGTAATCGGGAACCATCACGAAACTTTGAACCTAACCCTTTATTCAGTCCACTTGGGTATCCTGTTCTCATTCCGTTAACCATAGCTAGGGTAGAGGTGTTAAGCTGTGTTAATTATTATTCTGTGCTACAATGAAGTTGAGGACAATAGTCCGAATTATGCAGATAATACTGGGGTTTTTTTTGTCTTTTTTTTCTTTGTCGCATGAGTCATTTTCTTGACATTCATCAATAGATGTTTTTTTTCTTTTAGTAAAAGAAAAAAAATACCAGTCATAAAAAGAGAAAAAATAGAATCATCAATTGAAGAGAATAAAGAATAAATAAAGATTATCCACAAAATAAACTGACATTGTACCAAAGAGGTGGACAAATGAATACTTTTCTTTCTCCTAAAAATGAACAGATTAGAGTTGGTTAAATCAATAAAATGAATGTATTTTCATATTCTGTGACTAAGAAAACCTATGATTGGACATATTACACCATTATTTCCTATAACCCCAACCTAAAAAAGGGGAATCACTCTGAATAAATTTTATCTGTTAATTAATCTACACATTATTTTCCCATTAAACTAACCCTAAACCCTTACCCTAAACCCTTACCCTAACCCTAACCCCATCTTGGTTTTTCCTAGTAGATCAATAAATAACTAAATAATTCATCAGTCAATCAGAGTGGTTCCTCTTTTTTAGGTTGGAGTTATAGGAAATAACCAGATTTTCTTTAAAAAAAAAAGAAAAAGAACAACGATTTCCAACCGCCATTTCAAAAATCATCACAGAACCAACATAAAAAGACATCCAAGGTCAATTATCTACTGAGAATCAGAATCAGCGGTAAAAATGCTATCAGAAAACACTCGACTTAGTCAATTTTCAGAAAGAGCAAAATAGATTCACACAGAAAAGAGAAAAAAAATGAATAAACACCATCTACAAAAACACCATTGAACCAAAGATGTGGATAAATGAATATTTTTTTCATAAAAATTGACTAAAGTCGAGTGTTTCTTATGGCCATTTTTACCGCTGATTCTAATTCTCATGAGATAATTAAGCTAGGATGTCTTTTTAGATTGGTTCCGTGATGATTTTCAAAATTAAGGTGAGGTAACTGACTTCGGCCAAAAGCTGATCTATCAAATTGTTCAATAAAACGAACAAGTAGTGACAGGACCATCATGGCACTTTCAAATATCCAGTTAATCCTGAAGCATCTGAGTTTTTCTCTTCATGATATCCTGCTTTTCCAGAATTGCTTATTGCCTTGCCAGCTTTCAACGTTTACATAAAGTCTCTTTCTAGGTTTTTCACTGCTTGAGCTTCCTCTGAGCACTTAACTCATTTCCAACAATCTTTATTTTCACTATCCGACTTACTTTCAAATGATGACTCTACGAGTAACCTTTTTGTTGAAACTACGTTTTCGCGTCCTAATCTGGTGAGGATGCATACTGTATTGCCTCTCTGTCACCATTATCATCTTACCATAAGTTGTTTTTTTTTGGGGGGGGGGGGGTTGAGCGAAGTCAGTTACCTCATGTGTGTTATGTTTTTATGGTCCATTGAAAAAGATCCTTGTGTTCCTGTTACGTTTTATGGGCCATCCTTTAGGCTTTGTTCATCGGAAATCCTTGGTAAAGAATCCTTTGGTTGTAAGTTCCTTCGTCAATAATTGCAAATGTACGTCTGTTCAGTAAGTAGCCAACTAGCCACGCATTGTGGCTGTTGATTAGCGGAGGAATAGACCACATGGCCTCGCCCAATCTATAAATTTAGGTGGTGAATTGTAGCACGGCTTATATCACCAAAATAATCCAACAATGTTAACTATAGCATCTGATATTCACCAGAAGAGGCGAACAAAAACATTGGGTGGAGAAATTTGTAGTTGAAGAAGTAAGAACCACTATTCGAAATGTTTTGAAACTTGAATCAGAGATAAATATAACAGTGGATAGTCTTTTCAGGGCAAATCTGTGAATCAAATGACTAACTTTTATGGAAAATTCAATTCTTATGTGTGGAAGTTAATTACTGCAAACTTCACTGTATGTAATTGGTGATCTCAATTTTTTCTCTTTCTATAGATGGTCTTTTTTCTTTTAATAAAAGAAAAAGACCATCTATAGAAGAGTCAAGAAAATGACTCATTGTTGCATAATCTATGTGGCAGCATAGATAATTGGCAACACCCTGTAGGAGAATTCTAAGTAGCCAGTGTTTTCATATCAGGGAATGGAAAACTACTGGACAGTTAGAATCTCACAAGTCACGTGAGATTTAGTTAGTTAATCAGTTTACAACCAGACCTCAAGCGGAAGAGCTGTATCCTACTTCAGTTGTGACTCTGCGCAATGAGGTAGAATGGGCTAAAATAAACCTTTGATCAAAGAACTACAAGTCTTGTTAATTGATTGTGCATGACTTGAAAAGAAGCCCGTAGTTAGAAAATGAAGCTGCAACAAGTTAGAAGAACAGACAAAGTAGAAGAAACAAAAATAAAGAAGAACCTAGGCGATCATATCATGGCCGAAATAGAAGAGAAGAAGACAGAATGAAGAACAAGTAAGTAAATGGTTGTCTATCTATCTATCTGTCTGTCACCCTCTCTCTATATATTTATATTGGTCCACTCACTTTCTCTCTCGACCACATAAAACCTCTTGTTTATGTACCCGACGAGAAACGGGTACGTAACATCATGGGGGAAAGAAAAAGAAAACAAAAAACGTTCGAATCACAATACTGACGAAAGAAGAAAGATAAATCGAATGAGACGCGGTAGCAAAAATATATTTAACAGTACTCAACACGTAGAATCGATTTAGAGAACCGAATCAGTAATAGAATCTAACTATTCAGGTTTCGCCTAGAAGGATCTTCAGGGTAAATATGACCAATATATATATATATATATATATATATATATATATATATATATATCGGTGATCAATGTGTACTATAAATAGTTGTAAAATCAACTATAGTGATCAGCAATTTTCTGTTCCATACAAGGCTAGGACAAACCACCACCTTAATATCCTCCAGGCAGTCACCATTTTTTTTTTTTTTTACTGCCCGACCTTATGTAGACAAAGACATCTACAACACTCCCTGGTCATTTTTGCTGGGGATGTGGTAGCTGAAGTGGGGGTAACGTGAAGGTAAAATATTTACATTTTTTCCTCTTTCCTTCATTTTGCTCCAACATTTACATGGTCTTATCCCCCTCTTTTACCCAATATATATATATATACAGTTTGACTTTTAAATGATCTACCGGTCAAAAGAGCCCCTAAGTTTCTCCTTCTTTCGCTATCTTTTCTTTTTAATTCGTTTAAAATTTGCTGATCAATAAAGTATGATACTTTTTAAAATTATATATATATATATATATATATATATATATATATATATATATATATATATGGTCATTGCCACTTCTTTGCAGAAGAAACCCATTTCTACAAGTGATTCGGTTGTGAGCATGCAGAGGGCCCAAATTTTTTTTTTAAATGTTCCCTGTCACATTTGGCCCCTTTCTCAGCTTCCTCTCGCCTGCGACCATACGTAACTGAGAAGCCCAGCCATTGACAGGCAGGCCCTGCCACACAGGTCACATATATGGTCTGTCTTTACTGTAGGAAATGTGTACGTGCCGTCTGTCATGATCCGTTTATGTAGAGGCCGCTTCAGGATGGAGTACTCGAGTTGACTTACCTCAAATCCTTACAGCTACCATCGGCCAGCCTTTCCAATAGAAAGTATACCGGTCCCAAATTCTGTCAATTGGTCCTCATCGCTAAAGCGGACCTCTGCAAGGGTCACGATGTCTGCTCCATATCGAGAGTTCTTTGACACGATACCAGTTCGTTGTTTGGGGGTTCAAGATCCCTCAAGATTGAGATGTGTGTGAACATTCTAGGTGGCTATTTAGCCTATGTTTGTTGTTGTAATATTTTTTGTTTCAGTCCTGATAATGTAAACAGCCGCCAGCCACAGCTTGCTCGCTAGGGAAAGTGGCATTTTTTTAGTTTGTCTGGGTAGGCAATACTACCCAAGGGGCTACTCAGTCACTCACAACCTCGCCACGTGTGGATTCACAGCTGTGTGCTTCCAGCCCGTCAGGCCTGCACACGCCACCATTCCTCCATTATCGTAGAAATATCTGCACATGGTAACATGTTGTGCGCTTGTGCTACACGCACTACATACTCTCCTTACCAACTTGGTAACCATTGTTTCACAGCAAGATATTTTTTAATTTGTCATAGCTAAACACAAACCACACGTGTCGGATAGCACCTAGGGTGCTGACTACAATTTAGGGGTTCTCCACCTCATTATATTACAGTTAGACACACATAGGAAGGGATTATTTTAAGCCATTGAAGTTTCATTAAAATGTGTGACAATTATTAAATCCTACTTAACAGACACAAAAGAATATTCCTATGGTTTAACCCCACCCCCAGTCTAAGGATTTTAGAAGATTCTGGTAAGATCGGTTTAAAGTTCGGTTTCCACAATTTATTTGGTGAAATGTGTCAGGAAAACAATAAAAGACTCAAAGATCAAATCGTGTGTCAAATATGAATGACAATGCAATAGAAATATCATTTAGCAAGTTAACACAGACGTGGAAATCAAGTTCTATTTTAGAAAACTATAGTAAGATGAGAGAACAAATCTGTTGAAACGTTTTGTTAAACTATCAAAGATGAGAATACTTTAGACGTTATTTAATCTTTAATTGACGGCTGAAGATCATATGCGGTCAGGGTCATAGATATTAGAATATCCTAATTAATAGAATATCTTAAATTTTTTAGAAGAAATGAATATACATTTACCCAACCCCTCCAACATAAGGAGGATGGGACACAATACGACTATTTTAAACAGAGTATAACAGTAAGTATAACAGTAAGTACAACAGAAAGTAGTTTTTGGTTAAATCGAACATAACGGACCTAAATTCCACCATCATATGTCACCCCGCCGAAAGAAAAAAATACTAAAAATCAAGGAATTAACCGAATTTAATGAAATTTTCAGTGTGTATACTTTAATGAATAAAAGATATAATGCACTAGTTATTTTATTTAAAAACTTTTACATTTTTTCAGGTCAATTAACTTTAAATCACGTATGTTTGTGAATCTGTGTTACGCCTCAAAGATATGTGGTTCAAAGTTAACTGACCTGAAAAAATGTAAAAGTTTTTAAATAAAATAATCGATGCATCTTTTATTCATTAATATATCAACAGTGAAAATTTGGTATTTTTTTTTCTTTCGGCGGGGTGGCATATGATGGTGGAATTTAGGTCCGTTAAGTTCGTTTTAACCCATCTATCTATCTATACAAATATAAAGGGCAGTTGTATGTATGCATGTATGGGTGTCCGCAGGAAACTACAAAAATAAAACAATTAAAGACATAGTAAATACATATATATATATAAGATATCCACCAAGTCTTGCTTTTTGTGCAAAAATAATGAAGATTTGATTTATATTTGTGAAAATAAAAATAAAATTTGATAGTAACAGCGTGGATTTTTTTGCATTTAATATTTACTGACCTGAAAAAATGTAAGAGTTTTGAAATAAAATAACTGGTGCATTATATTGTTTATTCATTAATATATCAACACTGTTAATTCTTTGATTTTTAGTATTTTTTTTTTCTTTCGGCGTGGTGACATACGATGGTGGAATTTAGATCCGTTAAGTTCGATTTAACCAAAAATTACTTTCTGTTATACTTACTGTTATACTTACTGTTATACTCTGTTTAAAAATAGTCGTATTGTGTCCCATCCTCCTCATGTTGGATGGGTTGTGTATATGTAAAGTAGGATTTAACCACAAAAATATATATATAATATGAAATTGCGACATTTTATCGGCAATAGCAATGTAGAAGTGGGGAATCCATGGCCGAAATTCCAGACCCCATGGGTTTATGGCACAAATAATGTCCGTTCCGGTTTGAAAGGGTTAATGTTTGAAACGCAATTGCAAATGTAATGACTATAACAATGACAGGAGTATACTTGATTAGTAGTCATTTAGTAAACTTAGCTTAGTTGCGGGTCACAGCCAGAAGAACGAGGCACCCAGTGAGTATCGGAGTCAACAATATCGACTACACCACACGAGGTAACCTCTTTTCATTTACTAAGCTTAGCTTAGTTGTCGCATAAGTCCAGAATTATGGGACCCTCTGTGAGATACAATCTCACTAGCACTGGTGTGCTAAGTCAGGTCGCTAAAATTATATCATAGATGTACGTAATGCGTACATTTGGCTACAAGGGTTAGCTCAGTCGATAGAGCGTTCGGCTAGAAACCGCAAGGTTTCTAGTTCGATACCGGCCCTCGCCAACTCACGGTGAGTAGCACGGTGATCAGTGCGGTAAGGAGCTGATGGTAGGTGTGGCGCTCCACCCAGACTCAAAAACAATCTCCTTGGTCTTGCGCTAGTGAAAAGGGGATAGGCTCCCTCGCTGATTGGCTGATACCGACTTTAGGCCACTCCGAGGGACTTTACTTACTTACTAAACGTCTAATAAATATCTACCTCTTTACTCAGTACCAATAGACTTGCGCGACTAATTTGTTAACCATTATGCCATTAAGTCTTGTGAAGACTTGATAAGTATGTGGTAACATTTTTAGCGCGTTTTTTTAGACTGTCTGGACGACCAGATGTTGCAAAGCGATAATCAACTTCTTTATTGTCGGCCATATTTGATTGCAGACGCCGCTTTTCTGGCCGATAATGTTTGAGAAGCTATTTGCCCAGAATTTGTCTTATCTTTCAGGGAGAGATCAGCTGTGAAGGGAATGGTATGAATAATACTTTTAGCTATTCATCTTTGTTCTTTAATATTGAACCATTACAACTACCATCATATGTCAACACGCCGAAAGAAAATAAAAATATCAAAAATCAGGGAATTAATCGAATTTAAGGAAATTTTCAGTGTTTATATATTAATGAATAAAAGATATAATGCCCCAGTTATTTCATTTTAAATATTTTACATTTTTTCACGTCAGTTAACTTCATACCAGGTATCTTTGAGAATCTGTATTACACCTCAAAGATACGTGGTTCAAAGTTAACTGACCTGAAAAATCGAATTTAGGTCCGTTAAGTTCGATTTAACCAAAAATTATGTTATACTCTGTTTAAAAATAGTCGTATTGTGTCCCATCCTCCTTATGTTAGAGGGGTTGGGTAAATGTATATTCATTTCTTCTAAAAAATTTAAGATATTCTATTAATTAGGATATTCTAATATCTATGACCCTGACCGCATATGATCTTCAGCCGTCAATTAAAGATTAAATAACGTCTAAAGTATTCTCATCTTTGATAGTTTAACAAAACGTTTCAACAGATTTGTTCTCTCATCTTACTATAGTTTTCTAAAATAGAACTTGATTTCCACGTCTGTGTTAACTTGCTAAATGATATTTCTATTGCATTGTCATTCATATTTGACACACGATTTGATCTTTGAGTTTTTTATTGTTTCCTGACACATTTCACCAAATAAATTGTGGAAACCGAACTTTAAATCGATCTTACTAAAATCTTCTAAAATCCTTAGACTGGGGTGGGTTGGGGGTTAAACTATAGGAATATTCTTTTGGATCAAAATCACGTTCACATAGAAGATAGTATGTCTAGAAAGGAATGAAACTTTTTTTTAGTTTGTCACCTAAAACCTGTGTATACGATATAACTTGATCTCCATGTCTGTGTTAACTTGCTAAATGATATTTCTATTGCATTGTCATTCATATTTGACCCACGATTTGATCCTTGAGTCTTTTATTGTTTTCATGATACACTTCACTAAATATCCACATTGTAGCAACCGAACATTGACTCCACTGAAGATCGAATTCTGGGAGTCAAACTGATCAACCAAATTTTTTTTTCACACGAGTTCAAGGTCAACATTGATCCGTTCATTTCCAATTAATTTATTTCAATATTATACTTATAATATATTTAGAATTTCAGATAAATATTTCAATAAAATAACTATTTTAACTTAATACTTTAGTATTGATACTATTATAAAGTATTATAAACTTTTATTGTAATAATTTTATATTTAATGAATTTTAAGATTTCTTCATAATAGGTATTATTTAATTAGTATTATAAACTTTTAATATTTTAATTTAATACTTTAAAATAAAATAATGATAAATATCTCAATATTTACTTGCGCATTTTGCAATTTAGTAAATCTATACATATATAAAGGGAAGTTGTGTGAATCTGTATGTCCGGAGGAAACTTTGAAAATAAAACAATTAATGAAAAAGTAAATATATATACACATTGAATATCACCAGGGCTTGGTTTTGGAGCAAAAATAATGAAGATTTGATTTATATTCGTGAAGATAATTTAAAAGATTAAATTTAAATGATAATAACATGGATTTTTTTTTTTTTTTTTGCATTTAGTATTTTAAATACATTAATTTTAATTAGAGACATTCGTTTTTCTTTTCAGAGTGGCTGGATCAAGGCAAGGTCTTTTTTAAATAGGGATTTTAATGGGGCCTCTTGCGAGGATCCAACCCGTGATTCAACAATAATGGATCTGCGAGACTACCTTTTTTACCCCCCTCCTCTACCTAGGCGACGCCTGGTAGCCACTTCTAGTTGTAATTAAACAAAAAAGAATGTCTTCTTATTTTCTAGACTGATTTCACAAAATATTTAAAAAGAAAATAATGAACCAGTCCAAAATAATGAACAGTAAAAACGAGAAGTAAAAAGTACCGAAAAGCGAAACGTGTGTCAGAGTTTAACCCTTTATCTACCAGAGTGCCGCAAACCACCCGACGGTCAAAATGCCGGACCCCCGAGAATGTTCGAGATCGTCAGTTCTGAGAAGATTGTTAAGGGTTTAAGAGAGAGAGAGAGAGAGAGAGAGAGAGAGAGAGAGAGAGAGAGAGAGAGAGAGAGAGAGAGAGAGAAATTAAATAAATACATTTCTATTCAGTAGTAAAGGATCAGCAATATGTACTAGCTTGTCAACCATTTCATCATGCTATTGTGGGTTGCAGTAATTGTTGGCATCTTTCCGTCCACTAAGGATGATGGCGTAGTATCCAAAAAAATATCTGCGCAAGTGGCTGTGCAGGCCAATTTCTGAGTGACAGTCTTTGGTGCACTGACTGCACACAAACTGTGATGCTTTCTGGGACTGCTGTCTTTTCTCCGTCTTTCTGGCTCTCTTTGCCATCAAGGCTACTATATATATATATATATATATATATATATATATATATATATATATATATATATATATATATAATGCTGTCTTTTCCCCTCTTTCTGGTTCTCTTTGCTGTCGAGGCTACTTTGCAGTAGTAGATAAAGAGTTAAATAGGAATTTGAAAAAAAATGTTTTTGTCAAGAGATAAACATGAGGTTTTTGTTAATCAGTGGGACATTATGTAATGACACCTGTCTGCAGAGAAGACAGCAGGTGTGCATGGGCAGTCGAGGCGGCGGGGGGGGGGGGGCACGATTCTTGAGATTCTTTTGAATTTGGGCATAATGAAGAGATAAGACAAAGTTTTTGGGTTAAATTGAACTTAACGGACATAAATTCCACCATTGTATGTCACCCCGCCGAAAGAGAAAAAAATACTAAAAAAATCAGGGAATTAACCGAATTTAATGAAATTTTTAGTGTTGATATATTAATGAATAAAAGATATAATACATCAGTTATTTTATTTAAAACTTTTACATTTTTCTGGTCAGTTAACTTGTAACCACGTATCTTTAAGGTGTAACACAGATTCTCAAAGATACGTGTTTTTTTTCCTTAATTTTTCTATCTGTCTGTCTGTCTGTCTGTCTGTCACACACACACACACACACACACACACACACACACACACTCACACACACAGGGTGCCCCAAAATAATGTATACAGTATACACTATTTGAATCGTTATAAGTTATTGTAAATAAGATTGACACAAGAGAAAGAATAGACATTTTTAAAAATTTGCTGGAATGTCAATTGATCTTTCCTCCATTATCAACGGTTAGTCAAATCTGAAATAGAAAAAAAGTATTATCAACTATTACTATTTAAACAGTGTACAAATTATTTTGGGAATCCCAATATATATATATATATATATAGAGAGAGAGAGAGAGAGAGAGTCATCCACAGACACGTGTTTCGACTTATCAAGTCTCTTTAGTGTGGCTACAGATTTGTAAGCTACCTACAGCCGAAATTGAAATCCGATCGGTTGGGTGCCAGTCCGACACCTTAACCATTAAGCTTTCACTACAGAATGCGAAGGGGATTTTAACTGTTTTTATACACACATCACTTTGTATGTAAAGGCCGCCATAGAGTGCTCCATCCCTTATAGGAGAGCGTTGCGTTTTACGCTTGAGTATATATATATATATATATATATATATATATATATATATATATATATATATATGAGGTTAAGTAAACAAACAAAAATGTGTTTATATTTATATGGCTTTAAGCCGACAATTTTTGGAGGATATGTGCTTAATTGAAGTCATACCTAATTTTGAAAATTAATTAGTTAATAATTAATGAATTTAGGCGGGCATATATGTTCAAATGTAAGGCTAAACATTGACATTTTCTCGATTTGTTTAGCCTTACATTTGAACATATATGCCCGCCTAAATTCATTAATTATTAACTAATTAATTTTCAAAATTAGGTATGACTTCAATTAAGCACATATCCTCCACACACACACACACACACACACACACACACACATATATATATATATTAATCTGGCTCGGTCACTTGGTTGTCTATGATTTCTACAAACACACAACACATTATTTTAGACTTTTTACAGAAAACTATTCATGCGGTGAACATGGAAGATAAACAGAATTGAATCTATTTTTTCCCTTTTACTACGTACACGTTTTGGAAAGTCATCAGTTTCTCCAGGAAAATTCTTCCTTCCTTATTTACTTCCTTCTTTCTTTCCTTCCTTCCTTCCTCTTCTTTTTTTCCCTTCTTTTTGTTTCTCACGACATTTTTGTCTTTCCTTCTTTCTTCTTTCTTTCTTTGCTATCTTTATTCCTTCCTTCAAACATTTCTTTCTTGTTTTCTTTCTTTGCTTTCATCTTTCTTCCCCTTCTTTTCTTCTTACTTTCTTTTGTTTTTCTTTTTCATCTTTCTTTTCTTCTGCCTTCCACCTTTCTTTTTTCCTTTCTTATATATATATATATATATATATATATATATATATATATATATATATATATTGCTTGATATAAATAATAATTTATTCAACAATGCTTCTATAAAAAATAAACATCCAAAAATCTTATATTATATATATATATATATATATATATATATATATATATATATATGTATGAGGTTAAGTAAACAAACACATGTGTTTATTTTTATGTGGCTTTGAGCCGACAATTTTTGGAGGATATGTGCTTAATTGAAGTCATACCTAATTTTGAAAATTAATTAGTTAATAATCAATGAATTTTTAGGCGGGCATATATGTTCAAATGTAAGGCTAAACAAATCGAGAAAATGTCAATCCCTGAATGTACATTTCGACCTATTAGGTCTCATCAGCAAGGTTATAGACATGAGAGACTGCTCCGTGTGTGACTCGAAAGCTCGACTGTCAAGCTGACAGGCGAAGTCCCTAACCGTTACACTAGCTTGCCATTCCCACATTCTTCGTATGTTTTGAAACTTATTTATATTCCACTTTTTATTGACTTGCTACACGACAGTATGAGGTTAAGTAAACAAAAAATGTGTTCATTTTATATGGCTTTGAGCCGACAATTTTTGGAGGATATGTGCTTAATTGAAGTCATACCTAATTTTGAAAATTTATTAGTTAATAATCAATGAATTTTTAGGCGGGCATATACGTTCAAATGTAAATATATATATATATATATATATTATGATAATGGTACACGGTAATAACCTACTCGAGTTTCACCATAAGGATCTTCAGGGTTAAATCCACTGGATTAATCAAGATATTGATAAATTGCAGTGTACCATTATCATAATAAATTTGCTCTACAACGTATTGAGCACTTTATATTTGTTATATCGCTGCCTTATCATTGTGAATCTTGCATCAACTAACCATTGGGGCCTGTTTCACCGGTAAGTCACCTTTTCCACAAATACCATATATATATATATATATATATATATATATATAGAGAGAAGAGAGAGAGAGAGAGAGAGAGAGAAAAGAGAGAGAGGGGGATAGGGAGAGAGAAAAGAGAGGGGGAGAGAGATTATAGATATATAATCGTAAGTAAACATAAGAAGGCCTGTAGTATCAACAATAAGAGGATTGATCAATTTTAATAGCATGTCAACCCAAGAGGTTAGGGAATCGTGTTCTTTGTATTCACTTTTTTTGCGTATTTTTTTTCGTAAGGATTTTTTTCTTTTTTTTTTTTTTTGCACATGATCCTAACAAATACGAATAATTTTTAAACAGATCAATTTAACACATAGAGGGGACCCTATAACGAAAAAAGAAGAACATTTAGGGAATGGATAAATACTGAGTAAAACACACCTGGTTCTGGAGATTCCAGCCTTGCGGAGGTACCTCCCCAACTGAATCAAAGGGGGAGGGTTTAGCACGCCCGTGTAACAATTGTCACGGGAGCCACGCGCGTTAAACTGACCAGGTGCCGCACACTACACACACGCACACTCTCTCTCTCTCTCTCTCTCTCTCTCTCTCTCTCTCTCTCTCACACACACACACACACACACTCTCTCTCTCTCTCTCTCTCTCTCTCTCTCTCTCTCACACACACACACACACACACTCTCTCTCTCTCTCTCTCTCTCTCTCTCTCTCTCTCTCTCTCACACACACACACACACACACACACACACACAACACTTCCTCTCTCCTGCTCTCTCTCTCACGCACACACTCTCTCTCACACACTACATACACACACACACGCACACACACACACACTCTCTCTCTCTCTTTCCTCCCTCTCTCTCTCTCTCTCTCTCTCTTCGCACGCACACACACATACATCCATACACACACTCTAGGTTAAACACACATTCTCTCTCTCTATCTCTCTCTCTCTCACACACACAACACACACACACACATACACATACACACTTCCTCTCTCTCTCTCTCTTCTCTCTCTCTCACGCACACACACTCTCTCTCTCTCATACACACACTCTCTCTCACACACACACATACACACACTACACACCACACACACACACTCTCTCTCTCTCTCTCTCTCTCTCTCTCTCTCTCTCTCTCTCTCTCTCTCTCTCTCTCTCTTCTCTTATTTTTCTCTACTTTTTTGCCTTCCCCCAAGGGCATCAGCGCGTCTTCGTTGGGATTTGAACTCGAAAGCCAATTCTATTTTCTATGTCAGGGTGTCGATAATTTCAAAAAGGTATTTTTAAAAAAAAGAAGAATGATCCACAGTTTTGTAGATGATCATTTCAAGTTTATTATATCTATATAGCATAAAGAGAGTAAGAGAAAGATAAATAGATGATGAACGCACGGAAGTTAAATCGAACATAATGAAAAGATGACAAGATTATCATCCTTTTTACATACTGAACTATTAAGCAATAGCTCTTAAGTAAACATATCAAACGTTGTAATAATTAAATTATCATACTGTGCTATATCCTAGGTCTACTAGTCTATAAATAATTATAATAATTACACACGCACACACGCCCGCGCGCAAATGCGTGCCCATGCGTACACTTAACATAATAATCAGCAATATTGCGCCAGAGAAAGACGTAACAATGGGTGTAACTTCAACTGTGGCTAATTATTTAGAATGCAAAACGTAATATCAACATTTGCTTAAACGGTCCATTAAAATTGGACAGCAATCTTTGCAAGTTTCCTGTTTCTTGCTTTGCCGTTGGATCTGACCGAGGAGACGGGGGGGGGGGGCGACTCAAGTTGGTTGACAGTTGCTCTCTCTCTCTCTCTCTCTCTCTCTCTCTCTCTCTCTCTCTCTCTCTCTCTCTCTCTCTTCTTCTTCTTCTTCTTCTTCTTCTTCTTCAGCTGAGCTGCTGCTGCTGCTGCTGTTGATTTGTTGTTGCAGTATCCGGTGTCCACTCTTCCAATGAGTTCAGTGTTGATAACAAAGAAACTTCCGCCGAATAAACATCGTTGCAAAAAAAAAAAATGCAATACACAAGTCGTTGTTGTGTTTTTAATGGTGAAATTATTGCTATGAAGATACAAATGATAACCTTATATACAGAACACGTGTCTTTATATATATATATATATATATATATATATATATATATATGGCCGAAAGGAGTCAGAAACTACCTACTTAGGTTTCATCTAAACGGATCATCAGGATAGTTCTGACCGAAGGAAGTTGGTATAAACGACTTTTATTATGGAATTGAGCATTATATATATATATATATATATATATATATATATATATATATTGACTTACCGGTGAATATGGTCACGGTGTTGATGTGAAGTTCATAAAGATAAGGCAGTGATATAACAAATAAAAAAACGTGCTCAATACGTTAGTAGAGCAAATTTATATTAATATAGGTCCAAGTGATAACCTACTCGAGTTTTACCATGTTGAGGATCTTCGGGGTTAACTCCAATGTGTAAATCAAGATGTTGGTTGATTGTAGACAAGTATATGTATGTGTCTTTTGCTTTGAACGGTACATTATTTCCCCTTCCCATTCTGTAAGTGAAGACTGCTTAATGGTTAAGACGGACTGACACCCAACCGACCGGAGTTCAATTCCGGCTGTAGGTAGCTTACAAAATGTCTAGCCACACTGAAGAGACTTGACAAGTCGAAACACGTGTCTGTGGATGACCCTGTATATGCTCCACATCCCCTAGGATTCTGGGGGGGATCTCGCTGACGGCTGCCAACTCAAGCGTAAACGCAACGCTCTTCTCTGAATAGAGCACTCTGTGACGACCTTTACACACAAAGCCATGTGTGTATTAAAACAGTTAAAATCCCCTTCACATTCTGTAAGTGAAGACAGCCTAATGGTTAAGGTGCCGGACACCCAACCGACCGGAGTTCAATTCCGGCTGTAGGTAGCTTACAAAATGCCTAGCCACACTCAAGAGACTTGATAAGTCGAAACACGTGTCTGTGGATGACCCTATATATGTATATATGTATATATATACATATATATAATAAAGTAATCCACAGACACGTGTTTCGGAGTATCACTCTTCATCAGTGTGGTTATACCGTTTAACAGCTACCCCTGGCCGGGTTCGAGCCCCGAATGAACTTTCGTTCACCAATCCTCTTACCCGTACGGCCATAAGGCAGCTGTCAAATATAGGAGAATTTCTAAGCGGAAATAAATTCACTAGATGCCTCAAACTTATTATATATATATATTGTTTATTTCTGTGCAAATGCAGCTACATTTTGCATCCCTGCCTCTCCTTATCTTTCTTTATATGTGTATATATACGTGTGTGTGTATGTGTGTAAACGTATATTTACCTCCCTATTCCTTAAAAAGAAAAAAAAAGGACAGCCACGCACACACACACACAAACAGACACACGCATATATATATATATATAATATATATATATATATATATATATATATAAGCCTCTCCAATAAAACGGACTAAATGTCCTCTAGTGGCTGTAACATATATACCTATGTAGATATTTTAAATTAAATGTTACCCCCTTTCCTGCAGGTGGCTGATGGCCCAGTAGTTAAGAAACCTGACTGATGAAAAATCGATCTCAACTGGACCCATATAAGTATACAAAACAGCTATTCTAAGATTTAGAGGTTAGCACTTAAAGATATATTTATATGCAAACAGATGCGTTACAGACGTTATAATATGCGTTACAGACATTACAATATGCGTTATTCAAATGTGCTGTGAATCATCGCTAATGGTTTATATCATCTTACAAATCAATTATTGATCCTGTCTGATCGATATCATTAACCAGAAAATTGTTTTCCATAATCGATCTGTAACAAAGCTGCACTATTGCCAAAGCCACCAAATGAAAGTCGTACGTGTCGTATTCCATGTTTAAATTCAGTTGGGTCTACCTGAGCGATGATATATCATCACTCAAAATTTATCTTTAAATTATTGATAGAAATAATATGACTTTTTGTTATGAATTTTATTATACGGAATATTGCAAAATATTATTTGTTCTTAACTACAACATTTTTCGTGATTACACTTTTGATCTTAAAATATATTTCCTTCTTTGTTTCCCTCTTTCTTTCTTTTTTCTTTCTTTTATTCGCTCTTTTCCTTACGTTCTATTAAACTTTACTTCTTGTTCTTTCTTTCTTTCTTTCTTTTATTCGCTCTTTTCCTTGCGTTCTATTAAACTTTACTTCTTGTTCTTTCTTTCTTTCTTTCTTTCTTTCTTTCTTCATAACTCACTTGAAAAAACTACTGCTTTCTTCATAATTTCACTTCATTGCAATCAAACATTTTTTCATTCGTCTTTCTTTATTTCTTTATTTTTTTCTTAATTCTTTCGTTCTTTTCTTTCCTTCATTTCATTTTGCTTTCTTTCTTTCTTTCTTTCTTTCTTTCTTTTTGACTCACATAAACGCATCTGTCTAAATGTTATGCCATTTTATAACCTCAAATGAATAAGGAAAAAATTCTTTTTTTTTTATTTCGAGGAAAGAAAGAGGGAAAAAATAACATGCTATACGTCTGAGAGTAAAAAGAAAGTAATAGAATGAGAAAGAAAGAAAGAAAGAAAGAAAGGGAAGAAGAAGCGATAACGCTATTCATCAAATGCTTATCGTCTGCCTCAATTGAATAGAATGAAAGAAAGAAAGAAGAAAGACAGAAAAGGTAAAGAAAGGAAGGAAATATTCACTGCGTTGCAAATTATTAACGAGGTGACATTTTTTTCAATTTCTCCAAAAACTACCAGTTGGAATTTAATGAAACTTTCACAGTAAGATCGGTATGGATATACGCATATTGTTCTGCCCAACAGGAAACAAACGGTAGTCATTTGCAATATTAATACGATATAGAAGTCTTCCAGACTATTAATGAGTGTCATTATAATCGTACAATTATGGGTCGAAAATGTGATTTGACCCCTTCTGAGAAAGACATCACTAAACTGTGAAAATATTTGTTGCAGCTCCAACGAAAGTACGTAAGAGGACCGATAAGGGTCACTCAAGGGTTGTTTCCCGACGTTCTTTGTCAAGAATGAACCTTGAAGCTGTAAATAACTCAGGCCTGACCAGTGGATCACTTTTAAGGAGCATTGAAGAAATACTCGCTATTTTCTTCTGAAAAGGGTTGGGTCATCAGTATGACCCAGTGACAAAATCTCAAATGACAAAAATACACACACAATGCGTTTGAAATGGGCAAAGGAGAACATGAAAGTCGATTTCTCAATAGTTTTGTCCACGGATGAAACTCGTTAATCATTTGATGGTCCTGGTGGTTTGAGAAAAGTTTGCGTTGTAAATGGACAAGATCGTCATCAACACTTGAGGCGCCAACAAGGAGGAGGAGGTATCATGATTTGGACTGGTGTTATTGGAGGTTGGACCATGGTTGGACCATGAAGAGTGCATGATGGTCCGAAAATAATCGTAGATGCTTATATAGACTACTTCAAAGAGCACCTGGAGTATTGGCTAAAAAAGCAAAGAATCACCTTCAGGAGAGCCATCATATTTATGCAAGATGATGCTCCTTCGCATTAAGCACATAAAACTATGGAGTATCTATAAAAGTTAGGTCTCTATGGACCTCGGAAGATAAACTGGCCGATCAATTCTCCAGACTTAAGCTCAATTGAAAACTTGTAGAGTGTTCTGACACAACGATGCAATGATGACTTGTGACAGGAATTAGTCAATGTATTACATAAAATTACATAAGAGGAACTCTAGAAATTAACAGGTTCGAAGGATCCGGGCCTTTTGCAATTCATTTTTTAAAAAGGATCACATATCTCATATTAACCATCTCCACTATCATTTTTGTTTCATGTTTTATTTGTTTACTTTTTATTATTATTTCAATTGAATTTTAACTTAGTTGCTGTATGTATCCCTGAAAATCTATAAATAAAGCAATTAAAGTTTTATTTTATTCTTTACAGAGTTTTTTTTTTTTTACACTTCGCTAATAATTTGACTCACTGATAATTTGAGTAAATAAGGTAAATTACCGTAACTTCTGTTCACTTTTTTAAATTTTTTTTTAAACCTTACCATTTTTACGGGGTTCGTATATATACAGGTTTTCATCATTTTCTGTAAATTTCATCAAATTCCAACGAGTAGTTTTGGGGTAGGATGGAAAAGTATATATATATATATATATATATATATATATATATATATATATATACCTGTAGTGTGGGATTGTCACTGTTTCAGCTTTTACTGGAACGGTGTGCCAAAATGCAGTATTATTGGAAGAGTGCTCAATATAAGAATAGAGCTGTTATATAATATAATAAAATAAATATATAAAGGTTTTACATATCTATTTATTTGATGACAAAGGAACAGTCACGACCATTTTGGTTTCATGCAGGCGTAATTGCAAACATATATATATATATATATATATATATATATATATAGTGTTCGGGATAAATTTGACATATCTATATTTGATTATTTTTCTATGTAGGTTGGAAGTATTAACGCACATTATGCATGATTTAAAAGCTTGGACCCTTCTTCATTCATATCCGTGATGATAGATAGAATGGATGACTGGAACCCACCTGAATCATGGAAGAGAATAACTTGTATCATGATGATCTGTGCCGGCAATCAAAATGAGGAGATTGTGGTTGCTACCCAATGCTCCCTGAACATTGTAAAATCAATCAGGTATGAACTGGAGAATTGCAATGCAACATAATAGATTATCTGATTGTGTTCGTACAGCATTTTTTTTCAGAGAGGGTATCAGGTTGAATTCAGATGCCTACGTGGAGTTGCTAAACACTCTAGTCAAGCCCTAGATAACAAGGGTTGCTAATGGTAGGCCATATGTATGGCAGCAGGATTCGACCCCCAACCTTTATGACTACACCAGTCCCAATGTTTGGCCTCCGAACTCCCCAGATCTTAACTCTATAGATCTCCGTGCCAGTACTACAAAAGCCAAGTTAATCGACAGAATTAAGGTATTTTTCCCAGGGAAACTGTAACATCAGTTTGCTCCAGGTCCGACGCTAATTGCGGTTATTTTGAGTGAAACTTGTTGACAGTAGTGTAATTTCCGTGCCCGTAGAATTTCTTTACAATCTATTAAATTTTGTAGTTACCAAGCACTTTTTCTTTTTCCCTATGAAACTGTCAAATTTATCCCAAACATCCTATATATGATCATATATATATGATTATTATTGCTGTTATTATTATTATTGCTTTTAAAGTGAGTGATAAATAAAGAGACCAAAGTTTTTTGTGTATATTATTCCCCTTAAAATTTGTTGTTTACCAAAAATTGTTTTATAAAGTAAAATTCCCGCAGATTCTTGCTAGTATTGCATTATATATATATATTTACCAACCCCTCCGCACGAGCAGGATGTGACACAAGGTCAATTTCTTAAACAGAGTTTAACAGGTTTAAATTCAGAGTTTTCCTTCTCCTAGACTGGTTGCCTAACCAAGGTTAAAGAGCCCAGTCTGCCCTACTATTTACCCATAGCTGGAGGGAGAGTAGGATTCATACTTTTCCCAAGGGTATTAGCGCTAAGTGAAATGCAATTAGCATGTCCAGGATTTGAACTCGAGGTGACAAAGTATTGTATTATTATAAACTCTTCAATTATGACAGTGAATTTGTCTGTAGAAGCCTAAAGATGAGTATCATCTTCTTAGTTGTTGCAGTCGCCAACTTAAGTGGCAGCATCTAATTCCAACGAGTAGTTTTGGGATAGGATGGAAAAGTATATATATATATATATATATATATATATATATAAGCTGTTAATAATATCAACAAAGCAATACATCATTCTATATAATATGGAGATAGATTGCATTTCTGTCTGAAACCGAAACTATGTCACTGCTTACATCATAGATTCCACAATAATCTTAAGCATTTATCAATGAGAACCTAATTTATAATCAATATAGTTTATACATAAAATTTAAAGAAGAACATTAGTTTATATACACTAAGAAATTGTTGTTGTAATATCTGATGGTCTTGGCGATTTTTAACGAATCTTTCAATAAATGCATGTTTAGTTATATACATTTTTACATAGTTATTTTTATTTTGATTTGTATTTATAATTATCTAATGTATAAAGTTTTGCAAGAAATTTATCTATAAATAAGATATAGCCACTTATTTATATCTTACATTAAATTCGTACCTATGATATTTTGCCCGTGACTGTTATCGGTTTTTATGGTAACGAAAACATTTTTAAAGTTTTAAGATAATAGAGTTATTAAGTTATAAGATAATAAAAAGTAATTTTTTTTATCCATTCATTCAATTAAAATACAATTTGTAGAATTGTGTAAAAATATTTATTTTAAAATCTTTTTTCTTCACGTCGGTTTGTTTAAACAAAACATGTCCCCTGTTACTATACAATAAACATGGTACAAACATTGGATTTTACCAACTAGGATTATGAACATTTTTATAGATAAAATAAACATTTATTTTTACTTTTTCTTTTTCGTATTAAGTTTTATTTGTTAACGCTGCACCTTCACAAACATAACAGGTATTTTTTATTTCAAATTTTATAAATCCTGTTAGGAATTTTTTAAAAAATGTTTACATTTATTTTTAATTCAAAATCTGTGTACGGTTATTTCATATTACAAATGTTATTTTTCATCAGCAATGTATTTATTTAAATTAATTGTAGCGAGAAATTAATAGTAGTTTGTTCAATGCTTAAACAATACACATTCATCAATAAGAGAAATACTATTCTGTATTAGATGATTGAAAATAGTATTTTACTTCTAATTTATATAAATTTTGTTTTGTTTTTAAAAATTAAATAAATAAAATTATTCAATTTAATGTTTACTTTAATGGATATAAAATTTATTAAATCTCAAAGAAAATGAATTAAGAGTGTAATAACATATATTATATTCATTAATTTATTGTGCAAACATTTTTACATAAACTAGCAAAAAACGCCATCTGGGCAGTTATAAAAATTAATTTTTGTAAGATATTGTCTGAGTTAAAATTTCCATATAAGAGGGTTTGTATTATCGGTAAAAATCATCAAATTTATTAAAGGAGTAAAGAAAAAATGAAACCATTTGAAATGGAAACTTACTTTTGTCCCCCTCAAATCAAAATGTTGCATGCATCTATTGATTATTAATTAAATAATATTTTATCAATGACAGTATTGTGATGTAAGCAGTGACATAGTTTTAGTCACGGACAAATTGATATGATTCAGTATTATCAAAAGATTTTATTTATTGAAGAAAACTTTTATAAAATTTGTATTTTTACATAAGTGTACCAAATAAAATTTAGTTGAAAATAAATCTATAAATTAGATATTTTTATTTCCTCCAATTAAAAAAAATTAATATTAGGTATTATTTAGCATTTAAATATTGATTTAAGTATCATTACTCTATTTTATTTTATATAATATTTATTTACACTAAAACTAAATGTTTGTTAAAAGTAAAAGGTGAATGTTTATTTTTTTTTATTTCAAAATTTTTAGAAATAATCAAAACAATAAAAAATCATTTTGTATAGTTAATTGTTTTATTCATTGATAAACTAAATTTAATTTTATCATTAAATATTATTTCAGGAAAAATTTTGGTGTAGAAAAGTTAACTTTCCTAATTTCTATTTCAAATTGTTTATTTTTTACTCCTTTAATGCATTTGATGATTTTAAATACTAAAATCATTAAATGTTGAACGTCCTTTTAAAGTTTTTGGCATATTTTGGCATTGTTGTTTTTTATTACTTTAATTGATTTATTAGTTTTACTTGGATGCTACCCCTCTGACATTGAATTTTAAATCCCACTCCCCTCAGGCTATATTTTTCAAAAGATTATTTTTACACCGCCCAAAGGGCAGTTTTGTTATGCTAGTTTTGTTAAAGAAGGAAAAATTTTGAAATTTTCGCGTAAAAATAGGCACGTGTCGTCTATATTTGATAGCTCCACGGGTTGGCACATTCTGTGCGACTTGGAACATCAACTCGTTTTTCCCACTGAAATAACGTTAACAGCCCAGCATCCTGATATTGTCATTTGGTTTGTTAATCAAAAGAAAGTTTTTATCGTTGAATTGACAGTTCAATTTGAAGAGAATCTTGATTGGGCCCATCAGCGTAAGTTGGAAAAATATGAAGACCTATGTGAACAATGCGTCAGAAATGGATGGATAACAAATGTATTTCCCATCGAAGTCAGATGCCGGGGATTTATTACCAACTCAACCTCGGCATTTTTGTCTAAACTTGGACTTTCTCCACCAGACAAGAAGAAATACATAAAAAAGATCCAGGAGAAAGCTCTAACCGCATCAGCATGGATATGGCAGTCCTATATTGTGACATCAAACCGACAAAGTCTGGTGGTATCGTGAGATACTGCTGGGGCGCTCTGGGTTAGTGGTAATGATGCTTCAGCCCCAAAACCATAATATGTGCTTAATTGAAGTCATACCTAATTTGAAAATTAATTAGTTGATAATTAAAGAATTAGATGAATATATCTGTTCAATGTACATACAGAGAATGACTTTTTCTCAATTTGTTTATGCTTTACATTTGAACAGATATATTCGCCTAATTCATTAATTATCAACTAATTAATTTTCAAATTAGGTATGACTTCAATTAAGCACATATTCTCCCAAAAATTGTCAGCATAGCCATATCAAACAAACTGTTTGCGTACTTTCATATACATATATATATATATAAAGTTCAAGCTGGACACTAATAGTATTCATTACACAATACCCCAAAAACGTCTGGAAACAACACTATACTAATATTGACACCCATATCTCGTACCTACGATTCCTTACAATTTAAGAATAATCTACAACCAAGAGTTATATAGTAATTTCTTTAGAAACCATTTAACCATACTAAGTTAAAGTATCACAAGACAACTTACTAATCCTCCGATGTAAATGGTAATTTTATAAAATCAGTTCTTAATTTAAATCTATGTTGACTTTAAATATGTTCTTTACCTTAGATCAGTGGTTCTGAAACTTTTTCTATTCCCGCACCCTTAAAAGAGTTTTGCTCAGACCTCTCACCCCTACAATTCATACTTTTGTTTAAAAATATAGAATGTGAATCCATACTACAGTTTTATCAAAAAAATCCCAAATGTATTTTTCAAACGGCAAACAACCAACTTCTTTTTTTTCATCTTAAAAGTGATGATATGTTGTAGGGGGGGGGTACCACCAGTTTATTAATACGTGAATTTCTACAAATAACCAACCTAAATATAAATGTTCAATGTATGCAATTCCCTAAGCTCTAGACATGAAATAACCCCAGACAGATTAGCGTGATATTAAAAATCAATCAATCAATCAAGGTGTTTTCAAAATTATCTACAGCCCATGTCCTTATGCCAGTCTAGATATCATCTAGAAATGTGGGTTGGGTTATGGAACATTGGAGTGAAATCCCAAGAGAAATAAACTTATTGATCAGATCACAACTAAATGGGTGGTGGTGGGGGGTGAACAGCGTTCTAGTTCACAAGGTGAAAAGAAAACGAGAATATTGTCGACTGGATTAAAACGTTGGTAACAGCTTGCATCATTTTGCCAACGATAACAAACACTTCTGATATTGTTTTGAATTCGAATAGAGGAGGGGGGGGAGTGAAATAGGGAAATTGTTTTCCTATAAGTTTTATGATAACTAGCTTCACGAACCCAGCAATCTGAAATGAAAATTGGGTCAAACCAACTCGGCTATTAATCTTCCCTGTCGGCAGGGCTTAGAATCAACTAATTGTATCCCCAACCCGGCAGAGGAGTTAGAACCCCCCCCTCTTCAAGAGGTTTCCTAGGTGGAACACTAAACTACATCTGATGGTGAGGCTTCAGTTCTGGATATTTGTGGAGGGTGGAGGACTCTTTTATTAGAATTACGCCCAGATTGACTCTGACCCGGAGCGGTAATACCTGTTAGCGTCCCATCTATGGGTCAAATAGATCTGTTTAAAAATTACTAATATTTAATATTACTATGTGCAAAAAAAAAAAAGAAAGAAAATAAAAGAATTTTCAAGAACCAACTACACAAAAAATTGTAAATATTGAAGAACAGAAGAATTAGAAGTTAACTAGACAAGATGTCAGCAAGAAAAAGAAGAAGAAGAAGAAGAAGGCGAAAGAAGAAAAAGAAGAAGAAGAAGGCAACGAAAGAAGAAGAAGAAGAAGGCGAAAGAAGAAGAAGAAGAAGCAGTAAGTAGTCAGCAATAAGTAAGCAGAAATGAAGTAATCAAGTAAGACCACCATCAATCTCTAATCTAATGTATCTCTCTCTCTCTCTATCACGAGATGAACTCTCACCGTTTATATACCCAATGTTGGAGGTGCGTAGTGTAATGGTTAGAGTCGTAAGAAATGAACACATCGACCCAAGTTCAAATCCTGGACATGGCTGTTTACATTTCACATAGTGCTAATACCATTGGGAAAGGTATGCATCCAACTACCCTCCCTCCAGCTATGGGTAAACAGTAGGGCAGACTGGGCTCTTTAACCTTGGCTACATAACCAGTCTAGGAGAAGGAAAACTCTGAATTTAAACATGTTAAACTCTGCTTAATAAATTGACCTTGTGTCACATCCTGCTTGTTGCGGAGGGGTTGGTAAATACATATATACCCAATGTTAGGTATATAACACAAGGTGGATGCAAGTGATCTTCAGCCATTGATTCGGTTATTTTAGTAAATAGTAAATCTTCCCTCATCATATAATAATAGGTTCAAGTAATATATTGATTTGATCACCTATAATGACAACCGGACTAACTAGTCGTTCAGCAAGAAACCTTCATCCAGTCCCAAAAATAACTTATCAAATCACATGTCTTATTCCAGCAATTACTGGGTAATTTTATATCAAATCATCCAGGCTATGTTGTCCGCCCCTTTCAATTTTTCTGAAATTTTGTCCAAGTATGGATTATGATAAAGTTAGTCAATCCCTAAAATTTGAGTTTCCAATTCCAAAAATTGGTGGAGTTATTCTAAAGAAGACAAACTTTTTGGGATGGTTAGCAGTCACAATTAAATCCTCTAGAGTAGTAGTAGTAGTATTTAAAAAAAAAAAATTGTTTGTAAATAACATGTCAAAGGACGTCATACAACAAAGTGGATACAAATGATCTTCAACCATTGATTTGGTAAATAGTAAATCATCCCTCATTGTATAATGATAGGTTCAATTTATATATTGATTTGATCACCAGCAATGACAACTGACCCAACTAATCGTTCAGCGAGAAACCTCCATCCAGTCCAAAAAATAACTTACCAAATCACATATGACTCATTCCAGCATTTAATATCTTTTCCACCAGTAAAAGTAAATCCAGCAGAGTGACCTATTGTTAGTATCAGCCAAACAGTGAGCATCTATCACATTTTCACTAGTGCTAGACCAGGAAGATTTTTTGCTGAGGTGGAGCACCACACCTACTGTCACCTCCCAGATGCTTTAACATACAGATCAGATTACCCAAGCTGTGCTACTCATGCGCTGAATTGGCAAGGATTGGTATCGAATCTAAAACCTTGCGATGATCTACTGACCAAGCTAACAGGCTCATTTCTTCCCCATAAACTGAATCTTATTTTAAGCAACAAACACACCTTCAAAATATAAAATAAGCTGAAATTGTTCATTTTCTACAGAGTTCAGTTAAAATCAAACAAAATTCAGACAAATTTTTTAAAAATGAACGAGTGCAATGAAAATTTTTAACCAAAATTAAAACAAAACTTTTCAAATTTCTTTCAAAACAAAATTTTAAGGAACTCAAAATTTCATGTTATTTATCAGTTCCAGTTTTATAATCATAGATGACCCATTAAAATGTTTTCGGTTTCCTCTCAGAGGTCCATAATTATACTGATGCGTCTATTTAGGAAGGAGTGAACAATTCTAATCGACATTTCATTCTTTTGTATTGTGAATTTGGATGATTAAAATCTGGATGACACAGACCCCACATAATTATCATTCTGTTATGAGCCAGTTACCAAAACCTTTTTTGAAAACTACAATCTAGTGTTTCTCTCTACTTACCTGTTGAAGAATGTTCATGTCACAAATCTCTTGTACCAAGTCAGTTTAATAGAACTAGTTTATCTCATTAATTAAAGGAGGTTTTCTGCAGAAAATTTTATTTGAATTTGTTAGGGGTTTTTTTTTGTAGTTATTTTTTTCAAGCAAGTATCTTTATCTTTTTAAAGAATGAATATGGACAAATACAAGAGTTAAATTACAAAAGATTTAGACCATGTGACTTTTAGGCACCCCTTTTTGATCTCAATTCAGAAAGGACATGTTTTTCATTTACACCGTCAATATCCGGTTGTTTTAACAGACGATTTTTAGATTTCTTTTTTAAATTATAAAACTAACCCCTAACAAACAACCGGATATATTGACGGTGTAAATGAAAAACATGTCCTTACTTAATTGAGATCAAAAAGAGGTGCCTAAAGGTCATAGGGTCCAATTAATTAAATCAAAATATTTTAAAAAGATGAAGAAATTAGCAAAAGTTTTGAATAAAAAATTTTTTTTAAATGCAAGATAAAATATTTAAGTTGTCTAAATTTCTAAACTGAACCATTTTTCTTATTTTTATACCAATTTTTATTTCATATTTATTATACTTCTTTATTGCAATGCTCAAATCTGAAAAAAGAAAAGAAAAAAAGATTGTATCTATATGACTAAATTTGAATTTTGCCAGCTTACTAAATTGCTAATCTGTCTTTAATATCAAACATTTCCAGTGAGGCAAGAAGAGTTCAAATTCTATCAGTGACTTTTTTTTTAAAAACTCTAGCATCCTGCTGAGAATTTTCTAAGCCCAGAGCCCCATTCCTATAAGGATTTATCAATAAATGGCTAAAAATGACCTTTTCATTTAAAGTTACCTGTTATTTCCCTTAAATTAAAGACTTCTAAATATGTTTAATATTACATTTAAACAAAGGCTATCATTTGGGGTGGATAGGAAAATTAATGTGACTTCCAGCCGGGTGGAATGAGGTGGTATAGGACGTTAAGAGTTAAACTTCTGATCTTGCCTTTTACTTAAAGATCATGATAATAGCTAATTGAATGAAAGCTGCCATTATGGTCTTTCTCACACAGTCAACCAAAGATAGATTTTCTAAACTTACTTCCCATGGTTTGCACTTGCAAATCAAAAGCATAGATCAAAAAACAAGTCAGAAAGTGCCAATCACTTTTCCTCTCTTGTTTTTTTATCAATCGTTATTTTAAAATCTATACTTTTGTACATAATTAACAGGATACCTATCAACTATGTAACACCAATGCAATTTTCAAACCAAGTATTTGGTTTGAGAATTGCATAGGCAAGAAACTGTCAGTAACCAAGCACTGTTTACTTCATGTCCACACTACCATAACTTATATATACAAGGTGTTTAAAAAAGTATCAAGTTTTGTACTTTTTGACACACCTTGTATTCTGAAAAAAAAAAATAGCATTCCATTCTTTGTTCATTTCAGATATTGAAAAAAATAGAATTAAAAAAATAGAAATAAGATGGAAAAAAAATACAACATACTGCTTCGATTATATAACACTGTTTATACATAAAATACAATATAGAAATGGATGAAAGGCTGCATCCTCCCATTCCCAAAGTAAGGCGACCTTGGAATCACTAAGAACTACACAGGCTCTCACTTCCACATCTGTTAATGTGCCTTTCTCTCTCAATCGTATCTAATCTGAAGTTGAGAAAATTCCTAACGGATTTCAGGGAAATCAATCCACAACTTCTCAAATTCTTATTATTCGTCAAATCATCAAAGGAGTACGTGCAAAAAATCTTGAGGCAACATTTTTGTTTGTATATTTCTCAAAGGAATTTGACTCTATACACAGAAGAAAGACAGAGCAAATACTTCTAGTATACGGTCTCCAGAGAAAAACTGTTACTGTTATAATGATGCTCTACAAAGACACAAAAGCAATGGTTCACTCACCTAATGGTGACTGATTTCTTTGATATTGTCACTAAAGTCAAGTAAGGAGATACATTAGCACCATTTCTATTCATAGTAGATTACTAAGATTATATACTACAAACATCAATAGATCTAATAAAAAAAATTCTTTCACACTAAAAAAGGAAGCAAGTGATATCCCATAAAAACTATTACAGATGCAGTCTATGCAGATGATCTAGCACTTCTTGCAAATACAGCTATCCTATAATGATGGTCTACAAAGAAAAAAAAGTAACAAATTTAAGATGGAAAAAAAAATAGTCAAAATTAAATTATTTCTCATGAGTAATTTGTCTTTGCTGGTATTTAAAAAAAAAAATTTTTTGAGATCCTATCCCAAATGAAAAATAACCACTCATGTCCGTCTCCACTCCTTTGATTCCCACTTGACAAAGTTACACCCTCACACTGGGAGTTTATATTTGTTTTGTGTTCAATGTAAAGAAAAAAACAAAAACAAAAAACAATTATTGAACAGTGAAAATCAATGATTGGCACATGTCCCATTTCATGTCAAAATGTTCAACAATCAAAATCAATACCAATCTTCTTGACAGAATGTCACAAATCTACCCACCCCCACCCTACTACCGCACACCCACGCCAAGTCTGTGTGTCATGAAATTTCACTAACATAAACTTATAAAGTATATACCAATCAAAGTACACTATCTAATTTCTGTCAGCTTCACCTAAACAACATTCAAATTAAATACAAGACTGACTAAAATAATTACATATGCCCCCTCCCCCCACACACACCATTAGTACCAAACAGTGAGATTTAGAATGTAAGTAGTAACAAGAAAAAAATAAATAAAAGGCTGATTTTATAGGCAGGCACGTCCACTACACTTGAAAGATTATGCAATACTAGCAGGACCTGTGGATATACCACAATATGATAATTTAATTATGTTTGATGTTTACTTAAGAGCTATTGAGAAATAGTTCAATATGTAAAAAGTTTAATAATCATGATTTAACTTCATTCACTCTTTTTTTCTTTCCTTTTTTTCATTATGTTCAATGAACGAGCATCATCGCTTCCATGGGCTCACTCTCTATCTTTCCCTTACTCTCTCTCTCATATTTTTTCTGTGTAGCATGTACTTTTTCTTACCTTTCTTTCTTTCTTTCTAATAAAAAGCAAAATGGTCTATTATTTAGCTGAGGTGACATAAGAAATAACAATTCGGTGGATAAGCAACACCAGATAACCAGGAATTACATTTTTGCATTTCATCTTGAACAATTTGGACGGTCTCATTTTTAACCAGAGGGTGTTGCAGGATGATAATGGTTGGAAGATTAAGTAACAAGAGTATTAATATATAGATAATTACTCTCATTTGACTGTGTGCTAGACTGAATTAAACTTCAGACTTGCCTCATGTCTGGTATAAGAACCCTTTTCCCCAATTGTTCCAAAAGTAGGTGTTCAACTTTACATAAATCTCAGGGAATTGTATTCTCGTGAGGAGGAGTGAAAAAAAAAATCTGGATAGATCTGTCAACTCAATTTGAACTCATGTCCAGAAGAGACCAAAACATTTCTATTTGTGTGAACAAGTTTTTACAATTAAAAACCCCTTTTTAAAATTTATTTATTCATTCATTTTTTTTTTTTTAAAGACAACTGAATCTCTTTGTGCCTATTATACTGTAATCACATTTCAACGGTTCCATTCTCAGGCCTTACTTACGTGTACTCTCTCTCTCTCTCTCTCTCTCTCTCTCTCTCTCTCTCTCTCTCTCTCTCTCTCTCTCTCTCTCTCTCTCTCTCTGGAAAGAGAGGATCTCTTTTTCTGGTTGTGCAAAAAAAAAAAAAAAAAAAAAAAAAAATCAAACTTGATGAGAATAATTTTGATATTTAGGGCTGTTGTCCTCATCTTTATAGTGTATAAACACAATGAACCTCAGTCACTGTTCAGATTTTTTTTAAAAATACCTTAAAATAACTCATCTTCAGAGGATTACCCTGAATTCAAACATGGTAATCGTCTGAAGATGACTTACATTAAAGGTAATTAAAAAAAAACAAACAAACCCAACTAAACAGGTTTTTTTTATTTTTTTAATTACCTTAAAATAAGGTTACTTATCTTTAATTACCTTAAAATAAGGTTACTTATCAAAATGATTAATGTTTAAACTGTTTTTGTTAGTTTTATTTTAGAAACCACAAGTTTCCTAGTTCAATACCAGCTCTCGCCAACTTAGCATATGAGTAGCACAGGGGTCTGTGCGGTAAAGTAAAGAGCTGATGGTAGGTGTGGCGCTGCACCTCAGATGCCAAAAACAATCTCCTTGGTCTAGCACTAGTGAAAAGGGGATAGACTCCCTCGCTGATAGGCTGATACCGACTTTAGGCCACCCAGACAACTTTTTTTTTATGTTGGTAAGACCGTCTCTCTCTGATTTAAAAGAGTAACACCAATCCTCACTGTTGGGGCATCATTCCATCAGCAAAAGATGAAGTAGTGGTCAAAAGTCAGTTTAGTTTTATTTTTTAACTACATAGCCTAGGCGGGTTGATATGGAGGATGTGCTGTTGCCTAAGTAGCAGATCCCTTTCACCACACTGCCGCTGTGGTCCTAAGGAAAGGTTAGAAACCAATGCGGTTTGGCAATGGCGGTGTTGGTGGTGTAATGCTGAGGATCAGCGTTACTCCATCTTAGGGACTCTGGCTCTGTTTTAGGGTTAACTCCCCTGTCTTTCCTGAGGAACATCGGCAGTGATGATTTTGTAACAAACTCTTCCTTGTCATACAGATTCAGGGAACCGCATCTAACCAATTTGGGTTTTGTTTTTGTATTGCAGGCGCCAATCCTACCGTCTGTGTGGATGGTGATAGGCTTCCATAGAGCTCATCCACTCAATTCCAGCTCCGGCTTTTTTAATTTTTTTTAGAAAAATTCTGTTTCAAGTAAGGATCTTACAATGTTCCCTATAGTTGAGTTTACCAATAAGGACATGAATTACTAAATGTGATATTTACCATGTATCCTAAATATACGAGTCAGGCACAAAGCCCTAATAATGTGGGACCACCCACGAACCAAAGCTCATGGAAGGCAGGTGAAAAAAAATATGTTGATCCCATCAACATTCGGCATCAGGGGGGTGCCTCAGGCACCAGGCAATAAACCCAGCCCTACTCCTTTAAACCGAGGGGGAAGGTGTTGCCTGGAGGTATGGCCGCCTGGGATCAACGCTGTTAATTTTATGAACAGTCCAGGGCTGAAGCCACAGGACCCTCATCCGAGGGCAGGTGCTGAAATGTCCCTCTGAAAATTGAGCTGTTGAAAAACTTGCTAAGCCCAACATTTCTTCAAATATGCTTTTATATAAAAAACAATTACTAGGAAGAAAAGCATGACTGTATACTGAACCCCTATTTTTAGGTGGGGCTCTTTAGCCTTGGTAAGGTAACCAGTCCTGGAGAAGGAAAACTGAATCCAAACCAGCTGTAACCTGCTTCAAAATTGGCCTTTTGTTGCATCCTGCTCATGGTATATTAACCAACCCCTTAACACAAGCAGGATGCGACACAAGGTCAATTTCTTAAGCAGAGGTTGGGCAAATAAATACATACATATATTTGAATACATAGATAGAAGTTTTGATAGCCACGATAATTATTTTGTGATATTTACATTGGCTATTTTATTTCCATAAAGTATGCACACACTATAAAGATATATAGTGTTTATACTAATTTATATTTATATACATACATTTATATTTTTTGTGTAGCATGTCCTTTTTCTTCCGTTTTTTCTTTATAATAAAAATGGTCCATTATCTAGCCGAGGTGATGACACTCATAAGAAATAAGAATTCAGTGGATAAGCAACAGCAGATAATCGGGGTTTACACTTTTTCATTTCATCTTGACCAAATTGGACAGTCTCATTTTTAACCAGAGGGTTTTGCAAGATGATAACGGTTGTAAAATTAAGGAACACAAGTATTAATATATCGATTGGCTAGATGGAGAAACATTGACCCAGACGGAGTTCTAGAGACGATAAGTGTGGCACAAGGATCATAGTGAGAGAGTTAGCACAAGCAAATAAACACTCCTATCCTGTTTTCATGATGCTGAAAATTTGAGGGAAAAAAAAAAAAAAACCAATCCTATGTTTCCTGATGAATTACAACACTTGTTGGAGCATGAAGAAGAGATTGAAAAAGATAGGGAAGAAAATAAAGCTGAAGGAAGATTCACTGACTGGTTACAATTGAAGGCTTGACACCATTGTTCCCTGCCACACTAATATGTAAACAACTTGGCAACTGATCTATAAACAATATATTGATAAACATTCGATTGTTTGTCTTATTTTCTCAAGTTACCAAAATCCCTGGCGATCGGACCAGTTCAGCAAGGATAGGCCTCGATTAATTTTATCAACATACCTACTGCAGATCATTTAACAGCGCAAACATAAAAGGCAGGGTAATTATGAACTTCAGTTGGCCAAATTCCTAGCATAAAATTGTGCATGCACATTATCTCCCTTAACAAATTTGCTTGTATAGTTTTACTTATGAGATTTTCTTAAACAATTGAATGAATAAAAATACATTTCATTCTCATCGGCACATTTTTGTTTCTCAAACAAACAAAAATGTGTTGATAAGACAGTGCACAACAAAAATATCATAAAATGTGTTCTTAATAACAATTAAGTTGAATAGTTATTAAGAACACATTTTATGATATTTTTGTTGTGCACTGTCTTATCAACACATTTTTATTTATTTATTTTAGAAATGAAAATTTTATTTATTCATTCAATTGTTTCAGAAAATCTCATAAGAAAAACTATACAAGCAAATTTGTTAAGGGAGATAATGCGCACGCACAATTTTATGCTAGGAATTTGGCCAACTAAAGTTCATAATTACCAAAGGCAGTGGGGTATAATGAAACCAGTCATTAAACGAAGTCCAGGCCAAACTTTCCAGCAACAAGACTCATAGTATTATTCAGACTATTGTCCTCATCTTCATTGTTATCTGTACAACGTTTCGGCCGATGTGCCCTCCAGCCTTCTTCAGGTATTTCTTGTTGGACATGGGAACTTTCTTGGACTCTGGAACCTTCTTGTCATAATCAGGAGCCATCAAGGAACTTTGAACCTAACCATTTATTCAGTCCACGGAGGTATTCCATTCTCATTCCGGGTACAGGTGTTAAGCTGTGTTAATTATTATTCTATGTTACTGTTGCCCCTGACTAGGATTGAACCTGCAGTCGAGAGATAACTGTCACTTAAAACTGTGTTAACCTAACATCTTTATCCACTAGGCTGTGTGTCCAATTGACTCATATAATTCACAACATCATCTCTCAAAGAAATTCAATTACTTGTACAGATTAAAATAAAAAGGAATTTTATGCAAATTTCAAATAAAATAACATTTCTGAATTTTTGAGAGGAGTCTCGATATGTATTATTCAGACTATTGTCCTCATCTTCATTGTTAGCTACACAACATTTTGGCCAATGTGCCCCCTGGCTTTCTTGTATAGATAACAATAAAAGATGAAGACAATAGTCTGAATAATACAAATACAAAATAACATTTATGTATATATTTACCCAACCCCTCCACCATGGGCAGGATGTTACATCAATTTGAAAGCAGGGTAAAGGTTTGAATTCAACTAGTTTTCTAACCAAGGCTAAATAACTGTCCTAATATTTACACATAGATGAGGAGAGAGATATGACATTTCCAAGGGCATTAGCATGAATGTGAAAAGCAAACAGGATTTGAACTCGGGTCACCGATTCCATTTCCTTTGATAATAATCATTACATGAAGTGTTTCCAATATTTATTTAATAATAATCACTAAGAAGCTTGTGTTGTGTTGTGTTGGCATTCCTTCCATCTGTTAGAGATGATGAAGTAGTGTCCAATTTTTTTTTTTTTTTTTTGGAGGGGGGGACTACATGGCCTGGGCAGATTCATATGGATGATGAGCTATTGCCCAAGCAGCAACCCCCCCCTCTCCACACTGTCACTGTGATCCAAAGGAAAGGCAAGAAGCCAATGCAGTTTGGCAGTGTCGCAGGAGTTGTTGGGTAGCACTGGATTTCAGCATCACGCCACCTTAGGGACTCCAGCTCCAGATTTTTTTTTCAGGGTTTATTCTCCTAGCCTTTACTTGGGATGAGGTAACCTGCTAGGCAGCAAAGGTTTTGTGTCAGACTTTTCCTTGTCCTAGATGGGTTGCCAGCCAAGGCTAAAGAGTGCCTTCTGACTGGTTTGGAGATTTAAGTGAGTAGTAAGTACCCCAATCCTACTACTGTCGGTGTTCCTTTGTAATTTATTTCTAACAAGTAAATTCATCCCTTGTGGACCCCTATGCTTTTATTCACCCTGCAAAAATTTCCTTTTGAGAAATCCTTGTAGAGCTGATCCTATAGTTCAAGCAATGGTAACTGTCAATTTTCTACTTGTTTCATTTGTAAGATTTAAAGAGACAATTCCATAGTTAACCCCGCCATAACTAAATGGAAAGTCATTCTTGTTGATGTTTACTAAAGAGAAAAACAGGTTCTTTTGTTTATTGGAAAAAAAAAAAAAAAAAAAAAAAAAAAAATCTAATCTATTGTCTTTAAAATTGAATAGAAACGGCTACCCAGTGTCACCTAGGTAGAGGTTGGGGGAGTAAAAAAATACCAGGTGTATTGATTTGTTTACTTTTGAAATTCAGAAATGCTGAAGATTTTGACATAGAATTTCAGTGTTATTTCTATGTATATTTTTATTTTTAAATATCTTTGAACATAAATCAAATTTTCATAATTTTGTACAAAAAGCATGAACCGGTGATATTTAATGTGTATATATCTATTTTGTTATTAATTGTTTTATTTTCGTAGTTTCATCCGGACACACACACACAAACTGCCCTTTATAAATGGATAGATAGACATAACTATCCATTTATAGATGTTATATTTTCCAAGCAAAAAAAATAAAATAAAATAAATAAATTTCCCACCAAAATAAAGTTATTTCAAAATGTTTAAATCAATGCAATGACCACTAAAAATATATTTAGGATAACTCAAGATGTAATGGTTATCATAATAGGAAATGGACATGACATGAATCCTGGATGAGGCTGTTTACATTTCATGTAGCACTAATACTGTTGGAAAAGGTATGAATCCAACTATTCTCCTGCCAGCTATGGGTAAATAGTTGGGCAGACTGGGCTCTTTAACCTTGGCACGGCAACCATTCTAGGGGATGGAAAAGTGTTCAAATTCAAACCTGTTAAACTCTGCTAATGAAATTGATCTTGTCTTGCATCATGCTCATTGGGGAGGGGTTTGCTAAACATGTCCAGATTCTCCAGCGGGTAGAAAATACAGACCAGCAAAAGAAACATAACCTGAAATTCAAACATTGAGCACATGGCAGTATAAGGGTTAATTACCCATCCCCACAAACATTGGAGGAGAGTTTTTGTCACATGGTCAGCTTAATAAAGGAACTCACATAAGTAAGAAAAAGCAATAAATATAAGCCAAGTTCTTCAATTCAATTAATTGTCGCAAGGTTCAAGCACTTTTCTTTCTCTTTTGATGACATCCTACCTGAAGAGAAGAACATAACTGTAAGAAATGAACAGATACACTATAAACTAAGCCTATAAAATATTTGAAAGACGTTGGAAAGTACCCACAATAAACTTGACCTCATGTCAAATTTTGCACTGATTAGCAGCACTGGTAAATATATTCATACAGATAAATAAATATTGCAAACAAACAAATAAGCACATTTGAAAACTGTAATAAAAATAAGTTTTTTTTTTGTTTTTTTTTATATTTACAAAGGATTTTTTTTTTCTTCTTTTATGCTAAATGGCCAGAAATACAACAGTATTGGAATAATCAGGGTTTGTTTTTTTCCATAACAGCATTCATAAAATAACCAATATATTGCACATTGGACTAGAATTGTACAGAAGTGACTGATACCCAGCATTCATAGAAATGAAATTTGAAAAAAAAAAATAAATAAAAAGGGAACAAGTTATTTTGTTCTTAATGTTATTTGAGATGCACCTTTATACTGGTTTTGGGGTTTTTTTTGTTTTGTTTTTTTAATTTTTTTAGCATCAAAAGATGTGACAAAGGAAACAGTGAGAAAAAAATATTTTTTTAGATGCAACAACCAGAAAACAAATGAAAATATATATAAAGTAGTAAAAAGAATTTTGAAGAAGAAAGAAAAAGAAAAAAAAAAAAAAAAAATTCCATTTTTTTTTTTTTCTTCAAATTTTTAGCAATACCCTCAAATATTGGAAACCCCTATCCTGATATAATCTTAGTGTTATATAATTTTTTTTTTAAATAAAAATTTTAAAAAATTAAAAAAAAAAAAAATTAAAAAAAAGTTTAACAATTTTTTTTTTTGTTTTACATGTCTTAAAAAAAAAATATGCTATTATTATTATTTTAAATTTTTTGAAGTCCTGAGTTATTAAAAATAACATTGCATTTTCTTTTTCAGGGAGGGTTTTAATTTTTCTTCTTTCTCATTAATTTTCTTCTTTTTTTATTTTTCCATTTTTTAAAATTTAGTTTGTATTTTTTCTTTTGAAATAAGACACTTATCAACATTTCCAATTTCTTTTTTTTTTTTTTTTTTTTTTTTCCTTTTTAAATTTTGTCCATTTGAATCATTTCCTTTCCATCTATTTTTTAAAATCTTTTTTTTAAATTTTTTTTTTATTCAATATTTTTATTTTTTTTAAGCCAGTTTAGTGAGAAAAAAAAATTAAAAACATTAGAATAACCCCTTGGATTTATTCCAGCAAATTTAAACCAACTATCGTTTTGATGGGGGCACAAGATGGTCTGGTAATTCTGCAGGCAAATCATGTCCTTCCAATTTTATTTTAATAAGATGGTTAGCCAACGCCCATTCATCCGAATCTAGCATGCCATCCTTATCAACATCGGCCAGCTTCCAAATCTTCCCAAGAACTGAATTTGGCAGTTTCGATTTTACCATTTCCTTCTTAGCGCTGCTTCCAGTGATCTTACCATCAATTGGATTCAATGTATCAAACGTATCATCATAGTCATAGCGTTCCTGAGTAACAATCCATTCTTTTTCACCTCGGCCCTGGTCGATACCTTCACCACGTCCATAACCAAACGGACTATCATTATAGCCCTCAAATGCCCCACCTTTCACAGTGGTACTGTCAACATCTTCAGATGATCCAACTGATTCCTCAAGTGGTATGATTTGCATAAGTTTAGCAATGTCTTCGGCCAACATTTGGTCAACAACTTCCAAGAGTTTGGGCTTGATAGGGTGGAATTTGTTGAAATCATGATGTTGGAGTTGTTCTTGCATACGCTTTAGGTTTGGAAAGTCTCCAGGGGAGATTTGATGTTCCCTTTGCAACTGCTCATAGATTGTTCCTAATCGGTGGATGAGTTCCTTCTTTTTAGTATCTTTACCAAACATTGAGGGCATTTCTTTTTTCAGCTGGCTGATTATGTAGGCGTGCACCTGCAAAAGACAAAAGAAAAGAGAGTTCATAAATAATAGTCAATAGTCAAACAAATGTGTATTATGACAATTACTTTGTTACAAAAATATGACAATTTCAACATGGCTGATTTGTACTCATGTGCTTTTGGCTTGTTTTGTTTTACAGCATATCAACATCAGTGGGTCATTTAATGCCGATAAAGTTTTGAAATAAAGTCATTCTTAATGGATACTCAATTTTTTTATAAACACATTTTTCTATTTAACCCATAGATAGGACCCTAACAGGTACTACCACTCCTGGTCAGTGTGGACCAGGGAGCAATGGTGATGAAGGGGTGCTTCACATTCCCCAAACCTCCAGAACCTCACCATCAGGACATGTAGACCCTCGGCCATCACCTTCTAGCACCCATATGATAAAAAGGGTTGGGGCTTGCCATAAGGGCAATTGGGTTGGGGCAATCATATAGGTGCTAGGGCTTGATGTGACCAGCCGATTGATCATAGAGGGCTATTCATATGCTCTTTTCACAACTGTACACAAATTTAAATCTAAAAGATTGATTGATCTTAATGGCATGTTACTCCATCTAGGGTTATTTTATGCCTAGAGATTATGAAACACATTCATTGTTTATTTATATTTTATGCAGTTATTTTAATGATTTAGTCCTATAAGATACAAATAATTCTAAAACAGATTTATTTGTCCCATAGATGGGACCCTAGCAGGTATGACCACTCTGGTTGAGAGTGGAGCAGAGAGTAATGGCAATGAAGGGGTACTCTACATACTCCAGAAGTGGAGCCTCACCATCAATTTAATGTGGTACCCGGTATACACCTTTTTTTGGAGGCTCTTACCCTTCTGCAAAGAATACAGTCAACATATTCCTAATTCTCCATATAAACATCAAAACTAATTGTTTTTTAAAAAAAACTAAACCAGTTAAATGAAAAACTTATTTTGGAAAAAGAAATTTGCACATAAATACACACGCAAATTAAATTTCTGCAAAATTTATAAAATAAAAAAAAATACATCACTGCTTACATCACAATACCTCAGGAATTGCGCAAGTTTATCCATGAGTATTTAATTCATAAAATAAATCTTATTTATTTATGATATCTCTATGAAAATTTGAGTTAGATTTCCTGGAGTCCTACAAGGAATATCTAGGTTAACTAGATGACATTTTTCTTTATAAAATTAGAAGATATAAGCCACCCCCAATGAGGTTCAATTGGTTCTTTCTTATACGATTGTAATGGCGACCTAACTGTACTGCTTATAAGACTACCTGACTTGGCCAGCCAAAAAACTATTTTTGATATCTTTTTATTTTGCCAATAATTTTCAAACTTGCCAACCTTGGCTGTTATTTTTAGTACAAAACCACAAACAAAAGAAATCAACAAACAACGTTTCTGTTTGTATCACAAGCAAAATCCAATCAATCTATTATATAAAAAGGAATGCAATGTGTGAACCACAGATTTAAAGAAGATTCTCAAAATTGAAACTTTTCACCTGAAACATTTTTAGTCAAACTGGCCAAGCAATAGATTTTTTTTCCCTATGAAATTTAAACTGATTTTTCTTTCTAACTTCTTATCATAGTATCAAATTTTGAAGTATAAAATGGTGGAAGTACATTTATTAGTTACTAGCATGTGGATATACCACAGGATGATAATTTAATTATTACAACGTTTGATATGTTAACTTGAGAGCTATTGCCAAATAGTTCAATATGTAAAAAGTATAATAATCTTGATTTAACTCTCTCTCATTCTTTTTTCTTTCTTTCCATTCAATGTTCAATTGAAATAGATTAGCATTATCACTTCTGTTCGCTCACCTCTTTCTCTTTATCTTTCCCCTACTCTTTCTTTCTTATTATATTTTTCTGTGTAGCATGTTCTTTTTCTTCCCCTTCTTTCTTTATAATAAAAATAGACTGGATTTACATTGCCTCCCACCCCAACAGATCTTATTTTACTGCCCTGTCATATGAAACCATATGATGACTGCATCCCATGCAGAGGGGTACTCTACCACAACCATAAAAAGGGATGTCCTGAGTATGAAATTATGGTGAGGCTCAAGTTCTGGAGATTTGGTGAGTGTGCTCACCTCTTCATTGATATTAGTTCCAGTTCCACTCTGATCTGGAGAGGTAGTACCTGTTAGGGTCCCATTTAAGGGATCAAATAGATCTGTTTAAAAATTATTCATGTTAGATAGAAATATTTGATACTTATTTTAGCTGATGGTAGGTGTGGCACTCCACATCAGATGCCAAGACAATCTCCTTGGTCTAACGCTAGTGAAAAGGGGATAGACTCCTTCACTGTCTGGCTGATACCAACTTTAGGCCACCCCAATGACTTTACTTCTACTTTTCTAAGTTATGTTTTTAATAAACTTAAAAAGTCAAACGAGAAGTCTTAGGTTAAAATATTATTACTTCTCTTGAAGTAGATGAGCAGTTTATGGTTTGGTGGAGATGACTACAGACTCTTGAAAAAAGAAAAAAAAAGCATGTCTTACTCACTGGACCCATGAAAGGTTAGTTCTTTTCTTTCCCTATCATCATCTTCCTTACTCAACATCCTAATACAATTAAGATGTCTCTCTATCCTCTTAATCTGTTAAAACATTTAGTTTCATAAAAGTAGCTAAAGTAGTTAAATATATATATATGAAGATAGGAGGGTTGGAGTAAAACCCGACAGTATGAGGTGAGGTAAAAGGAAAAGTGAACAAAAATAATGACTCAAACAAGTCCATGTAGGAGAGAAATATTTTGTCCTTCCGACACAAAAAACATCCTCAGTCTGACTTTATTCAAAGCAAAATATGTACATTTGTGTTTATAGAAGAGAAAGTAAGTTAGTGGTGGAATTGAGGGGTAGGGACATTAGGGAGGATTTGATTGAAATGAGAATAACATCTTATAAAGTGGAGGGGGAGATCAGAGGATGATGGTCTGTGTGAGAAAATGGGAAGAGGAGGTTGCTAGGTGCTTGTTGCGAAAGGTGGGTAAAATTCTTGGTATGGGGAGAGTTTGATTTATTGCATGGGGATGATATGGAGGAAGGTGGTGTTGGGTGTCATTAGATTAGTCCATCATTTTTATGGTGGGTTAGGATGGGAGTTTTGATTCTTTTACCTCACCATATATATATATATATATATATATATATATATATATATATATTCATTCATAAGTGAAACTGTGATACCTAAGAAAGATACATAGGTATGTAGTTCTATGTGTGTGTGTGTGTGTGTGTGTGTGTATATGTCTATAATATATATTGTTTGGGATTTAGTATGAAAGATTGGGTGTGAAATATAAGAAACTCAGTTTTTGAATGTTAAGTTTTGTTTTTATTTCGTTATATTTTAGGGATGTTTATTCCCCTTCTTCAGAAAAAAAAAAATTATATATATATATATCTTACTCCCTAAATTTTATCTTTATAAAATGTTTATTTTCTTCTAAAGATACCAGGGTTTTATTATTTCTTATAGAACATTATACAATCAAGATGAATATTATTAACTATCATTTATTAACAAACTCTACAGCATTGAAATTCTGTAACAAAAAATATGAACATGTAGCAGTTCAAAAGTATGTAGACCCTTACATATATTTATGCAATTTCATTCCAAAGATATTGGTATATAAGGGAGATTGCTTTTGCTGTGGTGGAATGTCACACCTATCGTCAGCACCCCACTTTACTACACAGATCAAATTACCCAATCTGTGCTACTCATGCACCAAGTTGCCAGAGAATGGTATCCAACCAGGAACCTTGCGATTCCTATCCATAAGCCGGCCCATTATATAATATATATATATTCACCTACCCACACACTTTTTGTGTATGAGGGTGTGGGGGATGACAAGCTTGTTCTTTATGAATTATATCAAAGAACTTTGAAACAGCTATAATATCTGGAATTAAGTTTCAATGTACACAAGTGACAATAAAATCAAAATGAAATACAATGTTAAAAGTAAAACAAACTTTGGAATAACAGTAACCTTGACTCTAATGTAAACAGATAAGTGAAGAAATGATTTTAAAAAATAAAAAAAATAAAAAGAATACAAAAGAAAAAGACTTTTCTGCCAAAAAGTATGTATTTACCCAACCCCTTCGCTACAAGCAGGATGTGACACAAGGTCAGATTTTAACAGGGTTGAATTCATTTTCCTTCTTCTAGACCAGTTGCTATATCAAGGTTAAAGAGCCCAGTCTGCCCTACTATTTTATCCATAACTTAAGAGAGGATAATTGAATTCATATCTTTCCCAATGGTATTCGTCCAATATTTGAACCTGGATTGCCATATTCATTTCCTACAACAATAACCATTACGCCATGAGTGCAAACAAGTGATCATATCCTGTAAAAGTGATTACTGGGCAGGCAAAGGCCCCTCGGGGCATGTTCCAGAGCACTTCGACCCCTGGGGGAGGAGAATCCATAGATCTAGGCTTGCTACAATTTTTTTTTTTTTTTGCTGTGTCTCAACTGAAAACAAAACACTGCATTACATTTTGCCCTTAGACAAAAATACAAGAAAGGTCCAAATACCATTGCTGATCCTTGCCAGAAATGTTAATCTATAAGTAAATAATCTCAGCCTTTTTCACGGCTACTATATCAACTTAACCAACCCCTTCACCATGGGCAGAATGTGACACGAGGTCATTTTTTTAAAGAGAGTTTAACAGGTTTGAACTCAGAGTTTTCTGAGACTGGTTGCCATACCAAAGTTAAAGAACCCAGTCTTTCCTTGCCATCTTCCCAAGCCAAATTTCCCAGCTGGAAGGGATAATGCCAAAGCATTATATATATATATATATATATATATATATATATATTAGGACCGGGTTAGTTCAGTAGGTAGAGCGTTCGACTAGAAACCACAACATTCCTAGTTCGATACTGGCCCTCGCCAACTCAGCGTATGTGTAGCACAGATATGTGTAGCAAAGTAAGGAGCTGATGGTAGGTGTGGCGCTCCACCTCAGACGCCAAAACAATCTCCTTGGTCTAGCGCTAGTGAAAAGCGGGATAGATTCCCTTGCTCATTGGCTGAAACGGCACATTAGGCCACCCGATGGCTTATATATATATTATATAATATAATATAACAAATATATAAAGGCTTTACATATCTATTTATATATTTATTTTATTATATTATATAATAGCTCTATTTTTTATATTGAGCACTCTACCAATAATACTGCCTTTGGCACACCGTTCCAGTAAAAGCTGAAACAGTGACAATCCCATAGTTATAGTCTATATATATATATATATATATATATATATATATATATATATATAAATAAATTTAAATATTTTAATTTTATTTAAATCAATATTGTAATATATCATACTCACTTTCTATAGTTTGATTATATATATATATATATATATATATATATATAGCAAGATTTTTTATCTGAACATATTTTCAATTATTATCTATTTTTATTTATTAAACTAAAATTATCTTATAAACAATAGATAATTCTTCTGCTTTTAATTGAATTGAATTAACCTTTATATACAATTTAAATAGATTTTGGAACACAAGAGTCAATCATCTCCCAAAGTTCATGAGAATAACTAGTAAATATTCTCATCACTGTTTATTGCTTACATAAATTATTTATATGTACTCTTCACATATTTAACTAAATAAAAATCAAAGTACAATGAATACTTTTTTTTTTTTTTTAAAGTAGGACAAAGTAGTAACCGTAAAAATTTACATTTCCAGTTTTTAATTTTTTTTCTTACCAGCTTATCACTATAACAAAAATGTGTGTGTGTCTCTAATATATATATATATATATATATATATATATATATATATATATATATATTACACACACACACACACACACACACGGGAGTAAAATAGGGAATTAAATCCAATAGTATGTAGGAAAAAAAATTTTCTTTTTCCTTCATTAGCTTTAATGACATTGGCATGTCAACTCTTCTAGGGTTATTTTATGCCTAGACATTAGAGAATCAAATTCATTATATATATATATATATATAATATATATATATAATATATATATATATATTATATATTTAGATTATTAGTGTAGTTGTTGCTTAAACTTGTCTCTCATATTACCAACTTCCACTGGTCCAACTTTTAGAGCTTATCCAATTCTCATGATCACTTTGACCCAATTCAACTTAAACTGAAAAAAATGGTTGCATTTGAATTAAGTGATTCTTCTGTTTCCAAATAGAAAACCCTAAAACAGAAACATTCAGTTCGACCATTGTTTATTCTTTACTTTTACTGGAATAAATGTTTGTTTTAAGGATTTGTATCTGATGTATTCTATGTACAAACAAAATTCCATTTAACTGGTGATAGAATAGAAAAGGAGGGGAGAAAAAGAAAAAAGGTCTTTTAATAGCTGGTTAGCCATTGCAATGAACCTTGACATCACTTCTACTGGCCTCATTTTGATTACAATCTTAATCAAAACACTCTCAACAGTGTGTGTGTGTGTGTGTGTATGTATATATATGTACACACACACACACACCCAACCTTGTTTGTTGAGCTCTCTGGGGTTAAATTTGACTGTTGGTCACAAATTAAGCTTAAATGGCAAAGGCTCTTCTATAAAACAGATGCAAACTCTCCAGCAGCTGTAACATATATACCTATCTATGTATTTATCAGTTAAATTTATACCCCTTGCCTGCAGGTGGCTGATGGCCCAGTAAGAAGTTTGACTGATGAAAATTTGGTCGAGTTTTGATACTGGCCGGAGGTAGCCTGCTAAGTCTAGCCCACATTGAAGAGACATGATATAATGAAACACAGTGTCTGTGGATGACATATATATATATATATATATATATATTATATATATATATATATATATATTGAGGATAGGAGGATTGGAATAAATCTGACAGATGTGGTTAAGAATAGAGGAAAAAAGTGTGGACAAAAGACAACTCAAACAAGCAGATGTTGAAGAAATATTTCGTTGCACATTGAGTGCGACTTTATCAGTCCTTTATTTAAAACATTTGTGGAGCATACATTTGTTTTTATAATCATAAAAACAAATGTATGCTGCACTCCAGTGACCGAGTCACAGAAATGTGTGTCACCACCAGGTGAAAAAACTGTTGCTTTCAGGTCTTTGCAGAGTGAGAATTCTTCCCAACTGTGGCCATGTCTGTGATATTATATGCCTGCATCTCTTGCACTTTAACAGAACACTTGGAGAAAAAGCTAGACGGGAACTACACAAGGATGCTGTGTACTGTCTTGGTTACTAAATGAGAAATAACCAAACAGAAGTTGGAAATGAAATGGAATCTTTAGAACATCAACAAAATACAATACTCGCCAGCAGCGTGAAGAAGGTAAACCACTGCTAGTGGTATAAGACTACTCAGCATAATACTCCCATATTTATGAGGATGGGGACATACCCATTAATGTTCATAGGTAGTGTAACACTTATCCAGCTTCAAATTGACAAAATTTGGACTAAAGATTAATAATAATATTATATAAAGACAAAAAACATGTTACCATAAGAATAGAATTTCTTATAACTAAGTAATAAGAGTTAGAAAACAATGCATGTGCTTGTTTAGAAAATCCAACTTGAAAATGATTAATAGTTCCTACTCTAAGAGAATTTCTCAACACACTGTAATAAGAATTGATTGTGTGACTAATTTATATACTAGGTGACCTATTGTAACAATGGTCTATGGTGATACTGATGCTTTTATTTAGAAAAGAGTCAAGGATTATAATTACCATTTTATAGTTATCTTTATTATATCAAGAATTTAGAGGATTAAGATATAATGTTCAGTGCAAATACAAAGACTAGAAAATTATTCAATTGGGAATTGGATTTTATTCTCTAAGACAGGCATGTCAAACTGGGTAGGCCCCTAAAACAACATGGATTACATATGCATGCCATGAGGGCCACATGGATTACATATGCATGCCATGAGGGCCACATGGATTACATATGCATACCATGAGGGGCACACATGACAACTTAGTCTTTAAATCCTTTTTCTACATTAACAGAACAAAGTTATTATTGCTATTATTAATTTCTTTATTATCAACTAAAAGCCAATAAATACATATCTAAAAAAAAATTGTTAAAAAGGAAAAAAGACTATTACTGACCAAGTTCAGATAAAACATACAAGTGTCACTGTCAATTTCAATTATAGTCATAGGCAAGAGGAAAAACTTACTCCCTTTTATTGACCAAGTTAGCCTCCTCCTTCCGCAACTCAAAGTGAGAGACAATACACTGATAACAGACTGCTTTTTAACAACACATTGCCCTAATGAAAATAAATGACCATTTTCACCTAAAAAAATTTTGGCAAATTTTTTTAAAAAACCTGTAATACTGTAAAAACACCATTTGAGAGCACAGTTTGCATGTGGGCCACTCTGTGCTTAATGAGGGCCGTATGCGGCTCACGTGTTTGACATGTCGGTTCTAATAAAAATCTTATTAAAATTTGCCATTTTTACTGCATTGTGTTATATAGAAAGGAGATTACTTATATGAGAGTCCAATTATGAGAGCAGTTCTGACATGTTAGTAGTAATTTTCATAAAGTCTTGACCATATCAAAACAGGCAATAGAAAGTAACATTTTTCTATGTTAGAAATATCATTTCTTTTCTATAAGAAAAAAAAATCATTTGCTGCTGCTGCTGCCCACTCATACTTTTTAACAAGAAATAAAGCCTTTAACATTATTATTATTATTATGAGGTTTTATCAGTAAACACTGGAGCCAACTAGATTCAGTTTATAGTATTTTGTCAGAGTATAGGTAACTTGCTGACAAGTGAAAAACTCCATATTTGCTTGGGCAGTAAACAAAAATCACTGGGCTTATTGTATTCATGTATACATATATGACAGTGTGTATAATATACACATGTATGTATTACACACACAAGTTATAATGAACAATAACTAATTAAAGGCCTTCTTTAACAATTTGTAAACAAATTATTCATCATGTTTGCTCAATACTAGAAAGTGAAAAGTTATGAGTTTGAAAAAAAAAAGTGGGAAAGAAAACATGGGTTTAAATGAATTATACAAATGAATATTTATTTATTCATTTTCAAGCATGGACAGTGATTATTACCCCTCCCTATTAAGGGTGGGTGTGGGTGTGGTCCCAGTGCTTACAAATAAGGAAACCAAACAATATCTATAAAAGCATCCGATCTGATTTAACATCTTGAAACTGACAGTAATATAAAAAGCATGCTATGACCTTTAGATTTTTAAACATTTAAAAAAAAAATATGATCCAATGAAAATATAAATATTTTGAAAACTAATGGCTAAACAATGCCAAATCCTTTTTTGTTCATTTTTTCATATCCATTTTATTTTATTTTCCTATTCAATTATACTAATTTGTCTATACAAAAATCTTAAAAAGGTGGAGGCCACTTGAAATATTGGAGAAAAAAATAAAGTGGACCAAGGGCAAAACAATAGTTATCTATTAGAACTTTTTTTTTTTTGTTTCTCTTTTGTATATTTCCTATGCTTATCATCGAAAACATTCATAAGAACAACATATTGATACACATATTTATATATATCTTTTTGGATAAATTAATAATGCCCCTGCAATGGAAAGGTCAAAACAGCAATTGGACACACATTGTTATGGTAATTTACCACGCACGCATGAACTCTTCCAAATATAAATAGCAGCAAGTACTGCTCTTAAGCGAGAGTCAATATTCCAGCGGTCTGCTCAGACAGTTGATAGACCACCTCACAAGTAACCTTCTCATTTGTATATGTTTGTACTACTGTGCATTGTTAATATATTTAACTCATTTCCTCTCGTGTCTTATTCTGGCCCCTAACCGGGCCACATCACATATAAGCTTTTAGTCAGCAATAAAACAATAGGTTGGGGCCTAAATGGGTTAGATTGATAAGATTCCTTAAATGATTAAAAAAAATAAAACAGAATATGTTAAAAGGAACGGTCATGTTAACCAACTTGGACTGATCTCTAAAAAGTTTAGAAATTACAATCCACAACACTATTGAGGCCTATTTTATGTTTACTCACTAAACTTTTACTGCTAGTTTAAACCTATTACATCATTAGCAGGGGATACAGTCATCATATTCTATGTCATGCCAATAGGACATAGTAAAAGAATAAAAATGAAAGTGCAGAGGAAAGATTCAATAGTGGAGTCTACCTAGTTAATAGCTTGTTTTAACAGAATGTTTCATGACTCTGTAGTGAGACTTGGTTTCATAAACTATGTCAGTCACATGGTACTTTTATAAAGTAGATTTTGAGTGAAGAAAGGTACAGTCTTGTTCAGTATATAGATTATTAGATTATTGACAAAAAAGAAGATAAATGGTCAGGCAACACCTTATGTTATATACAAAATGGATCAGATAAGGGATAATTATAAATATCAATAGAATTATTTATAAAATTATTCCTAAAATAAACATATTTGAAACAGCTGTTTGTTCAGTTTAATTTCAAGACATGAAAAAAAAAACTTATATGTAAAAGTGTTTGGCTTTTTTTTTATAATCTTAAAATAAATAAATATGTAAAAATGTTTGAGTCAAAATAATAAGGTCATTCAACAAATATTTGGTCAGCTGATCAGATAGAAAACAAAGAAAAAAAAACACCTTGACAGAAAGAGAATATCAATATCACCTGTATAATGCCAGCTGAAGAGATGTTTATAATAAATCTCTTTCTGTTCAAGATGCAAATAAACAAAATGGCATTGAAGCCAATGGAATGGACAGGTGGTATTTCAAAAATGAGGCAATCCTGGTCTCAGGGAATCAGCAATTCCCCCCCCCCTCCAATTACACCCATTGCTGATTTGTATTCAAATATGACCCATCCCCTTAAATTAAAGCTTCTTACTACACCCAAGAGGATTGACAGGAGGTATTTAAAACAGGAAATTGCTTAAGATTGCAAGGGGTAAGGAAATTCTGCAAGTATAGAGTAGCCATAGGCGGCGGCTGGGTTAGAATTTATTTCCTTTTCCATCAATGTGAGAAAAGGGGGAGACTCAGAAATGATGGACATTGGACAGCAGAAATAAGTACTTTATTCTAAACAGGGTAAATAGGGGGGGGGGGTCAAGTTAATCGCTGTGAAGGAGTGGTTGGTTATTTCAGGCTAGGATTAGAGTGTAAAGTGGTCGGGGTGGCCTAAAGTCGGTATCAGCCTATCAGCAAGGGAGTCTATCCCTTTTTCACTAGCGCTAGACCAAGGAGATTGTTATTGCATCTGAGGTGGAGCACCACACCTACCACCAGCTCCTTACTTTACCACACAAATCCCTGTGCTACTCATACACTGAGTTTCCAAGGACCGGTATTGAACTGGGAATCTTGTGGTTTCTAGCCGAATGCTCTACCGACTGAGCTAAACCGGCCATCCCAGATTAGAGTGTGTTTATTTTCCCTAAAAAAAAAAAAAAAAAAAAATAAATAAAAAAAAGCCTTGTCCTATAATTTCCGACCCCGAGGCAGTACCTCAACACTGCACCAATGGATAGGGGCAGAGTAGCAGTATATCTTTGTGATACTATTAACTATTGGGTAATTGAATTGATTGTTTTTATAAAAACATGTCAACCCTTGTTGGGTTACTCAATGCCCAAATTAGTCTTTGTTTGCAAGCAGTTATATATGTAGCAATGCACAAATATTTTTTTAAATTCTTTTTTTATGTAATGTATTTAAAGTTAGGTTTTTGGATAGAGCTCATTGAAAATTTAAATGTTAAAAATTCATTGAATGGTTGCTGAATAATTCAGATTTTTACCTTCTACCAAATTAGGAATTTCTCTAGTACTAAAAACAATAGGAAGCAAAAATCAAGATTTGGGACCACACCAAAAATACCCTTTCATAAATAAAATCAATTTTCTCCACTATCACTAAAGATAAATTTATGAAAATTCAAATAGTAGTAGTTTGCAATATAGGAAATAAAATGGGACTGTTTCAGACATCTTCAAGAGAGAGAGAGAGAAAATAGGAAAAATGCATCATTCTCAAAAATTCCCAGAGCTCCCAACTTGGAGTTTCACCAACAGATGCAAAGTATCCCAGGACCCAGTCATTAGATTCACAAGTTGCTTGAAACAGGAAATTTGGATATTGTGAGAGAAATCCAACCATTTCCATATTCAATTCAAAAGGATAAAAAATGTTTCAAGTTAGCACAACTTATAATAACAAAGAAAATTAACATAAGAATTTACAGTATAAATAATTATATGAAACAATACACTTTTGTTTTCTTTCCCTTTTAAATCATTTTATCTGTTTCTTAAATCTTGGAAACTAAAAAATGTCTAATTCAAAAAAAAAAAAAAAAAAAAAAAAGCAGAAAATGAATCAAAATTTCAATGATTATATCTTTTCTATTTTAGACTTTTATGAATTACCCAGTCTAGTAATAGAACAATTTTAAAAAGGTGTGTGTGTGTGTGTGTATTCAAATTTTAAAACATTTTTTAAATGAGATCTGAAAAATGAGCAAGTCCTTAATATGGCAAATTACAGGCCATTTAAAAAAAAAATTGATTTCTTTTTGTAATCTAATAACTTGGCCAATTTTCATTCAAAGGATCTCAAATTCTAAAAGCATGTGTAGAAACACAAAATTCTTTTTTTTTTCTTCTTAATATTTAATGCTTTCTCTTTTTCAGTGAATGGCAGTTCTATTACTAATAAAAAAAAAAAATAAACATAAAATTTTGAGTTGTTTCTACCCATTACTGTTTATTATTTATCCTGATTATAATTTTTAAAAAGAGATAATCATCAATCATTAATGCAATTTATTTCTCTAATTATAAATTCTATAAATAGAATGTTGGTTAAATTTTACAGCATGTCAACCCTTGAGTTATTTTATGCCAAAGACGTGTTGGTTTTATTCATCCTTGATGGGTAATTATTAAAAAAAAAAAAAAATTTTAAACTCATTTTTTTTATGTATTTAATCCATAGATAACAAGTACCACTACTGTCAGAGTGGACCTGGTAGTAATGGTGATGAAGGGGTACTCCACACTCCCCAGAATTAGAACCTTACCACCAGATGCAGTTTAACATCATACCCAGGACATTCTATAAATTGGATGTCACTTGACATTGAGTTCTAAATAAATCAACTCTTATTAAGGGCTGAAAATAAAATAATCTATGCAGGTCCCATGACACTGACACACACACAAAGAATCAACAAGGTGTTTGCTTTTGTTTTCTTAAAGTTTAAAAAAAAAAACATTTCAAAATTATACTAAAATCTTTTTCCCCAAAATATATCAAATACCAAAGACGCACTGAGGAATTTATTTTCATTATGAAAATGTTGCTTATGTGTCAATTTTCAGCCAGTCATTTTATTTATAAATAAATAAAATAAACATTCCACCTTCCCCCACTCTCCTACCAATCATAGTCTTAATTGACTTGAATTTTGTACTTGATGACTATCATGATAGAACAAGGAAAAATCTGACATTTGCAAAAATAAATAAATCAAGAAAAATAAATAAGAAATAAAAAATAATAATTTTGATTCTTGATTGTTTAGAATTTCAATCATTTTTTGTTCTTGTTTCAAACAATTCTCTCTCAATATTTTTTTAATAGGTTTTCCAAGAGAAAATACATTGTATATCAACTATTGATATTGAAAAGAACTTTGAAACTACTTATTTTAATAAAGTCAGTCACCTGTTTTACAAATCGTGGGAACTAAAATGTGGGAGGAAAACATTCTTGTAAAACCAGCTGGAAAAAACATTAAAATAGAAAAAAAATTGTTTTACTGAAGCAAAAATGGAAGATTGATAAAAGGAGATCCAAGTTTGTTTTTTCCTTTTTTTTTTTTTTTTGGGGGGGGGGGGTTTAAAAGACAAACAAGATAGGATGTATTTACCCAACCCCTCTAAGGATACAACATGAGGTCAATTTTTAAGAAGTGTTTAACAGGTTTGAATACAGAGTTTTCCTTCCCCTAGACTGGTTGCTATAACAAAGATAAGAGCCCAGTCTACCCTACTATTTACCTATAGCTTGAGGGAGAATAGTTAGATGTATACTTCGCTTTCAGCAAACAGCCTTGTCCAGGATTTGGACTCCGGTCACCATGTCCATTTCCTGTGATAACCATTACACCACAAGTGCCTCTTTTTGAAGGAACATTAGGTTAAATTTCACATCCAAGCAAATATGAAGCTACTGAACAATTTTCATCCCCACTTTAAACTCTACCTTGTTGCATTTTGTTCTTGAAGGGAGATGGGTAGATACCTACTTTTGAAATGTTGGTATCTCCTTGGTGGGTCATTTTAATACCACTTGTTAAAATATCTAGAAGCACATATTTTGGATATCCAGGATAATCAACAGATGGCAGTTAAAAGTGGAAGAAAAAGAATTATTCAAAAGATAAAAAAAAAATTTAATTTAAAAAAAAAAAAACATTCAGAAACTTGAGACCAAGAATTTTAAAATCTATTGAATTAATTTTTCTGGATCCGTGCAGTAAAATGGAGGGCTGATACCAGGTGTGGCACTCTACCTCAGAAACAAAAACTTCCTAGTCTAGCTCTAGTGAAAAGAGGATAAACTCCTTTGCTGTCTATCTGATACCGACAATAGGTAATTCCATCTACTTATAGGCAAACTGAGTAAGTAAAATAAGATGGGGAAAATTCTAAATTAGGAAACTAAACATAAAAGATAATTAGTATTATCTGCATTATTCGGACTATTGTCCTCATCTTCATTGTTATCTGTACAACGTTTCAGACGATGTGCCCTCTAGCCCTTTTCAGGTATTTCTTGTCAAACTCTGGAACCTTCACAGAACTTTGAACCTAACCCTTTATTCAGTCCACGGTTCTCATTCCACTAACCATAGCTGGGGTAGCACATCGGCCAAACGTTGTACAGATAACAATAGTCCGAATAATGCAGATAATACTAACCATCAAGACTAATCTCAAAAATTCAGAGAAATAATAAAATATAATATCTAAAAAATATTGAAAAAAAAAAAAAAAAAAAAAAAAAATTAAAAAATTAAACCATCAAAAAAAGAAATCAATTTTTGGAAAGTTACAAGTGTAAAAGAAACATTCAGAGAATGGCAAAATTTCATTTCTGAATTAATAAAAATTTTTACTTAAAAAGTCTTCAGCATTACTTGGGTCTATATATAAGATTGTTGTAAATCCAATGAGAGAAAAGTAAATATTGTACAATAAAAATGGGGGGGGGGGATACGAGTTTCAGATTGTTTAAAATCCCTTTCAAACTAATTAGGGTTCTTGTGTGTGTGTGTGTATATATATATATATACACACACACAAGGGTTGTTGAAAAAGTTCTAAGCTTCACCCAAAAAGAAGAGTCACATTTTATAAAAAAAAAAAAAAAAAAAAAAAAAACAATATTTATACTAAAGTTGTTTTTTTTTTGTTTCTTTTTTTAAATTGATTTTGTTTTATGTTTTACAGGTATTGGTTCTGGCCAATATATTGATTCTCAGCAATAACAACCACCACCACCACGTAGATAGAACAACAAAGGAATGTGTATAGAATTGATCAATACAAAACTACAAAGGTTGAAAGTAAAGGTTACTAATGAAATGGGTCAGTGTTTTATTCAAATGACAATGAAGGAAATTGTTGGTAATGAAAAAGTGAAAGAGGGTAAAGGGACTCTTCAATGTCAAATTGAACCCTAATATATTTTGGGGAAAACCCATTTGTATGCATTAATAATCTTGTTTATATCTCTCTACCTGTCCATGTAAGGGGTATAATATTTTAGGTGGTGAATAACTTGTGTGTGTGTGTGGGGGGGGGCAATTTAATAAACAATTAACGGGTGGGCGACATGAAGAAATTTGTGATAAAAAGGTGGGCCATGTTACTAAAATGGTTGGGAACCACTGGTCTACAATTAAATGACGTCCCATCATGGTGTAATGATTAGCAAGTTAGTCTCGCAGATCCAATTCTACTGAAGAGTGAATTCAATCCTAGCTGAATGTTCCACACTTGCAACCTTGTGTCACATCCTAACCGTAGCAAACAGGTTGGATAAATACCTACAGTTAAAAGCAGATTATTGCAGGCCTCAGCAAGCGGTTGGGCATACGTAATTGAAAAGGAAACATGGTTTCAACAAGAGAGCCGTCATTTGAAACAATTGAAAGTATCGTAAAACTCATTCAAGAAGACAATCCACAGTGGGGTGTAGCAAAAGACGTTATCAGTCAAGTATGTCTAAAATGAGTAAAAGTGGAAATTGAGATCAATTAAATAAAACCAAACACTATTGATTAATTCAAAATAAATTCTTGTTTCTAATAGACAAGAAAATGCAGGGTGATATTTCTATTTTCAATAGAATTTGAAGGTCGCTTCAACTTGGGAAAACTATCCTAAAAAATAATTATGGATGGATAGAAAGTATACAATTAGCTATAAAATCATTCAGTTGTAAATCATATTCACTTTGTGGATTGAAATGATTCTAGTGTGCATGAAACACCATTGAAGTCAATTGGTCCAACATTTAAATAAAACACAAAATGACAATTGGACACATATATATTTACCAACCCCTCCACACGAGCAGGATGTAACACAAGGTCAATTTCTTAAGCGGAGTTTAACAGGTTTGAATTCAGAGTTTTCCTTCTCCTAGACCGGTTGCCTAACCAAGGTTAAAGAGCCCAGTCTACCCTACTATTTATTCATAGGAGGGAGAGTAGGATTCATACCTTTCCCAAGGGTATTAGCGCTAAGTGAAATGCAATTATCATGTCCAGGGTTTGAACTCAGAGTGACAAGTCCATTTTCCATGACTTTAACCATTACACCACGTGCTTCCTACAATTCGACAATTGGACACATAGCGTAGTGGATAACGGAGTTAGGTTAAGACAGTTCTAAGTGACAGTTATCTTTAGACTGCAGGTTCAATCCTGGTCAGGGGCAGCAGTAACAAAATAATAATTAACACAGCTTAACACCTGTACCCCAACTATGGTTAGTGGAATGAGAACAGAATACCCCCCGTGGACTGAATAAAGTGTTAGATTTAAAGTACCGTGATGGCTCCCAATTACAACAAGAAAATTCCAGAGTACGACAAGAAATACCTGAAGAAGGCTGGAAGCAGATCTGCCGAAACGTTGTAGAATGAAGATGACGACAATAGTCCAAATAATCCAAATAACACTAATACAAAATGACCTTTAAAAAACATTTAAAAGATATTGCTTTTCATTGATTTTTAGCTACCAATTTTTTTATTGAATTTTTTGGATTAGTAATTATCCGCTTCTTTAGATTTGGTTATTATCCACGGTAAATAACAATGAATATGAATAATAATATGAATAATAAATGGTAATTACGAATAATATTAATAATAAATATTAACAAATAATAATAATTATAATAAATATTGAGAACAAATAATATCTTTATATTAATACGCTTGTTCCTAAATCCTCTGTTCGTTATCATCCAGCAACACACTCTGGTTAAAATGAGACCATCCAAATTGTTCAAGATGCAATGAAAAATTGTAAATCCAGATTATCTGGTGTTGCTTAATCTCAGATTTCTTATTTGTCCCATTTTATTTCACCCAATTTTTAAAATAAAATATTTCAAATGGTCTTGCTTCGCTTAAATGCCCAACATAAAATTAAAAATGAATTGAAAAAGAAGTTACGTTTTATTTGTAATATTGAAATTGTGAATTAAAGAATACATTTTGGTAATTTTAATTTTATGTTGTCCCAGCCTCCTGCCCTAATTTTCACTATCTTTTATCAAGCCAGCATCAGGCAAATTTCCAGCCAAACTTAGATATTTTTGAGTTGTGATTTTGTCAGTAAATTAATGTAGATATTCTAAACGCCTCCGCCCAGATTATCATTGGCAAATCAATGTAAATATCTCAAAATCCATCTTTTAAGAAAGAGTGAGACAGAGTTAAATCAAGATCATTATACTTTTTACATATTGAACTATTTTGTAACATATCAAATGTAATAATTAAATTATCATACAGTGGTATATCCACAGGTCCTGCTAGTTAATAATAAATATTAATAATGAATAATATCAATAACAAATATTATGAATAATAAAATAAGTAAAGGTGGGTGGCCTAATATTGGTATCATCAAGACAACAAGAAAGTCTATCCCCTTTTCACTAGCACTAGATCAAGCACCTGAGGTGGAGCACCACACCTACTATCAGCTACCAACTGAGCTAAATTGGCCCCTTTAAAAAAATTAATTATTAATAATATAAATAATAATTAGAAAGAATAATATGAATAATAATTAATGATTGATATAAATGATAAATATTGAAAAATATTAATTCATGTAATGTGAATATATACATATATAAAGGGCAGTTGTGTATATGTATGCCCAGAGGAAATTAAGAAAATAAAACAATTAATGACAAAGTAAATATATATATACACAGTAAATATCACCAGTTCTTGCTTTTTGTGCAAAAATAATAAAGATTTAATTTATATTTGTGAAGATGATTAAAAAATAGAATTTAAATGATAACAGCATGGATTTTTTTGCATTTGATATTATAAATAGTAAACATTAACTTTTCTTTTCAGATTGGCTGGATCAGCACAAGGTCTTTTTTATGTGGGGATTTTAATGGGACATCCTGTGGTAAACTAACTCATGATTCAGTAACAATGGATCTGCGAGACTAACTTTAAAAAAATCCTCCTCCTGTTTGTTTTTTTTTTCTCCTCTACCCAGGTGACACTGGGTAGTTGCTTCTAGTAAATAAGTATTAAATGAAAAAAATTAATTTTAATCAGATCATTTGGCTTAAATAGTGTTTACCCATCTTTCTTAAATTTATGCTTTCTATCCATCTATAAATATTTTTCTGTAATATTTTCCCCAAGTGACCTGAAACTTCTGATGACCTAAATGAAAATATCACCCTCAAATATGGTAACAGTCTCTTAGCAATAGCTTTTAGTGCAATGGAGGCAGAAATATAAATGAGACTTTTACAGAATCAGTACGCATAGAGTTTAATCTACAAATTAATAAAAAAGCCTGGTCTTCTCTCAGTGGGGCGGAGAAAGAAAAAATAAATTTAAAAAAAAAAAAAAAAAAAAAAAAAGACAAGTGATAATGGAGCAATTTAACAGGTCCCAAGCATGAAAGTCATTTCCCTTTAGTTAGAGATTTTTTACAAAATAACCGGCACAATGTCTCAAATTTAAATGAGACGAAAAGAAGAAAAAAAGAGGGGTGAGAAAAGAAAGAAAAAAAAGACTGCATTATTCTCATTAAATCTATAACAATTTATTTTTAGTTATCCAAGTTGTATAATTTAGTCCATATACTAATTGCAGAAAGGGAAAACTAAAAAAAAGAAAAAGGAATGAATGGATTTAATCCTGTTGTATATCACAAGTTGGTATCACTGATTTATGAAAGATTGGCTCAAGAGATTAAAATGGACAAAGTAATCACTTAGTAAGCTTAGCTTACTTAGGCACAAGGCCAGAAGTATAGGGCACCCAGTGAGAATCAAGTTAGTAAGCTAATGGCTCCCAATTACAAAAAAAAAAAAAAAAAAAATTACGAAATAAAGGTTCCTAGTCTGACAAGAAATACCTGAAGAAGGCCAGAGGGCATATCGGCCGAAACATTGTACAGATAACAATGAAGATGAGGACAATAGTCCGAATAACGCAGATAATAGTAGTAAGCTAACTTTAAAAAATGTTTTATTCACTAGCTAGCTTAGTTTGCTAATACTTTCACCACAACAGGGGGGCTGTTGTGGTGGAATGATTAGCAAACTAAGCTAGCTAGTTACTATCACTATGACAGGAGGCACCCAATTATCAATAAGAATAAACTTTAACATAGTATATAGCACAAGGCTACAATAGTGGAGCACCCCCAGAAGCTGCAGACATTTTCCCAGGGATAGACTAAAATTATGCAAAATTAGTTTCATCCCCATTGGTAATAATTCTGACATTATAGCACCTAGATATTAACAATTTTTATTTTGTTAAAAAGAAAAGAAAAAAATAAGAAAACAAAAAAAAATTTTTTAAAGAAAAGAAAAAAAGCAGTATATATTATTCAACAAAAAATGTGTATTACTTTCTCATATCAACAATGTATATTTAAAGTCAACAATGAATATGTATAAAATCCTTTTCTTTTTACCTCAATAAGTAGATATTTCAATTGATTTTAAAGGTATGTTAGCCTGTCTAGGGTTATTTTATGCCTAGAGGTTAGGGAATCATATTCCTTGTACGTTCATATTACTATTTTTTATGTAGTGGTTTCTTAAGAGCTTTTTTTGTACACAGTCCATGAATAATTTTTAAACAGATCTATATGGCCTGTAAATGCAGTTTAGTATCATACTCAGTACACCCTGGGAGGTGGGGGGGGTATTACCCGACAGGGAATACAGTTAGCAGATTCAAAAACTCACAGACAGAGAGAGCATTTTCTCTTGATAATTTGATATAAGATTTATTTAAAAAACAAGTATCAGTTAGCATAACTAATTAATATTAAAACCTTTAATATAAAAATATGGTTTAAAATATTTTTAAATCTAAAAAAAAAAAAATAATTATTCAAACATCAAGCAAAGAAACTAAATCCAGGAGGAGTAGAACAAATGACCAATTCTAGACTGGAGATATCTGATCTATTTTGCTTACTAAATGAATTAACTCTTTATGTTCCAATTGTAAATTACTTAGACAATGATAGATGCCAATATGTTTAAGATAATATTTCTTTTGTAAGTCTATAAGCGAATATAACACTTGGAAAAATAAAACAAAATTACTCCAATGGATTCGTGCAGAAAAGAAAAAATGCACAAGTTAACAATATAAACTAAATATTCAAATATTCTAATCTTAAGCAATCTTCAACTGTGGAAATGATTAAGTTTCACAGCAACCATTGGAGCCAAAATAAGGGTTTCAGGAAATTTGGGAAATTTTTTAAAATTTAAAATCACAGATCTGTATTACTTTAATATTTTTTTTATAAATTTTATTCACCAAATGTTGTTTTGTCAAGATATTATTGCTGGTTATTTAATGCCAAAGCCATCCTTGTAGAAGAATGGTAATGGTACTAATTAACCCAATAGCTGGGGGAATAGGATGTGACACAAGGTCAATTTTTAAGCAGAGTTTAATGGGTTTGAATTCAGAGTTTTTCCCCCCCCCAGACCAATTGCTATACAAAGGTTTAAAGAGCCAATTTGCTTTACTATTTCAGTGATGCTGATAGATTTTTATTTTAGTGCGTCCTGCAATCTTCAATGGTAGAAATGATTAAGTTTAACACCAACCATTGGAGCCAAAATAAAGGTTTCATGAAATTTGGGAATTTTTTTTAAAATTTAAATAACAGATCTGTATTACTTTGATATTGTTTTTATAAATCTTATTCACCATGTGTGTCGTTTTGTCAAGATATTATTGTATGACTCAAGGATGCCTATATATATTTACCAACCTCTCCGCACAAGCAGGATGTGACACAAGGTCAATTTCTTAAGCGGAGTTTAACAGATTTCAATTCACAGTTTTCCTTCCCCTAGACTGGTTACCTAGCCAAGGTTAAACAGTACAGTCTGCCCTACTAATTTACCCATAGTTGGAGGGAGAGTAGGTGGATCCATACCTTTCCCCAAGGGTATTAGCGTAATGTGAAATGTAATCAGCCTCATCTAGGATTTCAAGTTTTACTTCTCCTAGACTGGTTGCCTAAACAAGATTAAAGAATCCAGTATAGCCAACTATTTACCCATAGCTCTGAAGGACAAATAAACTGCTTGTCCAGGATTTGAACTTGGGTTGATGAGTCCATTTCCTACAACTCTAGCTCCAAAGACACCTATAAGAATGACTAAATTTTCAGGGTTACCAAGGTAACCTCCAAGCATGAAAATTCCCAAACTAAGTTTTTTGTGAAGGTTTGCTTTACAATGTAAGTGTAATGCTAAACTGGGTTCTTACCTTGTGCCCACCAGGTTAACTAAACTGAATCTTTACCTTTTTGATCAATTGTATAAAGCAGTGGTTCTCAAACTCTTTCTTTAACCTATGACCCATTTTGATTCCTATTTTACTCTGGTGGATCTCCTAAAGTCATTAGAGGTTTTAAAATCCTATTGCATTTTCATAATTAAATACTTTTTGCTAGCCTGGAGCCAAAAATGTTATATCATCCCCAGGAGTCCATATGCACCCTGATTGAGAACCACTGGTATTAAGTAAACATTTAGATGAACATTTTTTTAGCCAGAAATCATATATTTCGTTAGAAAAAAGATCTTTCTGAATATGTAATTAGTATGTCTTTTCATACATTGAATTATTTTTAAAGTGAATTAAATAACAAATCAAATGAAAACATTTAACGACAAATCGCATCATTTATATTTTATTTAAAAAATATAGTTAATCATTGAATTAAAATGTCTTACTATATCATTATGTGATGGGCTAAACTTGCAAATCGGTCGGAAAATTTAGGGTGACCCAGAAAAAAACAGAACGCATAAATTTTGTAATAAAACTGTTAATTTTAACTAGGGTTAGGGTTAGTTTAATAGGAAAATAAATAATTTGGGTTCTGTTTTTTCTAGGTCACCTGTAATTCAGTAAGTAAAGTCGTCAGGGTGGCCTAATGTCAATATCAGCCAATCAGCGAGGGAGTCTATCCCCTTTTCACTAGCGCTAGACTAAGGAGATTGTTTTTGCAACTGAGGTGGAGCGCCACACCTACCATCAGCTCCTTACTTTACCGCACAGATCCCTGTGCTACTCATAACGCTGAGTTGGCAAGGACTGGTATCGAACTAGGAACCTTGTGATTTCTAGGCGAACGCTCTACCGACTGAGCTAACCTGGCTGTAACAGGTTTTAATTTTTCAACCGATATTCAGTAGTAATAGATCTGCAAACGATTATCAAACCTTGTTTTTATCTCCACTACCCGGGCTTGCCGGGTAGGCGCTGATACTATATATATATATATATATATATATATACATATACACACACACACACACACACACACACACACACACACACACAGTACTTTTATATTCATTCATAATTAGGACTTATTCGATTAATTATTTTTATCGAGAGTCAAAATTGTGACTCGCTCAATTTCTTGCCTTCTCTGTTAAGTCACCATGTTTTCATAAACATATATATTACACACACACACACACACATGCATGCATGCATGCACACACTCATTTTTTTTTTGTGGTTGTTTCCTTATATATGTTACAAAAAATAAGTTATCTCCCCATAACACATATCTAGTCACTAAGTGTTCAACTCCATTATAGTACAAATCGAGGTTCTCCAAATTATAGGGACCCCAGTTGCCAAAAGACTATTTCTTAATAATTATCAAATGTGATCTCCTCATAACCATTAAAAAAAAATTCAATTTACAATTATTTTAAAATACATATCAATTGCAGCTACTCCCTGTAGCTACTCAATATCCTATTTGTTTTAGGTGGTTCTCTAGAAATGTGATACCCACTGCTGGGGGTCATATGACCCCCAGTTGAGAACCAATTCAAATTAGATTTATTAATTTATAATTTTTTCTCTCTCTTTGGTCCATGAAATAATGTAAAATATCCTGGGTGGATCTTGACCAAAGATAAGTTTAAAAGACAAAGTACATTTTATTTCAGTATTTGTTTGCAATTTATTTTGAATATATATAGATCTGCAGATATATACATATTTAAAATAAATAGAAGAAAGAAAATTTTTTTTTTTTTAAATACCAAAATTGAAACCACTTGCAGAGCTTTTTATATATATATATATATATTATATATATATATATATATTATATATATATATACACTCAAATCAGTGGTGGCATATATATCTTATTATACTAAAGCTGAGCGAATCAACT
>CM042149.1:42047520-42097520 GCA_023376005.1 Doryteuthis pealeii | reverse complement strand
ACATAGATTTTTTATTTCAATTTCTGCCTCTCTGCAAAAATGTTAGAGAGAGAAAAAAAAGAGAAAAAAAAGAAAGAAAAGAATCTATATATTAATACTCATGTTCCTTATTTGTACGACCATTATCATCTTGCAACACCCTCTAGTTAAAAATGAGACCATCCAAGATGAAATGCAAATATGAAAATCCTGATTATCTAATGTTGCTTATCCACCAAATTCTTATTTCTTATGAGTGTCATCATCTCAGCTGAATGATGGACAGAAAGAAAGGGCAGAAAAAAGACATGCTACACAAAAAAATATAAGAAAGAGAGTAGGGGGGAAGATATAGAGAGGTGGGGTGAGCACGCAGAAGTAATAATGCTAAAATTTAATAAAGAAAGAGTAGGGGAAAGATAGAGAGAGGGGTAGTTAACACTAATCTGTTTTAATTGAACATTAAGAAAGAAAGAAAAAGAGCGTTAGAGTTAAATCAAGATTATTATACTTTTAACAAATTGAACTATTTGCAATAGCTCTTAAATAAACATATCAAATGTAGTAATAATTACATTATCATTTAGTGGTATATCCACAGGTCCTGCTAGTACACTTAAATTCAATGAATAAGAACTGAATGCACTGCAAGATCTAGTATTTATTTTCTTTCTTCCATTTTTAATAATTATTTTCCTTGCATTGCATGCTGAAAATGTCACTTTGGAAATCAGAAAGATAAAGAATCATACATAGATTTTTTTATTTCAATTTCTGTCTCTCTGCAAAATTGTTAGAAAAAAGAAAAGAAAACAATATATATATATATATATATATATATATATATATATATATATATAGGATATCTACTGAGTCAGACGAACCTACTATTAGTTTCGTTTTTTCTCTCCGCAAGGATCTACCAACACGCTTGGTATATTAAATTATATATATATATATATATATATATATATATATATATATATATATATATATATATATTGTACTAAATATAACAATGATTATTAATTAAAAAAAAAATTTTTTTTGTATTTTTAGTTTCTTTTCTTTTGTTTTCCTTGAATATTACCACTTTTCTATAATATTTAGTTATCAATTCCTTATGGGTTATTTAATGTCAAAACTTTATACATTTTTGTAATTATAATTATTTCTAACGTTCCAGTGCAATTGTCTATAATCATTTGTTTGCAAAGTTATCATATCAAGTATTCCTATCTAATACAAATGATTTATACACAATCATATGGTTTCAAGTAACGATTTCTATTTGCAGTCAATGACAACTATTGAAGCCTATTTTGGGTTTTACTCACTAAGTTGTTATTGCTAGTTTAAACCCATTATATCATTGAATAAAACTCCCTGAAATCTTTCTTTTATACATAAAATATACTTCTCTATCCCTCAACTCATCAAAGTTATATTTATCTTTCATTAACATCGAAGTTTTAAAAAAGAAAAAAAGGAAAAAAAATGGCCTCAATGGTGTCGTAGACTGTTAATAATAATTTGCTTGCATAGTTATATGGTTTTAAGTATTATTTTTTAATACTAATGATTTTCAAAACAAATCAGTTTGACCCATAGAGGGGACCTGGGGGTAATGGTAATGAAGTGATTTCCCACTCTCTCCAAAACTCTAGAACTGGAGCTTCAGAATCACATGGTTTAGGGTCATAGTAAGGACAATATCACATTTGATACAGATTGGTGTAATTATATATATATATATATATATATATATATATATATATATATATATATATATTACTGTGGTATGTACAGAAATAACCTACTCGAGTTTCACCATAAGAATCTTCAGGGTTAAATCCACTGTATTAATGATAAACTCCTGCAGTCAACGAATTAATCAATATCTTGATTAATTTAACCCTGAAGATCCTTATGGTGAAACTCGAGTGGGTTATTTCTGTACATATCACATTAATAAATTCGCTCTACTTATATATTTGTTATATCGCCGACTTATCATAGTAAAAAATGGAATCAATTAAACATAGAGACCAATTTCACCGGTAAGTCATCCCATTTTCATATAATATATATATATATATATATATATATATATCTTGTACTAAATATAACAATGATTATTAGACCAAGTAAATAAGTCTAATTGTATGTCTAAGTTTATTTTCCCATTTTTCCTGCTCTTCATGTTGAATATTGTAAAAATTTTATAGATTAATTGTAGCCACATATGAAAATGTTTTGCAAAATGGATACAAACAGTAGGATTAAGATTTATATGCATTAAATCACAGCAGGTGGGGGGGGGGTCTTATTAAAGATAACAGAAATTAATCTCTTTACACCAAGGAGAGAAAAATACTTTATCTTGATATTTCTATATATTAATGAAAAACCCATTTAACTTTAACTTAATATTTAAACCTTTACCTACTAAGTGTGCTGGTGTCAAATGCACCTCCACAACCAGGGGGAAGCCCCCCTCCCAAATACTACCCATTACATGCCAGAATATTAGAAACGATATGATACTTCAAATTATTAATAATGCAGAGATAGTTTCATTGAAGACAGGTACATTAGCAGACATAAGGACAAAATCATGAGTGACATTTTCCTGTGGACACCTATACATGGACACACATGGAGGCGCGTGGTATAATGGCTAAAGTCGTAAGAAATGGACTCGTTGATCTGAGTTCAATTCCTGGGTGAGGCTGCTTGCATTACACACGGCGTTAATACCCTTGGGAAAGGTATGCATCCAATTCTCCCTCCAGCTATGGGTAAATAGCAAGGCAGACTAGACTTTTTTAACCATGGCTAGGTAACCAATCTAGGAGAAGGAAAACTGAATTCAAACCTCTGCTTAAGAAATTGACTGTGTCGCATACTGTTCGTGCAGAGGGGTTAATATATATATATATATATATATATATATATATATACATATTACATATATATATATGTGTGTGTGTGTGTGTGTGGACACACCAGTGTTGGGTGACCAACAAAGACTTATATACAACTGTGTGCAGACACTGGATGCCATGCTGAGGACTTGCCAGGAGCAATGACTGATAGGGACAGGTGGCAAGAGAGTCATAAGAACCTGTGCTGTTAACATGACTTGATGATGACTAATTTTATGATATTATTGCTAGCAATTCAAATGCATCTTCACAAAATTCAGAACAGCATCAGTTAACAAATGCTATGGAAACTATTGCAAGAGATTTGGTCAAAATGGACTCAATTAAGCTAAAGAATACAAAACAAGTAATAAGTACATAAATCTACTAGCAATTAGGCCTTTTCTAGACAATGAGCTTGAACAATGAGTTTTTGCTTAATAATGGATTTATCCTTTTTCTCTGAATTTTTTTAGATGAGGCTTGATAATTAGTATTATTTGGATTATTCGGACTATTGTCCTCATCTTCATTGTTATTTGTACAACATTTCGGCCGATGTGCCCTCCAGCCTTCTTAAGGTATTTCTTGTCAGACTTAGGAACTTTCTCAGGCTTGGGAACCTTCTTTTCGGACTCGGGTACTTCTATTCGAACTTGGGAACCTTCTTGTTGTAATCAGGAGCCATCACAGAACTTTGAACCTAACCCTTTATTCTTAAAATTTTTTTTTTTTTTTGGTTGCAAGGAAAGCTACAGCTAATAAACACTAAATATAACCAAGTTTTTTCCCTCCTTTTTTTATTGACAAAATGTTTCAATAGATTATTTCTCCAGTTTTCATCACATTGATGCTCTATAATCAGTAGCTTTAAAGCTCAATGTTATCGAAGTGTTGAAAATTGAGAAAAGAATCTTAGTTCTTCTCCACTCCCACCCGTTCTTTATTTCCAGCACATGTTATTTGTTGTTTGGATTCATGAACATCATAATGGGAAGCTTAAAATAAACTTGTTTTTGAAATTAATTATCTTTAACTTTTATTTAGACTGCTAATATTTTTCAATATTTGTGAATGTAGTCTTATGACCGAGGATTATTTATGGTTGGTAGCACTGACCCAGCTATGGGTAAATAATAGGACAAACTGTGTTCTTTAGCCTTGGTAAGACAACCAATCAAACAGAATGGAATCAGTGACCAGAATTCAAATCCTGGGAGAGGCTGTTCAAGTTTTGCTGTGTACTAATAGCCTTGGGAAAAGCATGGATCCATCTGTTCTCCCCCCAACTATGGGGACAAACTGGGTTCTTTAGCCTTGGTAAAACAACCAGTCCAGGAGAAAGAAAACTAAATTCAAACCAGTTGTACTCCACTTAAAAATGTACTTTCTGTCACATCCTGCCTATTGTGGAGGGAGTTAGGTAAATACATACATATATTTTTTTACAAAAAAAAACAAACTTCCTTATAAACAAACTTAACTGAAACAATATATTTCTAAATATTTTGCAATGGTGTTCCCTGGGGTGATGGCCCCCAGAGATTAATGTTAACTTCTGCAGACCCGGCCGAAGCCACTGGAGTGTGAATACATTGACAATAAATATTTACATATAAGAACTTCTGTTCTATTCAATATAACATTGTTTTTTTTTGGTTTTTGTTTTTTTTGGGGGGTGGGAGTTAAGAGTTATAATGCTTTATAATCATTTATTGATACATGAAATTATTTCAAAAATAATCAAATAAAATTAATCCAGTGGAATTTTTACTTTAATATACCCACAATTTAGTTTCTATGCCAGGCCTAAAATTTAGCAAATCCCACATAAAAAAAGCACCCCCCCATCACCCCAGAAAGGATCTAGAGATAAAATGAAACCAGAACAGAATTCTTTGGGTGACAAACTTCAAGATTATCAAATTTCCATTTGATATCTAAATTGTCAACTTTTGAAGAATAAAGCTAAAATCTTTAAGGTTCTTTCTAAAGAAGAAAAAAATGTCAGCTACTGAAATTTCATTAAAAATGGTTCTCTTGGGGGATTTAAGAAATATTAGATTTCACATAACTTGTTAATAGTGAACATGTATGTCCAGGTCTATCTTATTACTATACATTGCCAGTACAAAGTTTCAGGCTAAATGCTATATTACTATAAGCTTGAGGTTTCAGGTTGGATGCTATTTTAGTAAACACTGTAAGCCCAATGTTTCAGACTGGCAGAGATTTGGTTTGGTTTACAGCATATCAACCTCAGTGGGTCATTTAATGCCAATAAAGTTTTGAAATAAAGTCATTCTTAGTGGATACTCAATTTTTTTAATAAACTCATGTTTTTATATTTAACCTATAGATGAGACCTATATATATATATATATATATATATATATATATATATATATATATATATATATATATATATATATATTTAACCCATAGATAGGACCTGGGTCAGAGTGAACCTGGGAGCAATGGTGATGAAGGGGTGCTCTACATTCCCCAAACCTCCAAAACTGGAACCTCACCATGAGTTAGAATTTAATGTCATACCCAGGACATGAAGACCCTCAGTCACCGCCTTCTAGCACTCATATGATAAAAAGGGTTGGGTCTTGCCATAAGGGCAATAGGGTTGGGGCAATCATATAGTTGCTAGGGCTTGACGTGACCAGCTGATTGATCGGAGGGGCCTCTCCGACCGCCCATCTAGCCGAAGATATGCAAGTCATGGACTGCTCAGACTGGCAGAGAAGCTGTCAAATACCACCAATAAAAGGTTTAATACAATAACCATTAACAAACATTCTTGTAATGGAATGCCTGTGCACTGTAGCAAAGTTTAAATGTTTTATGCTAGATTGCTTTTGTAAGCTCAGGATATAGAGTATCTGAAGGTATAGAGAAGAGATGGCAAACTATGACCCTGAGGCCATTTGGCCTGTAAGCTAGGTCTGTGCAGCCCACAATAAGTTTTTTAAATTCTAAGATATCCTAATCACCTTCCTTATCAGAAGGAAGAAGAAAAACAATTTCTTTTATTTCTAATGCTCCAATTTATATAAAGTCATAAAAGCATGTTGGACTTTGTAGTGTTGAAATAGCAAAGTCTTAACTCATCCGGTGAGTTGCCAGGTTTAGCATTATTAATTTTATATGCCATTTGGGATTCACATTCAGTTTTTAATTTCTTTTTTATTATCTTATAAGTGATGTGTTTATAATTATCTTAAGTTTATATTAAATAATTTTAATTTAGAATTTTAATATTTTCATTTGATCACATGATTAATTGTCATATGAGATTAAGAGATTATTAACTTTTATATCAACAATTACACAAACAAACAAAAAATTAATTTAAAAAAAAAAAATTGGTAAATCTATTATAGCTAGAATTTTACAAAACATTAAAACTTTGCTTCTTGTTTATTCGATGTATGTAGTGTTATTATAGAAATTAGGTTATTTCCTATAAATCTAACATAAATAAAGGGGAACCACTCTTGGTTGATAAATTATTTATTTATTTATTGATCTACTAGGAAAAAAGAAAACAGGGTTAGGGTTAGTTTAATGGGAAAATAAATAAAAAATTTATCAGTCAAGAGTGATCCCCTTTGTTTATGTTAGACTTATAGGAAATAACCAGAAATTATCTTCTCAAGTTTATTTACCAGCATTACCTTTAACATACATATAAAATGTTAAAATAGATGAAAAAAAAAAAAAAACTTAATGAAGAAATTTCTGGGCGATGTAAAAATAATTTTTTTAAACATATTGCCTGAGGGGTGGGAGTAAAAAATTTAATGTCAGTGAGTTTGTACCCTAAGTAAGTAAAATCCTCAAATTCATTAAACAATTAAAAAATAAAACAATTTGAAATGTAAACTTTAAATATGTATTAAAATAAAAATAATATATATATATATATATATATATATATATATGGAGAAAAGTAGACAAACACGGGATGTTGTGGAAACTTGATGTTTATTGTCGACGGTGCAACGTTTCGGTCTCTTATTAGACCATCTTCAGGACTTGAATATAGTTCTTACTCCAATGATGGAAATTCTCAAAATGCTGAAAACGGAAGGTCGTCAGTAGGGGGAAGTGTAGTTGGGGGTGGTTAGTGGATTCTTCTTCTCTCTGGAATGGGGAGTGCCGAAATGGTCAATGGTCTAATAAGAGACCGAAACGTTGCACCGTCGACAATAAACATCAAGTTTCCACAACATCCCGTGTTTGTCTACTTTTCTCCACATACTGTCGGATTAACCTCCTCACATTTCTACCATATATATATATATATATAATACCAGTCATGTATTTATTAAAACTTGTTTTAAAAAACAATGAAGACTGTCTAATGTTGCATGTTCAAATTTTGAGTGTATTTATTCTATGTTATGATGATTTTGGGTAATGTGACGTAAGCAGTGATGTAATTTTTGTTACAGACAAAAACCGGAAACAAATCTCCATTATTAATAGAGATAAGTTCAGTGTAGCAAGTGTAACTTTCCAAAATTTCCAATATGAGAGAAAGAGGGAAAGTTGGTTGTGTTTTACGGCATGTCAACCCTTTTGGGGTCATTTTATGCCAAAGATGATTTTGTTTTATTCATTCTTGATGGGTACTCAATTTTTTTAAACTCTTGTTTCTCTATCTAACTCATAGAAGGGACCCTAATAAGTACTACCTCTCTGGTCAGAGTGGACCTGGAGTAATGGTGATAAAGAGGTACACCACATTCCTCAGAGTTCCAGAATTGGAACTTCATCATCAGAAAGAGAGATAATGAGAGAGAAAGGAACAGAGAAAGAAAGACTAATAGATAGAGAAGATAAAATAATGAAAAATCTTTACCTTTGCTAGTCGGGCTCTTTTTATTAAATCATTGAGTTTCCTAAGTGCCGCATTTCGGGGGAGACTTTGAAGATCTCTAAATAAATCTTTTTCCTCGAGCTCAAATAATTTTCTATTCATATCAAATTGCAATGGCTGGTCCCAGAAAGAGCCAATGTAGACGCGGGCCACTTCTGGGGTATTGAGCACTTTGCCCAATGACCACATCAGTGCCCCATATACCCGCATCAACTGCTGATGGTCAACCATGTCAGCTTTGTTGAGCACAATGCGGATTTTATCATCGTATCCCTTGATGGCCTCAATGGCACGGCGAAACTCATCAGATATGTCCAACTTGTGAGCATCAAACAGCAGTATGATACGGTCCACTCGCTCAGCAAACCATTCCAATACACCGGCAAAGTCGTAACCACGATCTATACGCTGTTTCTCACCTGAAAAAATTCAAACAAAATTAAAGTTAAGTTTGTTTTTTAATTTTAGTGTCTTTATTTTAGAACTTAAAAAAAAAATGAGGACATGAAGGAGATGCAATGACAAAATCATAAAGTGATAACATTAATATATAAAATGTAAATAAAAAATAAATAAATATATATTAGTTTAGGTAAACTAGCAAATATATGCACCCTCCGGGTGCAAGTATTTAAGTTTTAATGTAATAAAATATTGTATTAAATTAGAAAGGCTAATGAAACTAAATAAGAATACAGATAAAAAGATTTGAAACAGAGGGAGTATAATAAAAGATTTGAAATAGAGGGAGTATAATAAAAAATGGAACAACTGAAACTTACTCTTCCATCACTCTCGTCTTTCATTGTTATTTTTTCTAATTTAAATATTTAGTTATAAGAGGAAGTAAAGAATAAAATGACAGTTATTTTATCTTGTTAATGGATTTTATTTAAGATTCATTGAAGAGATTTTTGCTTATATTCATTAAAATAAAACCAAACAGTTAGAAATCAATAATACTAAGCACATATTTATTAAATTCGATTTTTAAATATTAATATGCAAATTAGCCTTCCCGTTCACATTGTAAAGCGCTATTTTGTTGTATATATAAATATAATTGCATGTTGTTAGTATGTAGACATAGTTAAAAGTATTAATTGTAAGACAATTTATTAATATTGAGGTTTAGATAAAAATAAAATCTTGGAGAATGTGATGTCAATAACTAGAGAATTGTGACTGAGTAGGAATATAGTTTCGGTTACAGACAGAAAAACACACAATCTCCATTATAATAAGATATCTAATTGCATGGAAGCTTATCTGCTACTATCTTTAAACAGAGCAATCTTCAGGCAGTAAAAGATTTTAAAAAAAAAAAAAAAAAAAAAAAAAGGAAAATTTTTGAAATAAATTTTAAAATGTTAAAAATTTAAATAAAATAAAATTAAAAAATATAAAATCAAAAGCATGAACAAAAGGGATTGTGCATTGGTCATTTGAAATTGTAACTGAATGCATATGAAAATAATCAAATGACCAATGCATACAGTTACACAATTTCAAATCCTCAACACACAATCATATTTTTCAAATTTTTTCAAAATCATGCTTTTTGTACAAAAAAGCATGATATATGATTTGTATTTGAAGACATTTATAAATTAAAATATACATAGATATAATATTGAAATCATACTTAAAAATATCCAGAATTTGTAAACCTTAAAAGTAAACAAATCAATACACCAGGTAATACTGGGTAACTGTATTTTAGTACAAATGTAGAGATCAATTGTCTTCTACCAATAACAATGTACAAAAATCAGCAAAGATTCTTCTTTCTTTTTTAAATTCATTTTTAGATGAAGTATTGCCAATTATTATTAACTTTTATTTTCTGATTTTTAATGCAAATCACCAGAATTGTAATTATTTGACAGTGAGGAACATTACAGATTGGAAACAAACTTTGTCCAATTGAGGTTGTTCCTCATTGTTTTTTTTAAAAGACCCAAATGAGTTTTGTTTAAAGTAAGTAAAAATTAAAGATAAAAGAAAATCCAAGTCAATGTTTTTGTTAGTCATTAACCAATAAAATTATTTCCTACAAACAATGCTTTCTTACAAACAATGCTTTTCTAATAAGACTTTACTACATTGCTATAAAACAGACAATAGAATAGATTCTTTCTTTCTGGGATTAAAAACAGTGTTTGTTTTGTCTTTTTCTTTAAAAACAACAACAAAAACACCTTTTGTTACTCTATGAACTTCTGTATACAAAAAAAAAATGTATTCATTGACAGTGAAAATATCTTAAAGGATTTAAAAGTATAGTAAAAACTTTAAAAAAAAGTTTTCTTAACATTGTTAGAATATTTAAATAGAAATAAAAGAGAAACTTGTAAGTCTATTTGTTGAGTTTGAAACGAAGCCAACTGTTAACCCACATAAATTAATGAAAGAGATTATCTCTTTATTTGTAAAGCAATGTCTTTGTTATTTGCTTCAAGTTGCAGATTAACAATTTGCAGGTAAGGTAAAGTAAAAAAAAAAAAAAAAAGAAAGAAAAAAATGTTCAAGGACACGGGGTGGGGGGATACTTGTCAGGTTGACAGAAATGGCAAGTCATCAATTAGATTCTAATAATGAATAGAACTTTTGTTAAATGGATGGAATGAGAGAAAAACCTTCTCAGCTCTTTGGAAAAAAGAAAAGAAAAAAAATCTTTGTACTTTAGAATGTATATAATACAATTTTAAGCTTTGTAAAACATATGCTTGCTCCTCTCTCCTCTAGATACATAATAATAAAAAAAACACACACTGGAATAAGTTGGTTAGTTGGGTTTTACGGCATGTTAACCCATTGGGTTATTTTATACCAAAGATGTTCTTGTTTTATTCATTCTTGATGGGTATTCATTTTTTCTTAAACTTATGTTTTTCTATTTAACCCATAGATGGGACCCTAACAGGTACTACCACTCCAAGTCAGAGTGGACCTGGGAGCAATGGTGATGAAGGGGTACTCCACATTCCCCAGAGCTCTAGAAATGGAACTTCACCATCAGATGAAGTTTAACATCATTCCCAGGACATGTAGACCCTAAGCCACCGCCTTCTAGCACCCATATGATAAAAAAGGTTGGGGCTTGCCATAAGGGCAATAGGGTTGAGGCAATCATACGTGCTAGGAACAATTTGTTTTTCCTATTTCTATATATTGTTGGATTCATATCCATATTTTACCCACACATAAAAATATGTAAAACCTTTCTTGTTCCCCAATGATACCTGCATCAGAAAAATAAAGTCTAAAAACTTTTGGTTTCGGGTTACCTTTAGTATGCTTATAACTTGGGTTAAATCGAACTTAATGGACCTAAATTCCACTACCGCATGTCACCCTGCCGAAAGAAGAAAAAAAAAAGAAGATTTTTATGAAATTTTCAGTGTTGATAAATTAATGAATAAAAGATATAATGCACCAGTTATTTTATCTAAAAACCTTTACATTTTTTTCAGGTCAGTTAACTTTAAACCCCATATCTTTGAGGCGTAATACAAATTATCAAAGATATGTGGTTCAATGTTAACTGACCAAAAAAAATGTATAATTTTTTTAACTAAAATAACTGGTGCATTCTATTTTTTTTACTCACTTATATCAACGCTGAAAATTTCATTAAAATCGGTTAATTCCTTGATTTTTTGGTATTTTTTTTTTCTTCCTTTCGGCGGGGTGACATATGATGGTGGAATTTAGGTCCATTAAGTTCGATTTAACCATAACCTGCCCTACTGGTTATGAATAAACAAATGAAACCAAATTCCAACAAGAATTGGATATTATTTTCCAGGATTGTAGCAGCAGTAGCAGCAGTAGAAGTGCTGATAGTTATGGAAACCCATGCATCCACTTAGGAATTTTAAACTAGAGACATTTTATGTTAGAACAACAACAAGAACAAAAAAATAATTTTTAAGCTGTTATAGTTCTCTAATGAAGTTCACTTGTAGTCAACACTTGGTACATTTAACTAGGACTACTATATAGTACAGTCCATCACCATTAAACATTAAAAAAAGAATCTACTTATAATATATAAACTACAGTGTGACATATTAGTCATGCAACCTTCCTCTCATTAAGTAATGAGAAATTCTGTTATGCTAACACAAGACATTTTATGTTAAAGACATTTCTCATAATTTGATAATTGTTCAATGGCAAATACTGAAGAGAATTTTTTTTAGGGGGGGGGGGGTATTTTAACTGAGAAGCTAATGTGTATATCTATATATTAATACTCTTGTTCCTTAATCTTCCCACCATTATCATCTTGCAACAACCCGCTGGTCAAAAACGAGACTGTCCGTCCAAATCATCCAAGATGAAATACAAAAATGTAAATCCTGATTATCTGGTGTCGCTTATCAGCCAAAATATTATTTCTTATGAGTGTCATCACCTCAGTTGAATAATGGACCATTCCATTTTTATCATAAAGAAAGGGAGTAAAAAGGACATGCTACACAAAAAATATAATAAAAAAAAGAAAGTAGGGGAAAGAGTAAGAGGTTGTGAGCGCATGGAGCTATAATGCTAATCAAACATGAGAGAGAGAGAGAGAGAGAGAGAGAGAGAGAGAGAGAGTTTTAATCAAGATTAAACTTTTTACATATTGAACTATATTGCAATAACTCTAAAGTAAACATATCAAACATTGTAATAATTAAATACTGTAGTATAACCACGGGTCCTGTTAGTAAGAAATACTGTATTAAAGAAACTCTTAAATTATGATCGGCTCTGTAGATAAATTAACTTTTAAAGATTTGTCTATATTAAAACTTCATTTCATTTATCATAATTTCTTTTCATTTATAACAAGGGAATAAGGGACAGGATCATTTCTCATCTTTTCTTATTTTTAGTTTAAATATTTAACGACATAGGTAAACTAATTTCATACATAATCTCTAATTAGAATAGCTTAGTGTTATGGTTTAATCATTTATTCAGTTTTTAACAAACAGAATATAAAAAGGAAGATACATTTTTCTAACCCAATCCGAGATAAAGTGAGAGGGAGGGAGATTAACATAGTAGTCTAGACTATCTAAATCTGCTCTTAAAAGAAATGACCGACTTAAGAGATTTAATAAAATGTATTACACTAATAGAGAATAATTGAATTTGTAACTATGTTCTTCTGCTTTGAAGGTCAAGGTCATATTTAACCTATAAAAAGTCAATAAGGTTTTTATTTTTAATCTGTTAAACACCAACACCTGGTCACATGTTAATAGTACAATCCCGTGATTTTTGGTGTGTGTATATATATATAACAGAAGATTTAGATTTTTAGCATCAGACATTTGGTCTAGGCTTCCTGAAATAGGCTATAATGATAAAAATTTTACTTATATAATTTTGCTCGGTGACTGACAATAAGAGCACACACTGAGCTCTGCAAACTATTACACTAAAAAAAACTTTTAAAAAAAAAAAACTATGTCAAAGAAAATTTCTTCTGGGATTTTTGGATTATATATATTATTTATCACGCCCTAGTAAGATGTGACACAAGGCCAATTTATTAAGTGGAGTTTAACAGGTTTGAATTCACAGTTTTACTTCTCCTAGACTGGTTGCCTAACCAAGGTCAAAGAGCCTAGTATGCCCTACTATTTACCCATAGCTCTGAAGGGAGAATAGTTGGATTCATACCTTTCCCAAGGGTTTTAGTGCTATGTGAAATGTAAACAGCCTCATCCAGTATTTGAACTTGGGTCACCAAGTCCATTTCCTATGACACACCACACCCCTCCACTGGTATATACTTATATCTTTGTCACTGCCATTATGTCCACTAAGTCACTCTTTGAAAAAAGATTTGAGCACTTCTTCACGGCTCATGAAGCTTCCCCACCTTTTCTATGTCAGGATTCAACTTTGTACAAACATAAAAACATTAGTATTATTTGGACTATTGTCCTCATCTTCATTGTTATCTGTATAAACATTTCGGCCAATATGCCCTCTGGCCTTCTTCAGGTATTTCATGTCGGACTCGGGAACCTTCTTTTCGGAGGTTCGAATTATCATTATACCTATAATGATAAATTACCAAAATGTATTTTGGTAATTTTTTGCATCAAATTCTTTCGCACAATAACAATTCTTAGAACTTGGGAATAGTCAAAATAATTGCGAAATCTGGTGAAAAATCACCCATTAAAATAGAAATAATTGTTTGTATGGGAAGTTAGGATTTACATACATCAAATTGTCTTTGAGTCACAGCAGAAGAATATGATTAATATTAGGATGATTATCATCATGATCATAACTATTACTACTCTGGTCCTTATCTTCGATATATAAAGTAAAGTCGTCGGGGCGGCCTAAAGTCGGTATCAGCCAATCAGCGAAGGAGTCTATCCCCTTTTCTCTAGCGCTAGACCAAGGAGATTGTTTTGGCATTTGAGGTGGAGCGCCACACCTATCATCAGCTCCTTACTTTACCGCACAGATCCCTATGCTACTCATACGCGGAGTTGGCGAAGACCGGAATCGAACTAGGAACCATGTGGTTTCTAGCTGAACACTACCGACTGAGCTAACCCGGCCCTCACTCTAATAAATATTCCAATAATACTAATTATCAAGCCTCATCTCAAAAATTCAGAGAAATAATAAAAACATTATTTGTAGAAATATCTAAACGAAATAAGCACCTATTGGATTTACTTTATCCTTAGGGATTCACAGCTGTTCTAGCCCGAATGATGTCTTAAGCTATTCTATAGACTAACATTAAAGATACATAGTTTTAATGTTTACCAATACAATGGTGATTAGATGCCAATGTTATATTAGTAAAGCAATAGTTCAATCAGTTTATCTGTTCGGTTTCAACAAAACTCTTAAGCATTAAAATTGTTATCTGATTTTAGAAATCAGATACACACATTTATGGGCTACTTTAAAATTCACATTGTTAAAACAAATTTTATTTATGTTTTTAAATGCTTACCTCCTGACAAGTATAGTTTATTTTGAGGGTTTTTTTTTCCCAGCATGAGGCACCATGTAAATTTCTACATTATTGAGAGAGAGAGAGAGAGAGAGAGAGAGAGAGAGAGAGAGAGAGAGAGAGAGAGAGAGAGAGAGAGAGAGAGAGTTTAGTAACATCTAATTCTGTTATATACTTCAATAAGTATATTAAAAGTCTAAAGCACATGGCCAGCAAACCACTATATTTTAACCATTTCAATCCCAATGGGACCTGTAGGTCACAAGAATAGTAATATTAGTTAAATTTCTGTAAATAATCCCAGTTGTTTGTTACATAATACAGTGAAGACATTTTTGTCCCACTCCTAAAAGCTCAGTGAACTTAAAGAATAGTATTCAGTGAAAGTCTCAAACGCATGGTCTCTCTCTCTCTCTCATATATATATATATATATATATATATATATATAGTGTGTGTGTGTGTGTGTGTGTGTGTGTGTGTGTTGCAAAGAGGAAAATCATTAACAGTTTAGTTAAAGATGTGAACCACTTAACTGTCTAGCCTGAGCCAGGTGATTTGTTTATAGTGGTGAAGGCTATTCATCCACACTATTTAGATAAACTGATAACAGAAGAATGGGGCATCATAATGCCACCTATTCTCAGAACAACACTGTTCTTTCTCCTAGACTAGTTGCCTTACTAAGGCTAAAAAGCCCAGTTTGTCTTACTATTTACCCATAGCTGGGGGGAGAGGAGAATAATTCATACCTTTCATAAAGGCATTAGTGAGAAATAAAACACTAACCATTTCTTACAATGATAAATGTTACCCTACAAACACGCACACACACATATATATAATTGAGAGAGAGAGAGCGCTTTCTAGGGGTGACTTAAATTAACTTTCACTGCCAGTATATATAAAGCAATGACAGTCTGTTTACTGACTGGATCTCTCTGGTGATCGTAAAATATCTAAACAAATGTATGTATTCAAAAAAAAAACACCACCCCTTTACGGATTTCGCTCATGGTAATTGTTGTGTCTAGCCACACTGAAGAGGCATGAAACGCCAATACAGGGTGTCTGTGGATGACACACACACACACATATATATATATATAAGTGAATAAAAGAAAAAAAAAGAAAGGGATGGAGGTTAGGACAGCTGACAGAAAGAATTACAAATTATTTTTGCTTGATAAGAATATGGAAAACCATTCTTTAATTTCAAAGGGAGCAGTTTAGATTTAAAGACTAGAGTTTATACTAATTAAAATGACAGAGAGAGAAATAAATAGTTCTAGAGCAAACAAATATATATATATATATATATATATATATATAAAATTAGCTACCTATAATTTTTATTTTTCCTGAGGAAGGTGTACCTTGAACACCAAAACAGTGGTAGAGAGAAAACTTTATATATATATATATATATATATATAATGTTAAAAGTGCAAATTGGATCAAAAGTGTTAAAATAACATGTCAATTGTTATCAACATCCCTTACTTTGGAAACAAGAAATATCAGCAATAAAATTCATTTAGTTTCCTATTAAAGTTAGTCATATTACACAGATTATATGAAGCTGCTTGCTTCTGGATCAGCCTTATTCATGTACAAATGTCAACAGTTGGTGAGAAGTATTAATTATTAATAATCACTTCTAAAGTGATAACACGGTTATCAGATTAATAGAAATCTCTTAAGAAAGATTCACAATGAATCATGTAACTAGTTATATCAAATTATTTTAAAAACTAACACTTTTTTTTATTTAAATCTGAGATATGTTTAAATATTATATCAAGATTGGAAGAGGAGGGGAAATGAGATGAAATTTTATAAAGTTAAATGTTTTTATTTGATGATTGTGTCTTCTATTTTATAGAAGATATATGAAATGTTTAGTTAAGACAGAAAGTAAAGTCAGATTCTAATTCTTTTTAGTTTTTATACTGCCCTTCTGGCCATCTCAGTCATATTTCTTCACTACATTGTCAGATATAAAATATTATTTATTGGCAATGATATATTTACTGAAAATAAATTGTGACACAGTTTGAACTTTTTACTGGGGTGTAATTTAATAATTTTATCTATACACACACACACAGACTTTGATCGAGTATGTAACATGATTACTGTTCCATTGTTTCTAACTTAGCCAACATAAATTTAACATCAAAATGAGAACAAATAAAAAAAATGATAAAAAATTTAAAAGCAATGGACAAGTAAAAATAATCAAAGAATTGAATTAGAGAAAAATTAAAGTGAAGACGATCTTTGTACAGGAGGAAGGAAGAGAACATGAAAATGGCAGAAATACACTTAAGGAAGTTTCATTTGGAAAGAAAATGATAATTTAAACTGTAGCAAGATAACAGAAATATTTCAGATGTATTATGACACTGGCTTATAACTAAAAGAAGTATTTGTTTTCACAGATTATTTTGGGGATATATTTTACTCAAATATATAAAAAAAAAAAAAAAAAAGGTATATAGTTCAAAATACAATATGAAGAAAATAAGAGATAACTAAATTGTAAACCTGACATTAAAATTGGAGATGAAAGATTTTAAGCAATCAGCAAAATATTTCACTCAAATTTTTAGGAAAGGTTTATGAATTTGAAAAAAATGTTCATGTTTAAAACAAAGCAACTAAGATGAAATCATTAATGATTGACAACACTTCATCTAAAATAATGAAAGACACTTAATACAACTTGTATTAAAAAGTAAAATGAATATGTCACAAAGAAATATCAAGAAACAAAATAAAATAAAAATCCATAGGTTTGAATTGAGTTTCTGAAAAATAATGGGTCTTAATAGCTGAATAAATACAAGTACAGATACAGCAAGGTATGTATTTACCCAACCCCTCCTACCACAGGCAGAATGTAACACAGGGTCAATTTTTAAACGGAATAAAGTTGGTTTGAATTCAAAGTTATCCAAAGGAGTATTCCACACTCAACAGATCTCCAGGAGTGGAACCTCACCATCAGATGCAGTTTTGTGTCATACACCTTGGTCATATCCTTCTGCAGGGGATACAGTCAGCATATTCTAAGCCCCACCTATATAGAGGTTCAGTCAGTATCCTTAGGCATCTGCTAACCAACCAAAGTCATTTAAACCACCATATGGTATTCGATCCGTTTAAATATAAAAATGTCAATAGTTGGTATTCATAGAATCAGCAAAGCCAAAAAATAATGAAGGTACCATGTGAGAGAGAGAGAGAGAGAGAGAGAGAGAGAGAGAGGTATCCACATTCTTCCAATTCTCACTTTGGATTGTGTTATTGCCTCATTTACATATTGTATGAATAGTTAAAAAGAAATAATAAAAAAAATCAACTATGATGGCTAACATGATCAAAATTCATGATTTTCTCAATGTCATTTATGCAGTCATCAATAATATTCAAATCTGCAAGATAAACATGCAACATTACCCAATGTGAAATGTAACTGGAAAGTCACCCCCCACCACCAAGTAACAATGAATCTAAATCACCCCCTAATCAGCTACTTGGCACAACTGACATTGTCCATTACACATTTAGCTTGCCAATTCATTTTTGGTCAGTTAGCAAAATTCATTGCCAGCTTTTAATGCATTTACTATACACACAAAAAATACCTGTTTTTTTTTTTTTTAATATTCTTTTTAGGATCATATTTTCCTTTCTTAGGTGAAAATTTGTATATTTTAATGACAACAAATATGTACATTTGTCAAAAGATTAAAAAAATGGTGTGTAGATATATATCTATCAGTAATGAGATTTAAATGAAAGAATAAGATCAATAAGTTGGATTGTTTCATTACAAACAATCAAAGTGTGCAGTATAAGAATATAATAGCTAAAAAGCTTTTTTTTTTTTTTTATATTACACTATTTATATGTGTGTGAGTGTAGCTATAGAACACGTGTCAGATTGTCTATAATGAAAATTGACAGTTAATAAGTACTATCACACACACACACATATATATATATATATATATATATATATATATATATATATATATATAATGTAATAGTACTTGTTAACTGTCAATTTTCATTATAGACAATTTGACATGTTCTATATCTACACTCCCACACATATATATATATATATATATATATATATATATATATATATATATACACACACACACACACACACACACACACACAGACACACTATGTGGATCATTCAAACAAATAAGGTGAATTTTGCCTAATGAGTTTGCAATAGAAAGTACTGCTTTAAAGTGGCACCTTTTTCAAAGAAATCAATTGTGATGGGCCCTTTCATATCCCAGAACACTGTCAGCATAACCTTCTTTACAGACTGCTGCACCTGGAACTTTTTCTTTACCAGTGTCAGTATTTTCCACTCAGGTTCATAATGGCAAATCCATGTTTAGCTCATTTGTAAACATCTTTTGATTAAAACATGCTTCTCTATACAAATCACATTCTTTCACATGGTTTGCACACTTTGGCCAACAAAAATTTGATGACTTCTTTTCAGGCCTGGAACATTAATTTGTTTTACGAAATTAAAATAATTACAAACAATGCAGAGTCTACATTTATGGAAAAAAGAATTTTTTTAAAAGAGAAAGAAAAAAATCCACTTATGAATGACCCATATATATATATATATATATATATATATATATATATATATTATTGCTTCTTATCAAATAAAATTTGAAAAAAGAAGTGCTCCATTTCCATAAATTTAAATACTGTTCTTAAACTTGATAACTTAGCCAAACTTGAAATGTATTCCTCTTAAAAATAAACACTCCCTAAAACCAAAATTCATTGGAATTAATCAAAAAATTATTTAACAATGTCTGTGCAACAATTTTTTTCTCACACACACACATAGTTAGCCTAATAGTTATTGGTACAGAAAAATGAAATAGGCAATCAAGTTCCAACAGTTGCCTGAGATGTTTTATATTCATTTTATATTAATGCTCTTGGGAAAGGCATGAATCCAACTCTTCTACAATATTAGGAGTAAAACAGTGAGGTAAACTGGGTTCTCTAGTCCTGGTAGGGCAACCTGTCTAGAAAAACAGCCAAATGAAAACATTTTGCTAAAATCTCATGGGTCAGCATGGCAAAGTAAGGCTTATTACTGCCCATGTCTTGGAGAACTTGGGTAAGTTCTGTAGTGGAATAAGAAAAGAGCTAAAATGAATGGGAGATTACACACATACCATGGATATTCTATCTGGGTAGGCAAAGTAGGGTGTGCCAACCCTAACTAAAATCAGGAAGATTAATTATCAATTCCAATAAATCTTAGGTATAAACCAACGCCAGTAAGTCATAATATGTGATACAATTGACTATTCCACTTATAAGATGTATTTAATAACAATAAAAGCAACAGAATTTCTCCTTTCTGTTTGACATAAGGAACATAGGCATACTAATATATTATCTTCTATATATATTTATCTATCTTCTATCTATACATATATAAAGGGAAGTTATGTGTATATGTATGTCCAGAGGAAACTTTGAAAATAAAACAATTAACGACAAAGTAAATATACATATACACATTAAATATCACCAGGGCTTGGTTTTTTTAGCAAAAATAACAGATTTGATTTATATTTGTGAAGATGATTAAAAAATAAAATTTAAATATAACAGCATGGATTTTTCTTCATTTAATATTTTAGATAGTAAACATTAACATTTCTTTTCAGAGTAGCTGGATCAAAGCAAGGTCGATTCAGTAATAATGGATCTGTGGGACTAACTTTTAAAACTCCCCTTCTACCCAGGCGATGCTGGGCAGCCGCTGCTAGTATATACATATACACAATTTCATATAAAATGAACTAAAGTTAGCAAATTTTTGTTAAGTCTTCTTCCTCCATATCCTCAGAATATTAGCAAAATAATTTTATTGTGGAAACTTTTGTTGACAATTTAAAAAAGGGCAACAGACTGTGACCTTGGATTAATCATGATTTGCTTTGGTTTCTTTGTTTTAATGATATATCAACCTTTGTGGGTTATTTAATGCCACAGCCATCTTTGAAGAACAGTAATGGTACTATTTAACCAATAGTTGGGGGTATTTTTTATTAACTTTTAGGGAGTAAAAAAAAACAAAAAAAAACAAACAAACAAACAAGCAAACAAAAAAGAAAAAACAAGCAAAGTAATTTTATTTAGTCTTGCAGAATTCTGCTTACAGTACCTGGTATTCGATATATGGTCATTCATCCAAGTAATGACCAAGTGTTGTAGGTGCTTAACTTCAGACAAGAACCAGTTTCTTACAAACAATAATAGTTATAGATTAAGGCTAATTTAGTCTATCAAGGTCATAGTCGTGGGATACTAGTTACACAATGTTTTTTTTTAAACAATATTCCCCCTAATAAAGTTTAATATTTCAGCTGATCTTAAATGCCAGGACTAATTTAGTAACAATGCCACATACGGTGTGGTTTATTGCTTTCCGGTGGACTTAGTTTTTCATTCTGTTTTTTTGTTTTTGTTTTGTAGTTTTAGTGATTTTTTTTTAATGCTTTCCCTTATATATATATATATATATATATATTATATATATATATATATATATTACACACACATTTTATGAGATATTTGCAGCATGTGTTTTTGTATTGGGGGGGGGATGTTGGGCAGGAGATTACCTTTTAAGTTAAAACTATACTCCCCTTAATAAGACATTTATAATTATTACGGCATGAACTCACCACATTAGTAACTTAGTTTGCAAGATGATATTGCTAACTATACATACTGCATACATATAGTCTACATTTTAAAGACAACTTTTAAGCATAGTAATAATTTTATAAGGTTAAAATTAAATATAATCAAAAATGAGTAAAAAAAAAACTTGGTTGAAAAAAATTCATTAATGATTTCATATCCATAAAATTTATACATAAGTATATATAAGTGTAGGTGTATTTAAAATCAGACCAGCAAGACTTAAAAGTATTAGTTTCCTGTTCCAAATCAGAGGAATCACAGACTATAAGAGTTTTCCCTCTTAAGAAAAAGAAGAAAACGAAAAGAAAGAAAAAAAGCACACAAAAAATTCTTCATTGCCAACTCCCCACTGTTTATAATTTCACTTTTTTTTTTTGGTTCTCAGATCTGACCCAGAAATTTATTAAAGCATCAACTTAAGCACAATTAAAACATACCATATCCTCTACTGTAAGTATTGTAAGTTGTTTTAGGTTTTTTTTTGTTGAGGAGAGAGAGAGAGGTAGAGAGAGTGTGTGTGTGTGTGTGTGTGTGTGTGTGTGTGTGTGTGTGTGTGTGTAGTCGACACAATTACGACCAATGGATAACACAATGCAATCTAAATTGGAGAGTTAATTAAAATATCCTAGCCAGATAATTGTTTATACAGAATCATAATGGTACCATTATTATATGTAATACAGTTGAAGGGATGGTAAGAATTGGCAAAAAATATTCAATCAGGAGAATCAAGTGGAAAGTAAACAAAAAAAAAATTAAAGAATTAAAAAATTTTACTCTAGAAATGTTCCAACTTGAAAACAATTTATTCTTTATATATTTTTCTTTTAATTTAAAAAAAAATAAGAGACAGAGCAAAAGAATTATAATTAGAAAACAGAAAAAAAACATTACAGAAATACACAGCTAAAAACTATTCTGTTATTTTGAGAAGATTGATTTTAACAGCATGTCAACCTGTCTAGGGTTATTTTATGTCCAGATTTTAAGGAATTCCATTCATTGTATGTTTATATTTTCATTCTTTGTGTAGCTGTTTCTACAGAGGTTTTTTTTAAAAACAGTCCTATGAATATAAATCATTTTTTGAACAGATCTATTTGACCTATAGATGGGATCCTAACAGGTACTACCACTTGGGCCAGTATGGGCCTTGGATTAATGGTAATGAAGGGGTACTCCACACTCTCCAGAACTAGAGCTACACCATCAGATCCAGTTTAGTGTCATATCCTGGACATTCGGGGGGGGGGGGGTTACCCTTCTGTAGGGGGATACAGTCATAATCTTCTAAGCCCCATCAACAGGGCAGCATTTTGAAAAGAGGTATTATCATTCCTTGATTTATTTGGCCAATTAGACTTCTCTGTGTGAATAGAAAACCAGAAAAAATATGAAGTTATATTTGAATTCCAATTTGAACCATTTTTTTTTTTTTTTGTAAATTAAAGTTTTTTTATTACCTTCAATAAATTCACTGGTATAAATTTGATATCAGTAAATAAAAAGGACTGCATTTTAGTTTAGGAACATTTTGACCTTTTGGCATATTTTCCATTTAAATTCTGACATTAATTGAGAAAAATATTAACGAGTAAATTAAAATGGAATTTCTCAAATTGCACAAAATCATGGCATATTTAAACGAAAATGTTTGATGATTTTATGGAGTGTGCATTCAAAACATTAAAATGTTACAGTTTTGAATTTTATCTGGAAAAGAAATTATCAAACCAAACAACTACGCATTTTAGTTTGGTTTTTTTTTAAAATCTATTTTTCTCACTTTACAATATAAATTTGCCTCCCATATTTAAATAAAGGTCACAGCAATAATCCCAAGAATTTAACGGAAGAGTTAATACATATAAAGAGTAACCTACAAAGAAGTCAACTCCATAGAAATATCAAAACAAAAAAGAATAAGAGGAAAAACCACAACAACACAAACTATATGAATCCAGTAAACCTAAGATGCAATTGTATAAGAGGAATAAATGAATGAATCCAAAATATTTATAGATATTACAACATTCAAGTGGTTTTTCAATTGTACAACCTGTTATTTTTTTTGTACCTTACTACAGTTGATTCCTCATAAGAGAATGACAAAATATGAGAAATAATATAAGTAAAAAATGAGTCAAACGTTGAAAGTAAAACTCAAAGTATATCAAAAAGTGATATGTAAGTAAAAATAAAAAAATTAGTACAGTTTTATGATATCTGTAGAGGAATCAAGATCATAAGAAGATGAAGTCTAAATAATATATTGGGAGCATCAGTGAAAGGGAAGAAAAATAAAGGTTTGTTGTAGAATAGTTTTGTAGACAAATGTACAAGTCATGAGAAAAGTATGAAAAGAATTGGAGAGCATCCAATCAACTATGTTATATAAGTTGCTAAAAATAAACTTGGTTCAATTTGTATATTTGCCATCATTTCTTTTGTTTGTTACCAAGGAAAAGAACTTCCATAGATTGTGCACTTGAAAGAAGCCAATAGAATAGTTAAAATAAAAAAGGAGTACAAGAATTCAAACACTTGGAATATTTACATATTATGGTACAATTGGTAGAGTGCCTAACAAAATATAATTAAATTTGGTTTGCACTTATATGGACTCTAGAGAAATAAACTGTTAACATCAATCCATCAATCCAAAATTATTATGTCAACCCTCAATGTAGAATTATAGGGAATTGTGTATATTGTTGATTTAGATTTAGATTTTTTGTGTCATTATTAAGATTTTTTTTTTTTGGATACAGTTATGATATCAAGTATTCCTATTTAATACAAGTAATTTGCATACAATTGTATGATTTCAAATATTCCTGTCTAATACTAATACTTTATACACAATTCTATGGTTTAAAAGTAACTATTTCTATTTGACAATAATTTGTTTAAACAATTATAACTGCAAGTAACTATTCTTAATACAAATAATTTAGTTATGTGGTATCAAGTATTCTGATCTGATACTAATAATTTTAAAACAGATCTATTTGACTAATAGATGGGACACTAACAGTACCTTTCAGTGTCAGAGTGAACTTGGGAGTAATGGCAATGAAGGGGTACTCTACACTCCCCAGAGCTCCAGAACTGGAGCTTCAACACCAGATGCAGTTTAGAGTCCTCCATAGGGGAGAGAGCTTACCCCTCTGCAAGTAATACAGTCAGCATATTCTAAGCCTCACCAACAGGGCAGTTAATGATTTTAGTGGCACCTTGATCTTTGTCTTTTTTTTTTATTACAACTGTTCTCATGACATATTGATCCCAAAGAAAAAAATTTAAGGGAAGCACCAAAGTTAATGGAAGTAAAGTAGGACATGGTGGGGGGTGGGGGTTAGAGGCCTGAAAATTTATTTTGCATTCTCACCCAATATCTTATACTTGTGGTACCTCTATCTGATTGTCTGTCTAGGGATACAATTGAAAATAAAACCTGTACCAAGATGAAACAAAAATTTTCTAGGGTAAAATTTTACAAGAAATCCAGTGGTGTTACCGCCACTGGATTTTTTTAATGGATTATATTTACCCCTGGATTAATTTGGGGTCACTAGGGACCAAATTACCGACTGTGGCATAAGAATATATGGAAAAAAAATAAACACAAAGTGATAGGTACTGTTATGCAATGGTGAGCAATATGTGATTTAAAAAGTGTATACTTAAATTTATCCGGGTGCTATATGTAACCTGGGCAAGACCAGGAACATACAGTCAAGGTCACAAGAATTCTCAACTATCTTCCCCCACCCCAAATACTTAATTAAACGTATAATTTTTGGAATATACATCTTAAAACAGATTCACTTTTATTGGAGCAATTGAATTTTTTGTAAGTGGTGAATAGAAAGAAAAAAAAAAATTCTACTTTTGATTTTTATGGAGTATTTATTATACAGACATTATTTTAATTACAATAAACTCTTGACAATGTTAACTGAACCTAAAATAAATGGAGAGTGAAATATGAAAGTAATATACATAAATTTGTGATAAATTTATTTCTTGTGAATTAGAGTTAATTAATATATCTTCATAAAATTATAACCCAAACTTTAAATTTACATTAATTAAAATTGGTTACCAAATAAAAGAGATAATATATTTAATTATCATACTAAAAACAAAATTGTATTGATTAAAAGTTCAAGTGCATTTTTTTCTTCATTATATATATATATATATATATATATATATATAGTAGCTTATGCCTTTAATTCAGATTTATTACAACTATTCTTCAGCTTTCCTTAATCTTTGTTGCACTCTTTGGCACAACTCCAGTCAAGTAAACATAAAATTGGTCGATTTCAAAAGGTTAGATTTTCATAATACACTCAATGTCATGGTGACTTAATATTTAATATTTTACACAAAACAAATACATAGTTATCTTTTTCTTTTCTTCATTTCTTAACAACCATTGAACTTTTGGCTTAGAATAGTATTCCTTCAGGTTTTTTTTTTTTTTTTTTGGGGGGGGTCTTTTGAATGATTTCTTAATTTCTTAAAATGCTGAATTTTATTTTAGTTAAAATAACTAAAAAAGTTAATAACCAATAGAGTCATTATCTAAACTGACATATTCCAATTTCTATCATTAATCAATATACATTAGTTTTTTTAATCCAAAATAGTGTATTATGAAAATTTGTTCCTTTGAAATAAATCAATTTGGACTTCATTCAACTAGATGATTTATTGATTTTAAAGGCATGTCAAACTGCTGGGGTTATTTTATATTGAGACATTAGGGAATTGTGTATGTGATTTTATATTTACATTTTTTGTCTAGTTCAAGAGGATGTTTTTGCACATTGTTATATGATATCAAGTATTCCCATCTAATACAAATAATCTTCAAACAGATTTATTAGACCAATACATGGGACCCTAACAGGTACTAATCCAGGTCAAAGTGGACCTGGGAGTAATGTATTGTATTCTTTGCATCTATGCACTCTGACCCAAAATTACTCTGCTATGAAAGTAAACAATATACAGTCTTGGTCACAATTATTGGCACCCATGAAATATCAGTACATAATATAGAATAAAAGAACAAAAGACAAATCTAGTGAAACGGCTTTTGGTCTATTGACAACACATGATTGTCAGAGAACTGCAAATGATAAAACAACAAGTTTATATAAATTTGATTCTTGTCCAAAAAAAAATAAAAATAAAATAAAAAAGATAAAATTGTGCCAATAATGGTGACCAGGATTGTATATCCCTAAAACTTTTGTAAGAATGATAACTAAACTTATTTATTTATATTGTAAAGTAAAGCATAATTTTTTCAGGACTTTTTATGTCACAGATTCTTTCTGATATACACTCTTTTTGGATACATTGATTTTCTTTTCTGCTCTGTACTCTTTATCTGTCATTTAAATAGACAACAATCTCTCTCTCTTTATTACTGTTTATTTTTCTTATAGTTAAAACATTGATTAATTTTATATATATATATATATATATATATATATATATATATATATATATATATATATATATATATATATGTATATTATATATATATGTATGTATGTATGTCCCTTTTTTTCACTATAACCTGGCCATTTTGATTGGTTAAAAAAAGTGACCATTTGATTAGGATGTTAAGTTTTATTACTATCCATAGCTTGTCTGTTTACTTTCTTCTGTTTACAGTCTGTGACACCATTAAAGCCTTTTTTATGTTTTACTGAGTAAGTTTTTACTGCTAGTTTAAACCCATTATATCATCGAATAGAGCTTGTAGAAATCTGTCTTTTGCTAATAAAATATATTTTTCTTTCCCTCCATTCATCAGAGCTATATTTATCTCCCAATAACATCAAAGCATTGTGTTTAAAAAAAAAAAAAAAAAAATGGCCTCAATGGTGCCATGGACAAGTTACCTTTCCCTCCCAACTATTCTATATAAGCAGAATTTTTTTTTTTTTTCTTGTAGTTTGTTTGTGTTGCAACATCTGCTTATTTAGTTATTTATACTCGTTCCTTTTTTTATTTTTATTTATTTTTTTTTTTTTAAATGATAGTAATTTGATGCTATTTTCTTATCTGATGATTTGGTTTACATAATTAGTTGGTTTTGTAAAAATCAGTACTTAACTTTTTTCCCCCCTTCTTCTTTTCTCTTAAAACAAAAAAACAAACAAACTGACCAACAGCTGTGCACATGTGTGTATTATTCATCGGCCAGTCTTAGTGTACATGGATTCTATTTATTTTTAACCTAAATCTTTAGATTATTTTACCAATTATGAACACTTTGGTGGTGGGACTAATTTTCTAGTTTTTAACATATTTCTGCCACTATGGCTTTTTGGACTTGCTCAAACGTCCGTGATATTTTAATAATGTCAAATAGAACTTTTTATTTGTTCCATTGAGACGTTGTTCTTATAACTGTTATATCAGGTGAGTCTGTCCTGGGAATTTTCAGCATTTCTAACAATTCTTCTTTAGAATGTTAATCTCTATCTCTCTCTATAAATGATAATGGCTACAACTAGTTCAGTGGGGTTTCCTGTTGGTTGTATCCCCTGCAGGAAAGTAAGGGCCCCCCACAATAAAATAAATAAAAATTTGTTGGACTATGCATGAAAGCCACTTATCAACCTTTAATTCTTAGTATCATCTTTTACATAATGTTAGAAAAATCTTAGAAGTGTTTTAAATTTACCCAGTTCCTTATTTATTTGTATATGACTTTTAAGAATTGTTTTTAGAAAAGTGAAAATTTTATTTTACTTCAGTGAAAATCACAAAATTTATATTCAATACTGTTTACTCTTCATATTTTTTTTTGTTGCAAGTAACACAAATTTGTCAATTGATTAATAATTCAGTTAAGTACAACAAGCACAGATACCAAGAATAGTTTGCCAAGTTATAAAAAAACCTCAAGGACAAATATGCTGAAACACACAAGAACTTGAAAAATTATTAACTAGGGGAACTTTTTAAAAAGGAAGATGCAGTATAAATATCAGTTGAACTTGTTAAAAAAAAGAAAATTCATGGTGAATCAGTCAACTGCAAATCATCCTTCACCAATTTTAGGAGGAACTCAGAAAATGAGTTCCATATGAAATAAGAGAAGAAAATATTTAAGCACTTCTTTTCTTGCTTGATGAAGAAATAGAAAGAAAAAAAAGCCATTTTAGTCACTAGAAATAATAGATCAATTTTAAGAAACCAGAACAAAAGAAAATAACGGTAAGATCAAAGAAAACATTCAATGAATCAACCCAAACAGAATTTTCTGTGAGAAAAGTAGACCATATCACTTTTAGGCACCCCTTTTTGATCTCAATTAAGAAAGGATATGTTTTACATTTACACTGTCAATATCCGGTTGTTTTAACAAACGATTTTTAGATTTCTTTTTTTAAATTATAAAACTAACCCCTAACAAACAAGCAGATATTGACGGTGTAAATGAAAAACATGTCCTTTCTTAAAGAGAGATCAAAAAGGGGTGCCTAAAGGTAATATGGTCCAGAAAAGTAAGCCTCCATATTTGGTGAAATTCAAAAGAAATTATCATAGCTACTTCAAACTGTTACTGTTGTACAATGCTATAGTTAACAACTGATTTATTTGATGTACTGAAAAAAAAAAAAAAAAAACTTTCTAGGCAAAACAATTAACTGGTGATTTTTATGCTGCATAATTTCCATGCTCTCATGTTCCAAATATAAAATGACAAAAACCATCAGAGAGAAAAGATTTGCAAAGTTCTTTCACATGTGGCATATTTTATAGATCTATCAACTTCACAAGATCAATTGTTTCATTCAAAGTAACATTTTATGTTTCATTTCAACAAGTTGCCTTAATTCTTCAAATCAAAACTGGAATTGTCCTTTTTATGATGAAATAATTTATTCAAAATGTGACAATGTCATAGAAAGTTAGGGAAATACTTTGATGATTGAATAAAGATCCTATAAATATCTTCTTTTTTTAATACTATTTCTGAATTTTTTTTTTTTTAGATGAGACTTGATTATTTGGACTATTGTCTTCATCTGTATTGTTATCTACACAACATTTTGGCTGATGTGCCCTCCAACCTTCTTCAGGTTTTTTTTTTTTTTTTTTTTTTATATACTGAAATCCTTTGCATAAACATAGTATTTCAATGAGTTTTGTCTTTGCAAACATACCTATATAAATATATGTAAACTCTATGTAAACAAGACAGACTAATAAAAAAATAAAAATCAAGAAACCTGAAGGAATAAGTGAGAAGAAATATACTTGTAGGTGTACATACACTAAGTAGACATAATTCTCTTTACAACTATGTAACAGAAGAAAAAAAAAAATCATTATTATATATTGATTTAAATGAACTTGTGTTTTCATCTTGATTGTGATAATTGAAACATTTCAGTTAATGTACTCAATGGCCTCTTCAGTTGTCTGTCACAGATACAAACTAAGATAGACACCTGAGAAGTTGGCCTATTGTTGGTATCAGCTGGACAGCAAGGGAGTCTATTCCCTTTTCACTAGCGCTAGACCAGGGAGATTGTTTTTGTATTTCAGGTAGAGTGCCACACCTAACATCAATCCCCACTTTACTGCAGAGATCCAGAGTTTGCAAAGTATCAAAAACCAAGAACCTTGTCGTTCCAAGGCAGTTGCTCTACGGATTGAGCAAAACAGGCCCCTACGATGAGAATATTACTAAGTATATAATAATTCAGCATAAAATTTAAGTGGGGGTGGGCATAAATTTGACCCGATTATCCTTAGGTTAATTGATTTTAATAGCATGTCAACCTATTTTATGCCTAGTGGTTAGAGAATTGCATACATTGCACACTTACATTTTAGTGTAGTTGTTTCTGAAGAGGTTGGGTTTTTTTGGGGGGGTTGCACATGGTTATATCATGCATTTCTGTCTAATACAAATAATTTGTAAACAAAACTACTTTCCCATAGATGGGATCCTAACAGGTACTACCACTCCAGGTGAGAGTGGACATGGGAGTAATGGCAATGGTACTCCAAACATATCAGAGCTCCAGAACTGGAGCCTCGCCATCAGATGCAGACACGCCCTTATTCACGGAGAGGGGATACTGTTAGTGTATTCTAAACTGTGGACAGGGCATCCTATTATCCTTAGTGTTATGGCCTTTAGTAAACACCCCATGTTGCAGTCCAGCACCTTAGCCACTATGCCATGGAGACTCCACTTGTACATTTCTGTAATGTCCGTTACATATATACGCAAGTATAAACAATATATATATATATATATATATATATATATATATATATATATATACATACATACATAGATATAAACCCAGTTTAATGAAACTTATATAGCAAAGGATTAAACTCGGATTATTGTAATCCATTAACTGACCAAAACATTTTGCTCACAGCCATTTTACAAAAGTGAAGAAAAGAAAAATGGATTTTTTTACTAAAATTATAATCATTCACCAATTTTGTTGTAACAGTTAAAACATAAACAGGTTTACATACCTGAATCTATTATTTACAAGCATTAACCAGAGAATCTATCACCAATACAAATAACAATTGAATATTGCTGAAGTGACCTAACAAGTCACTATTTCCAAAATACTGCAAGAAAGTGACCTTTGTAATATTTTTCTCTAAAAAGGTCAAACATCAGAATTATAGATAGAACAAATATAGATAGTCCTCCCCAAAAGAGTTGGATCCCCACAAAAAGTATTTAAAAAGAAAAAAAAAAATCCATGACATTTTATAAAATCAAAATTTCATGGAAAAATAATACAGCCTAACAGACTGAGGGGGGGGGGGTGCAGCAATACAATACACACAAAGTATGTAATTTGATATATGTATAGTGTATATATTTACGATAATTATAATTTACCTAGCCACCTATTTCATGAAGGCAAAATTTTTATGCAGCAACCTTTCCATGTGGTGCCAAAAATAGTTCAGCTTCCCCAGCATTTTCCTTTTTAGAGCACATCAGGCAGATGGTACTGACCCTGATCGTATAAGACTTTAGTGCATGGGGTAGGTGCTGCCTGAAATCCCTGAAGCTAAATGGTAAAAGATTAATACATATTTTATGCATTTCTATTTTTTTCTCTCCTTCAATTTTCTTTAGATTTTCTTGTCTGCATGTGCCTTCTGCATTGTAGATAGAAAAACTAATTTAAAAAAAAAAAAAATAAATAAATAAACCTCTTTAATAACTTGGACCGCCCTCGGTGGCAGCAGGCTCTCTTTAGAGGACTGTCATGTCTGAAGTCACCCTGGCGCAACACCATGAAGCTATGAGGTCCAGAAGAAAGCAGCAGCAACAAAGCACCGGTACATCAACATCTTCAGGGACAGCCTTCACATGCGACATCTGTGGTTGAGAATATTTTTCGAACATTCAACTTTACAGTCACAATAGGCGCTGTAACTTCAGGGGTACAAAAACTATATTATAGTCTTCAGAGACTGAAATGCCAATATAATATAAACTTGTGAATTTGAATAGTAAAATTTAGACTGAAATAAACCCCTTTCATTATTGATGATAAACTTGGAAATGATCATATCAGTAAAAATTAGACTGATGAAAGTAAAGGGCCAATTGTATTAACTTTGTTGATTGGAGTAGAAACAGTGTTAAAAATGATAAACCAACTCTCTCTCTTTCTTTCACACACAGAGGTTTAATCCACAGAGAATCTGATCCTCCAGTGACAGTAGCAAGTAGCAGCTTTTAACTGTAGACTATATTTTACCCAGTACAGACACAAAGTGCAAATGTCTGCCAAGATTAAATTTAAAGTATTATGCACAATTGATCTGAACAAAATAAGCGGTCAGTATATAAGGTGATTCACATCAATGATGGTAACACAGACACTTCCCTTTCTGGCAGATAAATACTAATGATCATCAAAAAAGCTAATGAGTTTTAACAACCTAAAATCATCATTGGTCCTACGATTATTTTCTTGTGTTTATGTCATACAATCAAAGATTTCAGCTATTAGATATCAACAATACTTTCAGGTTTCTCTTAACATCCTATACCACCTCATTCCACCCGGCTAGAAGTCACATACGTTTTCCTAATCTGCTCCAAATGATAGACTTTGTTTAAATGTAATATTAAACATATTTAGAAGTCTTTATTTTAAGAGAAATAACAGGTAACTTTAATTGAAAAGGCCATTTTTAGCATTTTTGATAGATCCTTATAGGAACGGGGCTCTGGACTTAAAAAATTCTCAACAGAATGTTAAGAGTTAAAAAAAACAAAAACTTAATAATTTTAAAGTACTTCATTATTACAACTAATTTTTCCATTTTTAAAACAATTTTCTTTTCTTTTTTACCATTCTCCCAAATTGTGTTCCTTTAAGGGCCAGTTTAGCTCAATCAGTAGAGCGTTCGGCTAGAAACCACAAGGTTCATAGTTCGATTCCAGTCCTTGCCAACTCAGCATATGAGTAGCACAGGGATCTGTGCGGTAAAGTAAGGAGCTGATGGTAGGTGTGGCGCTCCACCTCAGATGCAAAAAAAACAATCTCCTTGGTCTAGCGCTAGTGAAAAGGGGATAGACTCCCTTGCTGATTGGCTGATACCGACTTTAGGCCGCCCCAACGACTTTACTTATAATATTCCAATTTTTGTACATTACTATAAAACAGTAGGTTGATAAGTTGGTTGATTGATTTTAACGGCATATCAATCCGTCTAGGGTTATGTCATGCCTAGCAGTTAGAAAGTAATATATGTTGTGTATCTATATTTACACTTTCGTAGTAATAGGTTTTAACAATGTATTAGCATCATTGGGGATCATGTTGAATGGTATTAATTAGGTTCATATCTATATTCTATGGTATAATTTTATTTGCTTCTAAAAGGACAGAATGTCTTCTATGTTGACATTTTCAAATAGATCTTTCATATTGTTTACATTAAAATAATGGTTTCTGATATGAGCAAAAACCCTGCATTCTATGAGAAAGTGTTTAACAGTCAAAGGTGTTTGACATGTTTCACAGTGTATAAAACAGTAGAGAGATGTCTGCTTTCATGGAAGCTTTATCACTGTCTCACCTAAATAGTCATCTGATAAAAAAATTAAAAAATATTACAACCAGGAGTGGACAGTTGCCTTGTCAATATCTTAATGCAGCCGTTAAAGGTTGAGGCAGAAACAACAGCTTATGCCTTGCATAAAAAGGATTTTGAAGTAGGTGGAAGGGGGAAAAAATTGTTTAATATTGCCCTTTTCTTTTTCTTTTCTAAAACAGAAAAATGGTCAAATTTATAATATCAATAATTCTGGGATTTGACAAAAAACCAGAGTTCTGAAACACCTAAAATTAAAGGATTTTGACTGATAAATTATTTATTTTCCCATTAAATTAAACCATAACCCCGTCTTTTTTCCTAGTAGATCAATAAATAAATAATTTATCAGTCAAGAGTGGTTCCCCTTTGTTTATGTTGGAGTTATAGGAAATAACCAATTAAAGAGTAATGTTTCCACTCATAAGATTAATATTACAAAACCAGAATTTTCTCCTGATCTAGTTATTACCCCCCCCCCATACCCAAATACAATGCAACAGTCAATTCTAAGCAGAAAAAAAAATATTACTGTTGTTGTTTCTGGTAAAAGCCAACTTATTGCAAACCAGATGGTTGATTTTGTTGCAGATTCTTTTGAACACATTGTAAACAAAGTTGTTTAGAAATAAACTTTGCTTAAATAATAACATCTCATTAAAAAACATTAAATAGTATTCAGCACATTAAGTTAAGCAAGATATACTAAAGCCATTAGGACAGCTGTTATGCAATATGTTCCACATATTTTGAAAAATATGTCTTTTTCTTTCTTCTTTTTTTTGGCCCATGAAATTTTATAAAATATAACAAATAAAACTGTAAGCAAATCAAATTATTAATGACTTCAATAAAAATACAAAATTCTTATCAAGTTTAAATAATAATTATAATCTTGATTTCTATTTATATTAGCAGATATTTGACAAAGTTATTTACATATAGATTAGCACTTTTACTATGGGATGAAATTGATAGAAGAAAGCAAAGAGAGAATAAGCTTGAATGAAAGAGAAATTGAAAAAGAAGGGGGAAGAATAAAAATTGTAGTGAGAGAGGGAAAAAAAGAGCATGAGATAGAGAGAGATTAAGTAGTGGAGTCTACCTAGTTATTACCAGAATAAAAACATCACAGATACATTAGAGTTTTTAAAATGTCTTCCACTGCCATTTTATTATTTTGTAGTGAGACTTTTTTTTCCACATATGATCATGATTTGGACCAGTGCACATTGGGCATTTGATATTGAAAAATTGTTTTCTGTAATTGCTACACAGAGAGTTCTTTGTGCTCATTTCATGCTATTGTTAGAATGATGCTGTTCTGGATTAAAAAAAAAAAAATCAATACTGTTATGGGTAAAAAATTCTATCCAGAACAGCATCATTCCATGGTAACATGAAATGAGCACAAAGAGCTGTGTAGCAATTACATCCACCAGTCTTAAAACAAAACAAAACTTCAATAGCAAACACATACTGTATAATGGTTCAAGCCATGATCATAACTGTATCAAGGGTAAGGCATTAGCTAGATGGAGCTACCATTGCAATTTGCCTAAGTTCACATGTACCACCCAGGTGACAGTTTAAAATGTGGGAGGTAATTCTGCTACACCCTGCATAATTTAAAAAGGGAAAAAAATAAATCTATGATTATAATTAAGATAACTGAAGTAACTATCAGTTATTAGCGTTGGTCAGATTTTGCAGTTAGTTAAACTAAATTCTAAAACGTTCAATCTCCAAAGAGGAAATGTTTGTCTATGAACAGTAATGAAACTCTATAACAAATAATACACTACTTATAGAAAAACCTACAAAGAGATAAGAGATCTTTCTTTTTTTTCTTCTTTTAATTAAAGGCAACAATAATCCCATCCATCATAATTAGTATAAATTAAATCCAGCCAGTTCAGTAGCTCATTCAATTGTAATAAAAATCACAGAAGCTTATAAGAGGAGATCAATTAGTTTTATATCATATATATTCAATATATATGATTATCATATATCATCATCATTACATATTAGGTCTTGTCGACGGCACATATTCTCTCGACTCTCTTGCCATCCGTCCCTATTGGCCATCATATTTAGAAGGCCCTCTAGATACCATCCAGTGTTCACCCAGTGCTGATGAATCTAAGTTTTTGCTGGTCCGCCAACACACACATGTCCATGTGTAGGAGTCCACAGGAGAACATCACTTATGAGTTCGTTCTTAAATCTCCAGCAGTGGTTTATGTAATGAGAGGTAAGTGGCCATATAATCACTGTTTTGTAAGAGTGCAGTACAAAATCATTTTACCTTCAAAATATTCAATAGAAAATACAGAGGAATTTTTAAATTCATTCATCAAGTTTTAATTAGCATCCTTGTTATATAATCCAACACTCATAACATTTATTTCATCCTCATCTTTGTTACTTTTTATCATTTTACCCAATATGTTTTTTTTTTTTTTTTCTTTCAGGTGTACATTGTCCATTGCATTTAATATCTTGATACAAGATTCAAAATAAAACCAAGTAACACTAATCATATATATTCATTACATATCATCATATACATATATATACATATATATATATATATCACCATTATCATCATATACATACACGTTATATATCACCATTATCATATCTCATTGCATTTAATATCTCAATACAAGATTCACAAGAAAACAAAGACAAAAGAAACCTGAACAACATTCAAATACAAGACATGGTAAAAACCAAAGAGTATATTTGCTGAAATGTTGTGACACTGACCCTAATATAATAATGACTGTGATTCTTTTAGAATTTGTATCAGACCAAAACTCCTCATTGTACATTAAGGGTTAAAGGTCAGGCACAATTCCTGATGCATCCCCCAAAAAGGGGAAATAAGCACAGATGGGTTGGCAGTTTCTAGAATTACATCTACTAAACTTGACATTTACGTGGGGTAGGTGAGTGAAATTATCAGCTTAATTCCAGAGGACCTTCCCCTCAGGCAATACTTTACCTCCTCATCTAAAAGGAGTAAGAGCTGGGTTTATTGCCTGGTGCCTGAGGCTCCACCTGAAGAGAAATACTGACAGAACTAAGCAATTTTTGTCCCAGTCTTGCAAGGTATCCCCAAATTAGATCAACCTTGTTGGGAGCCAAATCAATGCTCACACAAAACTTGACTGTGTCAAATCGCCTCTTGTAGAAAGATAGATGAAATATTCATTAACTCTTAACATCCTATACCACCCAGCCGGAAGTCACATTCATTTTTCTAATCTACCCTAAATGATAGCCTTTGTTTAAATATGATATTAAACATATTTAGAAGTCTTTGATTTAAGGGAAATAACAGGTAACTTTAAATGAAAATGCCATTTTTAGCCATTTTTTGATCAATCCTTATAGGAATGGGGCTTTGGACATAGAAAATTCTCAACAGGATGTTAAGAGTTAATTCCAGAATTTCAAATAGTCCAAATAACAAAAATTTATCTTCCAAAAGTTACTCCTTAAATATTACTTTTACATACTTAATTCATAAATCTTAAAATGAATTAGTTGTCAACCAAACTTTAGTGTTTTTAATATTTACCATTTTAGACACATGCAGAACGCAGCTTTTTATAATTCTATTCACTACTTTATTGTTATATTACCAAACAGTTTTTTTTGTTGTTGTTTTTGTTTTTCTTAATCTAAGCAATACAATATGTGGAAACCAGAGTAAATAGATTCCTTAGACAATAATGTATAATATATCATGTTACAAAACACAACAAACCCTAATAGTAAAATCCCTGTTAAGACCTAATATCAAAAAAATCAAGAATTAATATCTTTAAGTATCATTTTTCATAGGAGTTTCTCATTCTTGAATTTTTTAAAAATACAAAAGTCAAAAAGTCTACTTGTTTCTTTAAAAAAGAAAAGAAATACAAGTCGTTTGGAAATGGGGAGGGGTTTGTATAACAAAGAAAACCACTAATAAACTGTTATTACTACTGTAGTAACCACCACAAATTCCTTCATCTACCAAAACAGCAGTTGGTAGATAATATTACAAACTTCCTATCTGACATTTCAGCACCAAACTTTCCCAGTTAGTGACTCAGATTGATAGTTTATAGATTCCCACAACTTTTTCTTTAAGAAAACTCTTTATGAGTAATAAAGACTTTAAGGCTGGTTTTGTTTTGTTTGTTATAAAAATACAAAACAAGTATTTAAAAAAAAAAATTTAAAAAAACAAAAAAAAAAAAACAATTGTTACTTGAGAACATATGATTTCAATAAAATAGATTTTTATAAAAATCTAGAATTTTTTTATCATTTATTTAATTGTCCATAAGACAAAAGAAAAGCTGTTTGTCCACTACCTATTTGTTGTGGTTTTTTTTCTTTTTTTTTTTTTTTTTCACTGTTTGAGAATTGCATAGGTGAGAATGACTTCATGTCCATGCTACCCTAACACACACACATATATATATATATATATATATATATATATATATATATATATATATATAATTAGTGTAACAGTTATCACAGGAAATGGAATCAGCAGCCAAGAGTTCAAATCCTTTATACAGCTGTTTGCATTTCACTTTGCACTAATGCCCTTTGGAAAGACATGAATCCATCTGTTCTCTCACCAGCTATGGGTAAATAGTAGGACACACTAGGCTCTTTAGCCTTTGTTAGGCAACCAGTGTAGGAGAAGGAAAACTTTATTCCACTTTTTAAAAAATTGACCTTGTGTCACATCCTGCCAATGGTGGAGAGCTGGATTTCATGCCAACCATTTATACATATGATATCATGACACTCATTGATTTATCAAACTCGCCTCCAAATAAAAATAATTGAATGAAATATTTCATAAGGTTTAAATTTGTGGAAAAATTTAAAGAATCAATTAAAAAATATAAACTAAAAATGCTAACCTAAAAATGTTAATTTTAAAATCATTTGTAAAAAAGGTAACATTGAGTTTGTCAGTTATCGAAAACATCAATGCCAAGAAAAAGAAAGAAATAGTGCAATTGTATCAATCTGCACCCACTCCAATGGGTGTAAATATATTTGCATTATTTTTATTTCTTTTTAACACTTCCATTTTTAAATTTATGAAAAAGATACTAAACCATTTATCTGGCAAAGTTGCAACTAGAAATGACCTAGATTTCTGGATACAGACTAATATATATATATATATATATATATATATATATATACACACAAAAATAAAAAATAAACAAAACTGTATTTAACAGATACAAATCAATACACTTCTAAAAGCTAGTTCTGTTTGAATTTGATACTATTTTAAGCAAAGCAAACTACAGCCATACATGTATTCAACAATACAGCTAATTCAAAACTAGTCAGTTTTCTAGATTTCTGGAAACCAGATAAATGGTTTAGTAATTGTATTATTTTTCTAAACCATCAATAACCCTCAGAAGTATCATTGGTTTGAGTAGTAACTATTACTTTAAGAACTACTTCCTTTGACTATTTATAGCTCTAATAATACTTTCTTTACCAATAAATTTGGGAATGGTAAGTAATAAAATAAATCAAAATTAATTTTCATCCTTTAAAGCCAAACTCAAGAAATGAATCTAAATGTATCATTTCATACATTATTTAGTATTATCTGCATTATTCAGGCTATTGTCCTCATTTTCATTGTTATCTGTACAATGTTTCGGCCGATGTGCCCTCCGGCCTTCTTCAGGTATTTCTTTTCAAACTCTGGAACCTTCTTGTCGTAATTGGGAGCCATCACAGAACTTTGAACAAATAATACTAATCAATCAAGCCTCATCTCAAAAATTCAGAGAAATAGATTATTTAGTTCAATAAATTGTTTTAAGACTTTAATAGATTAATAAAATAAAAAAAAAAATTAAAAAAAAAAAAAAAAAAAAAAAGACACTTTGAGATCTAGGCATGAAAAAAAAAATTGTTGTTTTAAAATCTTCTTGCAAGTGAACAAAGTCTTAACAACCACTTTCTGATTGAAAGTATATGGCTGTATGTACCAATTTCTGTTCTTAGTCAATTCTTCAGCTTCCTTAAACACTGGCTCCAATATAGTACTTATCTCCACACTATTTACTTATACAGTTTCCTAAACTTATACACTTTCTAGCATGATTCCCCTATCATTTTAATCACATTCTAAATAAAACACTGGACTTCCTTTTTTCACATCTACAATGTTTGATTTTGTAGTTTTAATGTTTTACAATTTTTTTTTCTTCTTTCATTTGTTGGTTTTGTTTTAACATAATGATAGTTTCCTCTTCATTTCTTCAAACAACAGACTTACATGTAAAGATAAGATTGCTTACACCTTTGTATGCAGACATCCTCCCACTCCAAATATGAGTATCCAGATAAATTTGAAATTGGTTACTAACAAGATGGAAAGAAATTGAGTGTACTTGAGAGTTTTAACAAACATACTAGTGGAACTTGCGATTAAAAGGAAACAGTAGTACTAGTATCATATGGTACATTATACCTATCTACTTGATATTGTACAATTCATCTGGTGGGAGTCAAGTTCCAAGGTGAAATTCTGATGAGTGAATGCCTAGTTGTGCATGGAAGGAAATCTGTAGCTGTATCTTGTAGTCAGGGGGGAAACTCTTGGGTCACCAGTCTGCTGATACCTTCAGGAATTCCAATGACCTTACATTTAATAACAGTCTGTTATTAAAAGACTAAAAGTGGTTCCAACAAAGAGTTATAAAATGGGTATTCTGATTTTTTTCCTCCATCAAATCCTGGTTGCCAGTTGCTGTGGCTTGCCAGAATCCTGACAGATAAATAAAATCAATCTTGTTTGTCAACTAGAAAATATTTATTTACCATGTACCCCATGTGTACGGGTTAGGTACAAGGCCCTAATTAATGTGGGACCACCCACAAACCGAAGCTCATAAGAGACAGGTGCAAAAAATATGTTAATCCCGTCAGTATTCCCCTTCAAGAGGGGCACCTCAGGCACTGGGCAATAAACCCAACCCTGCCCCTTTAAATCAAAGGGGCAAGTGTTGCCTTGGAGGGGGGGTTGTGATCAACGATGTTAACTTATGCGGTCCAGGGCCAAAGCCACTTGAAACCCGAGCTGAAACCGGAGTTCAACTAGAAAATAGGGTCATGTTGATTTTTTTTGTATACATTCTTTAAACAAAAGCATAATTTATTTTTATTAGTATTTGCTTTCATCTTTTAATTTGAGTTGCTTTTTTTTATTTATCAAAACTCAGTTTGCCATTTTGATGATCAAAAAGAACAGTGCAAATCAGAAACAATAATAAAGGATAAACTTTTGTTTCCAATATGTTATAGAAATGACAACTCGATTGATTTTAATGGCGTGTCAACCCATCTAGGGTTATTTTTGGATAATGGTTAGAGAATCATTCATTATATATTCATATTTGCATTTGTTTGTGTAGTTATTTCTTAAGAGTTTTTTTCGGGGAAGGGATGGGGGGTACTGGGGTTGGAAAAGATTCCAAATTCAGCTTACATTAAATGAAGGTTAGAGGATAAATCAAATAAAATTCATTAAAACAACACAAGTAAGGATACTCAGTGTATGAGTAGCACAGAGATGTGGGGTAAAGTGAGGAGCTAATGGTAGGTGTGGCGCTCCACCTCAGATGCTAAAAAACAATCTCCTTGATCTAGCACTAGTGAAAAGAGGATAGACTCCCTCGCTGTCTGGCTGATATCGACTTTAGGCTGCCCAGACGACTTTTAAAAGGATACTAATCCAAATAATTAATAGAATAATAATTATTTAATCTTAGGCCTTTTAACATTTTCTGCATTGATGCTACTATAAAATTACAGATTATAGCTTCAAAGTGAACAATGATTTTATAGCGGTAAAATATGTGAATTTATTCTGAAATGAAATATATTCCAGCAACTAAACATATAAAAAAAAAGGATCAAGATGAATCTTGTTCCAAGGTGAATTAATTTCCATTGAATAGAAACATCAAATCAATAGACAAAGTTCATCAGAGCAAAAAAACAAAACATTGAAATGGAAAATAAATAAAAACATTGTAACAAGTGGAGCCATGAAATTTATAGATCAATGTCAAACAGTAGAGAAACTGCCAACAATATGTTCTGCTTCTGTAAATACGATTATTACAAATACATACAACATGTGTAGGTGTGTGTATATATATATATATATATATATATATATAACTGAATAGATGGATCAATATTCTTTAATACATTCTTCCTGAAACTTGAGTGGAGGGAATCACTTGTAACTTAATTGAATTTCTAAGTAATCATTAGACATAATAATTTGAATATCTCAACAACAAAAAGTGCCAGGACTTTCTTTTTAACACACACATATATATATGGAGGGAGATAAAAAGGTCTGAAAATCGCATAGGGAGAAACTGTCGGTACCAGGTGTGGATTCCATGTACACGCTACCTCAACTCAAATATGAATGCTCTATCAATGATATTGAGTACTATCTGCTTAGAAATATAGTACCCATATTATTTATCTATAGTCTTTTTTAGTATTGGAGAATTGAAAATAAAGTGCACGATTATGTGTGTAAGAGCTATATTGTACACCATATAATATATATATATACACACACACACAGCTTGCTATATCTAAAAATAAAGAGTATTCAATATCGATGATAGACCATATATCCCCAAGTGATGATAGTGTAGACACAGAGTCAACAGTGCTTGATGACTGTCAGTTTCTTGCCTATATCATCATTGGACCAAGTGCTATTGACTGTGTGTATGCTTAGATGCTATATATATATATATATATATATATATATATATATATATATATATATATAAGTGCTTTCTAATTAGTATATTTTTTATATTCTGTACGGAAGTCATTTTAAATCAAAACTGAATGTTGCTAATATATCTATACAAAACACCTTTTTTTCCCTTAATAAATACTTCTTAACTTTGAATAATCAATCAGAGTGATTATTTTAGTGGGCCCTCTGTATTTATCTAAACTATAAATACAAAAAACCTAAATGTGTTTTTATTTAGTAGGTCTTTATTTTTAAAATAGACATTCATTTTAATTAAATAAAAGTCCAGGTTATACCAGGTAGTTCTACAACAAATCAGCATTAGTCTTTTGTTGAAAAATACTATTTTATTTTTGGTCAACCATTTAAAAGGTGACTGTTTATAGTTTGTACAGTAAGATGGTTAGTTCTTTGCCATGGCTGATTTAACTAAACAATAAACCCCCTCTACCCTGTCTATCAGTCTATTTGTATACTTATAAAAAAAAAAATGTGTACAGAGATATAAATATCTGTTAGATTACTGCAGACCAAACACATTCCAACATCAATACAAATTTCATTGAAGTTTTTACTGTTGATGTCTAATCTTTTTTAAATTTACAAAATTGAAAAAGATTAAAATTCTTTAAATACAAGCCGATAAAACTCCCCCACCCACCCACTTACATGACACAACCCACTTTTTCTATGGTTGCATTTAATAGTTCAGTTAGTTAGCCTTACATATAGACAGAATTCCTCAAGTCAGAGTCGAGTTACAATCCAAGTCAAATATTGGTACATGCAAACGCAACAATTTTAGAAAATCAGATAAAATTTCTATGCGATAAAATGTCAAAGAACGAGAAAAAAAATTTCATTTATTTTTGCAGAAAGAAATAATACAATAAATATATATAACAAAAATGCCCTTTGAGCATACACACACACACACACATAATCTTTGTATTGATGATGAAGTCTCTGTTCATGAACATGCACACACTAAATGATCCATGAAACAACTGGGTTCCAGTCATAATCATGGCAATATTGATGCTTCTATCTAGAAAGGAATAAAGGATTCTAATTAGCATTTCATATTTATCTCAATTAAGTTAAATCGAACTTAACAAACCTATATTCCACCATCGTATGTGACCCCACCGAAAGAAGAAAAATTTTTTTTAAATTAAAATAAAAAATTTAAAAAATCGGGGAATTAACCGAATTTAATGAAATTTTCAGTGTTGATATATTAACAAATAAAATATATAATATATATAATGCACCAGTTATTTTAATTAAAAACTTTTACATTTTTTCAGGTCAGTTAACTTTGAACCACATATCTTTGAGAATCTGTGTTATGCCTCAAAGATACATGATTTAACTCTTAATTATATTGAAGATTTGAGGGATTAAAAAATATACAGCATGAACGGAGATTTATAAAACAAGGCATTCACTTGCAAATTGGACTGGAAATTGCCTTATTCTCCAAGTTAAGGCATTGCTCTAATAAAAATCTCATTATGATGTGCTATTTTGCTGGTTACAATAAGATATGTGTGAAGAATTCATTTTATGTGTAGACACTAGGGAGTTGCATACATTTCTAAAGGAATTATCTCAGATATATTTTTAAAAAATGTTTATCTATACATATATAAAGGGCAGTTGTGTGAATCAGTATGTCCGGAGGAAACTTCGAAAATAAAACAATTAACGAAAAATTAAATATATATACACATTAAATATCACCAGGGCTTGGTTTTTGAGCAAAAATAATGAAGGTTTGATTTATATTTGTGAAGATAATTAAAAAATAAAATTTAACTGATAACAGCATGGATTTTTTTCATTTAATATTTTAGATAGTAGACATTAACATTTTTCAGAGTAGCTGGATAGCCGCTGCTAGTATATTATAAACTAGCTTTTTAACCTCTTACCTACCAGTTGCACTCTGTACAACTGTGAGTCACATAGTAGGAAAGGAAGATCCAACAACAAGGCCGCGTGCATACATGTAGAGGCAAAAGACAGACTACTTTTTATGGAGGGGCATGGTGTAATGGTTACCGTTGTAGGAAATGGACAAAATGAGACAAGTTCAAATCCTGGATGAGGCTGTCTGCATGGCAGCTGGGCAAACCGTAATAAAAACAGGCGGTCACTGACACTGGCAGAATGAACCAAACGAGGGACAGCAAGAGTGGTAAAATTCAGTATGAAGGATGACTTGTGTGATTGTTGCAGCAGAAGGACTGTTAGACGAAAGGGATTACTGTGGTGGCAGACAGACTGTTGTAGGAAAGGGATTACTGTTGTTGATTGAAAAAGACTCAAATTAAAAAAAAAAAAACAACCTTTTTTTTATAAATAGCAAAGAGCATTTTGTCAGATTTTTTTTCACCAAAAGATAAAAGTGAATTCACTAAAGATTGGTATGTAAGAGGTTAAAGTAGACAAAGAGAACAAACAAAAGTTTAATTGGAAAGAATTGAACCATACACCTACAACAAAATGGGTTATCTTTTCTTTCACTAATGTACAACTTGGACTTTGTTACTCAGCAATCTACATAATGAAAAAAAAAAAATTGTAAAGATGAAGGTCAGTGATTTTCTTTTTCTCTTTTTAAAGAGACAAACAATTTTATTGACATGCATCATAATTATCATTTTCTGCAAACAAACTGTTGGCATTCAGCCAATTTAAACAAAAAAGTCGTCTTGTCAAAGCATTCATTACACTTAAGTTTTGCACAATAGGAAAAAAAAAAAAAGTTTTTCTAGCACAGCACAATCATCAGACATCAGGATATGAGATTAGTGCAATGGACAGGTATTTGCCAAGTTGTTCCATACTTGATGAACTCAAGAATAAAAGATTATCCTAATCAATGTAAACATCACTAGATTTTCAAAAAATCTCTTCATATATTTCTCCACCCTGTCGTCTGGAGGCGTTAAAATACACCAATTGCACCTCTACAGAGGGGTAAGACTCCCCCAATAGGGACATCTGTGGGTGGCGACCCGTGATGCTTAAGGATGGAACCCAGGTGGCTGAGCAGTCCATGACATCCAACACTCCACTTTGGCCCTTACTTAGGTTAGACAGGCGGTTGGAGAGGCCCCCCTCCAGTCAATCGGCTGGTTACATCAAACCCTAGCACCTATATGATTGTCTCGACCCTATTGCCCTTATGGCAAGCCCCAACCCTTTTTATTATATGGGTGCTAGAAGGTGGTGACTGAGGATCTTCATGTCCTGGGAATGACGTTAAATTATCTGATGATGAGGTTCCAGTTCTGGAGGTTTGGGGAATGTCAAGCACCACTTCATCACCATTGCTCCCTGGTTCTACTCTGACCCAGAGTGGTAGTACCTGTTAAGGTCCCATCTATGGGTTGAATAGAAAAACATGAGTTTATAAAAACTGAGTATCCATTAAGAATTTTATTTCAAAACTTAGTCGGCATTAAATGACCCACTGATGTTGATATGCCGTAAAACAAAATAAACCAAACCATATATTTCTTCATAGTTTCTAAGGTGCATATAATTTACAACTAGATGACATTCTTACTACCATCAAGATTAGAATAAGCCTGACATTTTTATCATTTTACTGTCAACAGTAGAATAGGACTAATAACATTTTTAACATTTTTACATCAAGAGCCCAACATATTCCACATCCTTACCATTTTACCTATGTCTAATATGTAATACAAGGCAATTGTGGCATAAGAGTTATTGTCGTAAGAAGTAGATTGCTACCAGAGTTCAAATCTTTGAGAAAAGTATGAATCCAACTATTCTCCCTTCACCTATGAGTAAAGAGTAGGGCAGACTGGGCTCTTCAACCTTGCTACAAAAGGAGTCTAAAGGGTGTCCACAAAGTCTTTAAACAGTTTTAGAATTGAACATTTAATAACTCACATCGTACAAATGATAAAATAATAGATTTAAGGCTATCATGTATAGCGATCTACACAATGATAATAAGTGGGAGACAGAAAGGAGGAATAGAGTGGAAAAAGTTGATTTATTGATATAAAACTAGGGCCCTTTCGTCCGGTGCTTTTATTAATATAAAATAAATAAAACTAAAATGATAAAATCTTTTTATAAAGAACATATAAAAGTTCAACTCTTGAAGTTTTATTATTGATGTACTTTTTGATTATTACTCTTCAGAATGACTGCCATCTTTGTTAATAAATTTTTAACCTGTTACAGGACTTTATGGACACCCTGTAGAAGAAGGAAAATAGAATTCAAACTTGTAGACCTGGAGAGGAATGGGCTCTGCCAGGCTATTCCTGAGCAAGACGGGCTACATTAGTAGCACGCCAACAACCAAACTAGGTTAAAGGATAAATCCTTAATATGCAATATAATCACAGCATTGACAGATATTTCAAAACCTTCAGTTTAATGTTTCAATCTAACAATTTCAAAATAATAAAGCTATGATAGTCAAAATCAACAAAGCAAATATGCTTGTGTATCTTAATTTAAACTTAATACTGATTAGGAGTGAAATCTAAAATGTAAACTGTTAGTGAAATAAAACTGAAAATGGAAAAAGAAAGTTGAAATTTAAAAATCGTTGTTGTTAGATGATGAGTTACCAAAGGCAATTAGAGAAATCAAAAAGAGAATCTTCTAATCTGAGAAATGAACACAATATATGGACATCATTTTAAAAAGACTTTTTTTTTATTTTATTTTCTTCAGCCTTGTTTTAACAAGAGAGATGTAATCGAGGACATTTCTTGTTTTAACTGATAAAAGTTGAACTGAATAATTATCCTATAGATATTGTATTTAGCCTTTGTACCCCATTCAGAAGTTTTAGATTTTGTTTAAATTATCAAACACATACTGATTTGTAATTGTCTGATACATTCAAAAATTTATAAAAATTTAAATAAAAAAAACAAACAAAAATAAAACATGAATATAGAAAAGAGAAAAGGTGCTACTTTACAAATATTTTAACCCTTTCTTCATTTAAAGCCGTTATCATATTCCATAAATGGTCGCTATATTAAGTCTTTTATCATTAGTATCTTATGATGTATATTACATCATAAGATTGGCATTACCCCTTCCAGCTAGGAAAATTTGACTTAGGACCGCCCTCGGTGGCGGCAGGCTCTACATAGCTGACTGTTCAACACAGAACAACACCATGAAGCCAAGAGGTCCAGAAGAAAGCAGCAGCAGCAGCAAAGCACCAGAACATCAATGGCCTTCAGGGACAGTCTTCACATGCAACATATGTGGTCAACAATGTTTTTTGAACATTGGATTTCAGTCACAGCAGGCACTGTAACTTCAGGGGCACAAAAACTATATTATAGTCTTCTAAGACTGAAATGCCAATGATGTATAGTATAATAGTGCTCAGCCCAAAATATCAAGCTTATGAGTTAAACTGTTCATTTCAATTTTATATAAGATTTTTAGTTAATATATTATTACTTAGGTTTTTTTGAAGACATATTGTCTAATGCTAAAGTCGTTCAATAACCAGTATTAATGATTGGATTTCAAAAGAGAGAGAAATGATTAATGTAAGGAACTTTAAAATCCAGTCATATGGGTAATATTTACATTAAAAAAAAAAAAATTGAAGACATTAAGATATTAAATGAAAAATGAATGTGTATAATATTTACTTACTTATAGAAGATATCTTCATTATCTTTAAAGAATGAGGAATATCATTAGAATTAATGCATTTTTAAAGTGAAATCTTATAACCAGTAATCTATCTATACATATATAGAGGGCAGTTGGTGTGTATGTATGCATGTCTGGATGAAACTACAAAAATAAGACAATTAACAACAAAGTAAATATATATATATATATATATATACACACATTAGATATCACCAGTTTTTTTGCTTTCTGGGCAAAAATTATGGAGATTTGATTTATATTCAAAGATATTTTTTTAAATCAAAATATACATAGAAATAGCATTGAAATTCTACTCTAAAATGTCTAGCATTTGTAAATCTCAAAAGTAAACAATTCAATACACCAGCTCACCCCCCCCCCTTTACCCAGGTGACGCTAGGTAGCCATTTGTAGTCTATTACTAAAGAATTTTCAAAAGAAAAAGAAAAGAAAAAAGGAACAAGTAATGCATTAACATTTTTCTATGTCAATGAAAGTCCATGTATAAAGAGTATTTTCTGATATCTACTTTTCATTTTTTTTCCAATGATGAACCAAAATGATTATTCATCTTTTTTTTTTTTTTTTTTTAATCCTAAAAAATCCAGTAAAAAAAATATCATTTTATCTCATTAGTGAAAGAGAAGAGATTTAGACCAAACCCCAAAAAAATCAGCCACAATGAAATTTAGTTAAGTAGTAACATTCAACCTATCAATCAAATAGAATTATCTATAAAGGGGGGGGGGAGTATATTTAAAGCAGGGGTAAGAAAGAAGGGTCAAGACGGGGGGGGGAGGGATACTTTATGCAGCAACCAGGTTATTTATAATGATTTTCTAACTCTTCAAGGTCATGGCCAAAGATTGCAGAACAAAAAAACTTGATATCACCAAAGATTTTGATTAAATAATATATATCACATACACACAAAGAATTTTCTAAATTATAAATAAAATTTAAAAAACAAAAACATTAAAAATGTCTCAATTTCATATATATATATATATATATATATATATATATATATATATATATATTCAGAGAGAGAGAGAGATTCCATGCACTAAAAAGAGTTAGTAGGATTATAGTATTATCTAAAAATATTTTGAACTACAAGTTCCCAACGTGGAATTAAACCAGAAAGTCTTGTAAACTTAATTCAAAATCAAAAACACATGTCACACAAGAAATAAGGGAAAAAAATATCAAATTCATCTCTTAAACATACTTATCCCATAAGCCAATAAGATATTTAAAGTTATTACACCTTCAACTTAAATCCCCACCCCAAAGCTCATACCAAAAGCAAAACTACCAGAAAAAATTGTCAGATCATTAGAAGAAAGCTGGAAGTTAAGAATTCATTTAATTAATGGAATAAATCAAACTAAGAATCTTATAAAATGGATCACATACACACATTGACAAAAATTCCATAGATGTATTTACCCAGTGCCTTCACAAGAGCAAGATCCGATACAAGGTCTATTTTTAAGCAGAGTTTAACAGGTTCGAATTCAGAGTTTTCCTTCTCCAAGACCAATTGCTATACCAAGGTAAAAGAGCCCAGTCTGCTTATAATATTTACCCCTAGCTGGAGGGAGAATAGTTGGATTCATACCATTCCCAAGGGTATTAATTTGATGTGAAATGCAAACATCCTCATTCAGGTTTTGAACTCTGGTTGCCATGTCCATTTCTTATGATAATAACCATTACA
>CM042149.1:41930020-42045020 GCA_023376005.1 Doryteuthis pealeii | reverse complement strand
AACAGGTACTACCACTGGGTTAAAGTGAACCAGGGAATAATGATGACAAAAGAGTACTCCACACTCCCTAGATCTCCAGAACTGGAACCTCATCATCAGATGCAGTTTAGTGTCATACCAGGACACCCAGGTCTTAGCCCTCAACAGGAGTACAGTCGACTTATTAGCCCCACTAACAATTTATTCATACCACATATTCTGCATTTAAAGCTTTGTCAGATAATATGAAGTCTTGCTTTTTTAAAATAATGGCTAGTGATGTAATTGTCATGGTTACACTATTTTCAACAATTTTGTTGTTATATTTCTGCCAAATCCCGTCTTTCTATAAATATGATTTGTAAGTGAACAGTTTGTTGGTAAATATTTTTTTTTTTTTTTGCTTTATAAAATGGTAGAAATAATTTTCATTAATTCAACTAGAAAGACTAAGCGCCCTCCAGGCATAAGTATTCAAGTTTTAATGTAATAAAATAGATTAAAAAGACTAATGAAATTAGATGAGAACACATTAAAAGATTACACTTATTTTAATTATATTTTAATTGGTTTCTATATAAAATCTTTCATAGGAATGATTTTAATACGTGGGAAACAAAAACAGTAATATTAGAGATCAATAACACCAAATAACTATTTATTTAACCTGGTTTTGTTAAAATCAGTATGCAATTTAACCACACCATATATTATGTAAACCTTTATTTCTTAGTGATATATAAGACACATTGCAGGATTTTAATAATAATAACATTGTCTATTTTGAGGCAAATTAAACTGATTTTCATAGACAATGTTAATAAATAAGATATATTCTATGTATCAATGATTTTGACTATAAATTAAATTATCATTGATACTACCTTAGAGTATTGAGACGTAAATAGGGACAGTTTCGGTTACAGATACTGAAGCTTTATTATAAGATGTATATCAATATATTGGTAGATATTTTAAAGTTAGATTTATCATTAACTTCATGAGTATAAATTAACTGTCAGAAATGATATACATTAACTTGCGAATACATCTATTTGACCCATAGATAGGATCCTAACAGGTACTACCACTCTGGGTCAGAGTGGACCAGGGAGCAATGGTGATGAAGGGGTGCTCCACATTACCCAAACCTCCAGAACCTCAGATGAAGTTTAACGTTATTGCCAGGACATGAAGACCCTCAACCACCTTCCGCCTTCTAGTGCCCATATGATAAAAAGGGTTGGGGCAATCATAGGTGCTCGGGCTTTACATGACCAGCCGATTAATCGGAGGGGACCTCTCTGACTGCCTGTCTAACCTAAATAAGTGTATAAGTGTTGTGTTGCAGGTCATGGATTGCTCATCCACTAGGATTCCGTCCTTAAGCATCATGGGTTGCCACCCACAGCCAACAGGTGGACCCATTGGGGGGTTCTTACCACTCTGCAGAGGTGTAGTTGGTGTATTCTAAACCCTCAACTGACAGGGCTATGTTGACATTAAAATGTAGATAAAACAAGTCTGTATCCAATTTGAGTGATTTAGTCTGTTAATGAAAAATGTATTCATAAAGTTAAAAATTAAATCAACATACAAATTGGACTGATTGAAAATCTGATGAATTACACAGAGAATCAGTAGATTTATTATATGACTAATGAAAAAGTCACAAATCTATTGAAGTCCTCATCACTTTATTAATGAAAGGAATAAACTAATTAACATTTTAATCCTCTTATAATAAAAAAAATTAAAAAATACTTTTCTACAATTGTATGTTAAAATTTAAAAAATTAAAAATTTTTTTTTTAAATCTTTTTAAATAAAGAAAAAAGAAAAAAATCCAACATCCATAAGGTGATCTTAAGTTTGACAAAAGGACATGCAAATAGAGTGAAAGTGAAAATGAAAGAAAATGCAGTGAGATTCAAATAAGCTCAAATGTTTTTAATCAGCTCTTTTAAATATACGCAACTGTAAAATTTTCATATAAATTATACATCTATCTATCTATCTATCTATACATACATATATGTATAAAGGGCAGTTTGTATGTATGTATGTCCGGAGGAAACTATGAAAATAAAACAATTAATGACAAAGTAAATGTATATGCACACATTCACTATCACCAGATCTTGCTTTTTGAACAAAAATAATGAAGATTTGATTTGTATTCATGAAGACAATTTTAAAAAATAATCTAAATGATAACAACATGGATTCTTTTTTTCATTTAGTATTCTAAATAAGAGACATTAATTTTCCTTTTCAGAGTGTTTGAATCAATGCAAGGTCTTTTTTTACATAGAGATTTTTATAAGGATCCAACTCGCGATTCAACAATAATGAATTTGCAGGACTACCTTTTTTTTTCACCTACCTCTACCCAGGCAATGCCGGGTAGCCGCTTCTAGTGTATATATAAAAGAATTTGTCTCAACATAAATTTTTAACTGAATTCAAAGATCTTAGCTCAAAGATTGCTCTTCAGCATTCACAGTAACACCATATCTCAAATTATTTGTCTGAATTTCTTATTGTCAATATAACCAAAATAACTATGAAATACAAATTAGAATCCTTCATAAATAGAAGCATCAATATCATTATAGACCACTTTAGAGACTGTTTAGCTCAGTCGGTAGAGCATCCACTTTGAAACCACAAGGTTTCAGATTTAATACTGGCCCTCATCAACTCAGCATATGAGTAACACAGCTTAGATCTGTGCACTATAGTGGGAAGCTGATAGTAGGTATGGTGCTCCACCTCAGAAGCAAAAACAATCTCCCTGGTCTCACAGTAGGGAAAAGGGTATAGGCTCCCTTGCTGTCTAGCTAATACTGACAATAGGCCACTTCACCTACTTAACTTTTTTATTACAATAAGAACCTAACTAGTTCGCAGAGTGACTAGTATTTCACAAATCTTTCAAATAGAAGAGTACAAAATGGCTGACTTCTGATTTAGGTCGGAAAAATTAAAACGGAAAGTTTTTTGGTGGTACCCAATGACAGTTTAACTACAGTCTATGAATTAACATTTTGCGAATTGGGTTACGGTTTTAGGGGATTAAGGCTGTTTTTAATTACGTATTGCTTTAAAAAAATAAACAACAAAAAACCCAAATTAACCCAAATTACTATACATTTAATGTTGAAAAATATTTTTTTTAAACTAAGTTTAATTGAAATTATACATTGCAATACTAACACAAACAACTGTCTCAATAATAGATTCAATCAATTTCAATGGTTAATTAAATGTATAGTAATTTGGGTTTTTCGTTGTTTATTTTTTTTAAGTAATACGTAATTAAAAACAACCTTAATCCCCTAAAACCGTAAGCCAATTCGCAAAATGTTAATTCATAGACTGTAGTTAAACTGTCATTGGTTACCACCAAAAAACTTTCGATTTTAATTTTCCAACCTAAATCAGAAGTCAACCTACAAAATATAGATAGCTTCTCTTAAAACAGGATTAAAAAAAAAAAAAAACTATATCTTTGCATAACTCTTCACATGATCCCAAGTTGTAGTTTTGACTGTCATAAGTCTAGTATTTCTGTACCCACCATTTTTTCTTTTAGAGTGTAAAGGGGAAAAAATAAGGATATCGTTTTTAGTTCTTCTTACAAAACATCAATTCAGTCTTGTTTTTATACTAAACAAGTGTCTTACAGTGTCAATTTGATAAAAAAAAAATTTAAAAAAAGAAGAAAATAGATGACAGGAGGAGGATGTTAGTAAGAAAAACAATAAATCAGTTTTAGGAGAAACAAGACTTAAAAAGTTTCAAGGTTCAACATATTCTTTATGGTAAGGAGGAAACAAATCTCTGGGTTTGTGTACAAATGTTATTTTGCGCCAATAGAGTAAAGAAATATTATAAAAAAAAATGTTTTTCTTATGGAATAATATCTTTTACTTAAAGTAAAGTTAGTAATTCTTTAATAAAAATTGAATGATAGTCATTATATATTAGGGTGAGTCAAACATTTTACAATATTCTCATATGTGTTGTTGGTAGTATTGTGGTAGTTAGTGGGCTGACATGTTGTGCAATGCTTCACTCCAGATGAATGTGGAATGTACTCCAATTCAGGAACTTGTGCTGTATCAGTTCAAACTGGGCCATAATGCCATGGAAGCAACTAAAAACATTTGTTATAAGAAAAATGAAGGTGCAGTTGATCACAGCACAGTAATCAGATGGTTCAAGAAATATTATTAGGGTGGCAAGAACCTTGACTTAGGCCTACCTGACTATGCCTGATCCAGTGGATTCTGAGGCTGTGCTACAAGCCATAGAGGCAAATCCAGCAAGTATCAGGCGAGCCTAGCATCTCAATTTAGTATGGTTAGTCACCTTCATAACCTCGGCAAAAGAATCTACAGTTGCCAAATTGTGCCTAAGTCAACGGGGCAGCCTAATGTCGGTATCAGCCAGACAGCGAGGGAGTCTATCCCCTTTTTAATATATACATTTACCAACCCTTCCACACGAGCAGGATGTGACACAATGTCAATTTCTTAAGCAGAGTTCAACAGGTTTGAATTCAGAGTTTTCCTTCTCCTAGACTGGTTGCCTAACCAAGGTTAAAGAGCCCAGTCTGTCCAACTATTTATCCCTAGCTAGAGGGAGAGTAGGATTCATACCTTTCCCAAGGGTATTAGCGCAAAGTGAAATGCAATTACCACATCCAGGACTTGAACTCGGGGCGACAAGTCCATTTCCCATAACTTTAGCCATTACACCACGCACTTCCTCTTTTCAATCCCCTTTTCAATAGCGCTAGATTGTTTTGACGTCTGAGGTGGAGCGCCACACCTACTATCAGCTCCTCACTTTACCGCACAGATTTCTGTGCTACTCATACACTGAGTTGGCGAAGGTCAGTATCAAACCAGGAACCTTTTGGTTCCTAGTCAGACACTCTACCGACTGAACATTACCAAAATATTGCAAAACGTCTGACTCATCCAAATATTAAGATGTATGTGAATTTTATTTTAATCTTCAAATCTTTGATCAGCAAATTAAACCTTTTTTGGTACTGTTTGCAGTGTTCCATCCTGGCCTCCTGCCTCAAAAACCGCTAGCTACGATTGAAGTCTGTAGCCAAAGCGGTGTCACTTGAAAAAAAAAAACAAAAAAAAAAAAACCACCAACTTAGGGCATTTTTTCCCAAAAACCCAAGACCAACCCTAACCCTAACCCCCCCCCTAGTTAAAATTAACTGTTTTATTACAAAATTTGTGGGTTCTGTTTTTTCTGGGTCAGCCTGTATATAGGGTGACCCAGAAAAACAGAGCCCAAATTATTTATTTATTTTCCCATTAAACTAACCCTAAACCCCAACCCTAGTTTGTTTTTTTTTCAAGTGACACCGCTTCGGTTACGGACTTCAATCGTAGCTGGTTTTTTGTTTTTTTCAGCAACCACCAGCTAGCGGTTTTTGAGGCAGGGGACCGGTACGGAACTCCACAAAGAGTACCCCTTTTTTAAATGCTTCCTAATGTACAAAAAAAAGATTTAGCAGCTGAAACCTATTTTCATTTAACAATAATAATTCTTTATTAAATATAAAATTATAGAAAAATTATTGATTGAATTATTGTGAGTTTCACATTTTAGTCCAAACAATGTCACTAAATTTGAAATTTTTTTTTTTTTTTTAATTTTTCAGAATTATTATTTAGAATTTTATCCTAGCAAAACTATGTTAATTCTCTTAAAAATTCAAATATTTTTTATCTTTCAAGAAACACAATTTCCAAGAAAAAAAAATTATGAAAAATATTTTGTTAAGAATAAGAAACTAAAATAGATTCTAAATTCAAATTCTATAAAATTTAGATTTACAAAAGAAAGTTGGTCAACCATAGTATGATAAAATATTGTGTGTGTGTGTGGGGGGGGGGGGGTGATTAATAAATAAAAACAAAATAAAAATAAATAAATAAAAATAAATAAATAAAAATAGAAAAACATTCTTCTCTGAACAGGTTTTCAGTTTTTACAACTTTCAATTTTAAAATAGCTAATTTTATCTGGCTCTTTAAATATTCATATAAACAGGTTACAAAATCATATAATATTATAATAATAATCATAGAATTTTAATAATATATAGATTTTTGATAATATAATAATTACAAAATCTTTATATAATCATATAAACAGGTTTTCAATATACTAACATCTACATGGGTCATGCAAAGCCAAGTAATATCAAATAAATAATGATCCCATCATTTTTTTTAAAGATAAAAATTAGGGGATATTTCTTAATGCTTCCAACTTATAGCATTGTTTAAGTAAAAATTTTGATGTAATAATCTTAAATCTCAAAAATTTTAAATAGGGTACAGGGTTGTTCATAACTAGAATTATCTATCAAGAAAATGGTAATGAGAGAAAATTTCAAAATATATCCAAAATGCAATTTTTAACTCTTCCCCTTTTACACCCTCAAGAACATGTCCATGCAAGTTTTATAAGTTGAAGAAAACATGCATTTGCAATATAAACATATTATTAATATTTGGACATTCTTGGGAGTCAAGACAAAGGCCAAGCATTGATGCCTGTTAAACTTTGGTAACTTCCATTATTTTCTTTGTGCACAGAAACAAAATGACCAAATACTGGCCATTATTTCACAGTATTAATCCAAGAATTGACCTGGATAGAAATTAGGTGTCTATATTGATAGACAAGAGGAAGACAGCCAAGAAATCCAAAAGCTGATGAGGAAGTGACCAAAGATAACAAGGGGTCTCATCAAGAATAATGCCAGGCGTCAATAATTCAAACGACTTAACTCGTTTCTTGTTTCCATGTACCCAGATCCCAAGGAACTACAAAAGATTATTCAAAAGGAATTTATGAAAAAAAAAAAACAAAAAAAAAAACTGTGGATGAGATGTGTTGAAAACACTTGATACCAGGATTATGATCCTTATCTGATACATGTCATCATAGAAATGACAATGCAAGGGAAATATGATAAAAAAAAACAAATGAAAAAAGTGAAATGAAATGTCAAAATTAATAATGGTTGAAAATGCTTCATTTAAAAATAAAAATTTTAAATAGCTAGTTTGTAATACCTATGCTTTTTGGTTGGCTGAATTATATGGCATGTCAACCCGTGTTGGGTTATTTTATACTGAAGACATTTTGTTTTATTCATTCTTGATGGGCTTTCAAAATTTTCATGTACATTTTTCAAAACAAACAATTAGGCTGTATAAGTGTGTATATATATATATATATATATATATAATATATAATATATATATATATATATAAATTTTACATGTATTTATAATACAACTGAGTTAAACAGCAATATTCTGAAGTTGATGCTACTATATAATATATACATGTAGACATAATCTATGTGGGTGCATGTTTATCCTCTCTTCTGAAAAATGTAGGACTAAAATGGGAATTATTTTTTATTTTTTCAGAATAATCCAAAGTTATTTTTGTTTTTATTTTAGTTTTTAAAATAGCTTTGTATTTGCTTCAGGCAAATTTTGAACAAGAAGAAAATATATAGAATATAAATTACAGGCAAAAAGTTTGGGGCCCAGCCTGCATTTCTTAAAAAGGATAAATAGAATTAAAAAAAAAAAAAAAAAAAAAAAAAAAAAAAAAAAAAAAAATTCTATTTAACCCAAAGATAGGACCCTAAAAAAGGTGCTACCATTCCAGGTCAGAGTGGACCTGGGAGAAATGGCGATGAATGGGTACTCCATACTCCTGACAGCTCCAAAATTGGAACTTCACTATTAGATGCAGTTTGTCATACCCAGGACACTAAGACCTTCAATCACCACCTTCTAGCACATATAAGATAAAAAGGGTTGTGGGGTTGCCATAAGGGAATTAGGGTTGGGACAATCATATAGGTGCTAGGGTTTGACATGACCAGTCGATTGATCGGAGGGGGCCTCTCTGAAGACCAATCTAGCTTAAGTAAGGGCCGAAGTGGAGTGTTGCATGTCATGGACTACTTACAGTCACCAAAGTTCCATCCTTCCAAGAAGTTGAAGATTTCTACACATGCAATAGTCATTACAAGGGCAGTGAAAAAAATAAAAACTGGTAGAAATATCGACAGAAAAAAGCTGGAACATCAAAAGTGACAACTGCTGCTGAAGATAAAAACACTTGATTATTGAGAGCAAAAGACAGAGACAGAAAACTGCTCCAGAGTTGACAGCTGAACTTAATTACTCTCAACAACAACCAGTGTCGTTCTCAACTGTAAAGAAAACTGATTTGGCTCAGGGGGTTCATAGCCATCAAGAAACATTGGGTATGAAAGGTGAATAAACAGAAAAGACTTATGGGGCAAAAAAGCATAAGAATAACAAAATAGACAGGAGTTGAAACTAACTTTTCATAGTAAGAAGAGAATTAATATGAAAAGAAAGACTGAATGATGAAGGTGTGCTTCCAACAGTTAAGCATGGTAGTGGCTCTTATAGAGAGAGAGAGAGAGATTTGATTCAGGTCATAAAAAAATATAGTTTAGAAATAGAGTTTGAACTAACAAAATTCCTGGAGAAAAAGCTTAGCTGGGAACTAAACAAGGATGATGTGTGCTGTTTTGAACAAATCCTGGATGCAGCACCCTACATAATACCAGTTGTATGGCTACTTACCTCCCATCTCACAAACTGTCCAAGTAAGACATACTGGGCACTGTTGGTGAAGTAAGGACAAACTTATAAGTAACATTCTCCTATAGATTCCAACACATGAACACACCAGAGTTGGCCAACCAGCAAAAACTTACAGTCATCAGCTCTGTACGGACACTGGATGCAATCTAGAGGACGTACCAAGCTGATAAGGACAGATGGTGAGAGAAAGTGAAAGGAATCTGTGCTGTCAGCACATGATGATGATACTAGGCAGGAATATCTATCTGTACATAAATAACCCTGTCATTTTTTATGGGTATCAGGCAAGTGATGAAAATGTGTGGAGCATATTTTGTTATTTTCATCGAGAGGATTTTCTAAAATATACCAGATAATTAGGATCAACTTTTGAAAAGTGTTTCATATTGAAAATAATACCAGCCAGATAAGAAACATTTAGTGATGTTTTGTTAATTAATTATCAAGATTGTATTCTATTTATAGTCCAATCAAGAATATGCTAACAAAACAAAGTATCTTTTAACAGAACTTATATTTTTTAAGTTAGAGAAAACAATTTAATCGTGAAACACATGACCTGAAATGAACTTAATAGAAAATAAAAAAGGTCATTTTTCATTAAAGTTATCCTTTATTATCATTAAAAATTTTTTTTGAAAAATGGTTGTAATCAAATAGCAAGTATTTGGTATATCATTATCATGTCGACCTAGCAGCACAGATATCCATGATAATGTCTTGCCAACCGTCCCTATCATTCATTGCCCCCCCAGAAGGACCTCTGCGCAGTTGCGAAGAGTTGATCAATGTACGTCTTTGATAGACAGTCCACAATGGTGTACTACAGTAGAACATCACTTATGAGTGTGTCCCTGTTTCTCCAGCATGTCTTGCTCATTTTACATGGAGGGTTTGTGTTATATGCAACAAATTGCTGTACAACTTTTTTTCTCATGGGGTATTGTTTCCACATCTTGTTTAAGACTGCACACAACATTCTTGTGCAAGCTCCCATCTAACTTATTCTCTAAGCACTTCATTAGGGTCCAAGTGGTGCAACCGTATAAACCAGAAAAAAAAAAGTAAGTTGGATGCTACATTGAATATTAATAGAATTTTATCAATGTTTCTTATTTGTTTCAGTTTCTTTTTTTGTACTTTCTATTTATGAAATTCTAATATTTTTTTGTGTTTTCTAAATAGACTATTTTTTTTTAAAATAATCATTTTCAGTTTTAATATTAAAGAAAAGTAGAAAAAAACTTAAGACAAAACCCAACCAATAGTAAATAAAAAAATGTCAAGAAAAAAAAAAAAAAAAAAAAAAAATATGCAAGAACTCTAAATCAATGTTTAATAAACTTTAGAGCCTACTAATACCTTAGTTCCCAAAGCAGATACTTATCCCTTCACACACATCTTGGTATTAGGTCTAGAGTAAATTTAAACAACTAATCTGACCATACTATCTATAAATGATCATACTTATCTAGAGACTTTGCTCTTAGTAACATGAAAATGCAATGATCACCAGTCCTCACAATATCTGCTGTCTGGTCTAGATGGTGTGTGCAATATGTCCTGTCCACACCACACTAATAAAATTAAATATAAAAAGTCAAACTTATCTACAACTTTAGACTACAAAATAAAATAAAACCATACATTTACATATAACTATATTTTATCAGTAAAGCATAAGATTACTTTTATTTAAACATTTTGATGGCTACATCAATAAATTTAACCATCTTTTTAAGGAATTAAATTAATAAATTATATATAGTCTGCTTTTATTTTTCAAATACTAAAAGATTCACTGACTGACTTTAATGGCATGTCAACCTGTATAGGGTTATTTTATGCCTAGAGGTTAGGGGAGTGTTTCTCAAACTTTTTAAGACATTAAAACCTTGTGCTTGGTAGCTGTATCCTTTTAAAAATACAGATTTGTTAAATATAAAACAAAATTCATAAATTGATCTTAAAAAAAAAAAATTTTTTTTTAAAAGTCAATAGGATACGTTATTTTTACTGTATTAAACATACAAAAATTGTATCCTTATAATATAAATTATTCAAACGTGGATAAAGCTAAAAATTCCAAAAGATTTGTTTCTTCTCCTCTCATCGTAAGTCACGTCTTGTCAAAATAGCACTTCCAAAACCGAGTTGGTTTTCATTTCCTCTCACTAACAAGGTCAAAACTCATTCTTCTTTCTCTCACCCCCCAACCCCAAAGTTATGTTCTATATATTCCAACCAACTCTCACTCTTCTTCTGGTGGTTCTCTTCCAACGGTCATTGACAAATGACCTTGTGTAGCTTCAGAAGTGATGTTAACATTAAAAGACACAAACCTGCACATGCGCACAAATCACATTACAAATGACCACTCTCACAAAGGACATGAAGCAGTGTGGGGTTTGTTTTTTGTTTGTTTTAGATAAGAAAAAGTCATCACATATATTATCAATCAATCGTGGTAAGAAAATAAAGAAAAAAAGAAAAAAATGAAATATGTAGAATATATTTGTTGTGGCCTTGTTAGGGGCCAGAATAAAGACAAGAGAGGAAATGAGTTAAACAAATATATTAACAAAGAACAGTAGTATAAACATATACAAATGAGAAGGTTACTCGCAAAGGCGGTGGATCAACTGTCTGAGCAGACCTCTGGAATATTGACTCTCGCCTAAGAGCAGTACCTGCTGCTATTTATAGTTGGAAGAGTTCATGCATGTATGGTAAATTACCATAACAAAATCCATTAACCAATCAGTACAGACAGAACCATTCACAGAACAGTGTTAGAAGTAGAGGCCAAAAAAACCTAAAAACCTACATACAAGTATAATTAACATGTGGGGGGTGAGGGATGGGAGGGAGTCCAATTAAATTCTGTTAGTAAATTTTTGTAAGAAAGGAGCTGAAAACATTTCCCATTTAAATGATCTATACACAGAAAGAAGTAACATTTAAAATATTTAGAGTGATGATGAGATGTCCTAACATGATGATTAGGAAAAAAAGAAAAAAAATCCAGACACCATCTGAAAAATGAAGAGAAAGAAAGAAGCTGGAAATAGTTTGCCACCTAAGACTTTACTGGTATTTACCTTCATCAGAGTCCCATGAATAGGACCTGTAATAACGCATACGACCTGTTGGTAAAGAAAAATGTTAGGAATACAGTTTGGGGGGGAAATAAATACAAGGAAATGTTAATGAATAATACCTTTGATAATAATAAAAAAAAAAATTAATTAAAAAGAAAATTTGAGGTCACCTCTTGGCTGTCGTTCATTGATCTTTTGTGAGTAAGTGAGTGGGGGATATCTTGGGATTTTATTATTGAAAACAAAATAGGTAAACAATGAGGAAAAAGTCACAGTTGACGCCATATGAGAAAATGCAATATAGGAGACATGATGTCTTTTTTTAATGACACAACCTCAAGAGACATTATGTCTTAAGAAAAGAAGATGGTTAGATTCAAAATAACACTTGTCATTCTATATTCATATATTAAAATGAACCTCATCATGGTGTACTGGTTAGCAAACAGTTTTAAAAATTAATTAAATCCTACTAGATGCCCCAGTTCTGCAGCCTTGTGCCAGATCTGAGTTATGCTTGCTTACTAAATGTTTGGTGAGCAAACTAGCCAATTAAAAGTTTGACTATTACTGAATGCCTCATACTTCTGTCCTTGTGCCAAACTAAACTAAGCTTAGTAAATGACTAGGTAGTGAGTTTGATCATTCACTTGGTGCCCTATACTTATGGCCTTATGCCATATCTAAGCTGCCTTAGTAAATAATTACCATATTTTACAGCTCAATTTTTTATTTTTTTTATTTTTTAATGTCCCAGAAAATCACCCTGCATCTTGTAAAGGTCAAGGGTCAGCTTTGGTTTACTGACTAGTTGAGTTCTAGTGCTGCAACGGCCCTTAAATTAAACTGCAAATATCTCCGCAAATGTAAACAAGGTCTGAATACATATGAGACTTTTAAAATAACCCAACAGTGGGGACGGCTAAAACCCTTCACCCAACATTCTTAGTTTTTAAATCCATTCATTTTTTTTTATTTAAATATCTGCCCAAATTGTGGTGCATCTTATAAACCATCAAATATGCTATATTCATATATTAAGAAACATAAGTAAATACATTCTTAATAAAAGAGACAATTGATAGTAACAAGTGACAGGTGCTACTTTTTCAAACGAAAGAAAATTTTCCAAAGGTATAAATATCTACATCTATATATTTACCCTTCACACAAGCAGGATGCAATACGTCAATCTTTAAGTGGAGTTTAACAGGTTTGAATTCAGAATTTTCCTTCTCCTAAACCGACTGCCATACCAAGGTCAAAGAGTCCAGTCTGCCCCACTATTTACCCATAGCTGGTTGGTTGGTTTTTACGGCATGTCAACCCACTGGGTTATTCTATGTCAAAGACATTTTGTTTTATTCATTCTTAATGGTTACTCAATTTCTTTTAAAAACATTTTCTTTAAATTCATTTTTGTCTATTCAACCATAGATGGGACCCTAACAGGTATCCCCACTCCATAGCTAGAGGGAGAATAGTTGGATCACACCTTTCTCAAAGGTATAAGCATTATATGAAATGCAAACAGCCTAATCCAGAATTTGATTGTCATGTCCATTTCTTACAATGATAACCATTACAGCATGAGCACCTACATCTATATACTTATAAAATACAAAAGGTAAAATATTTTTTTTTAACTCTACAGGTCTTGTATATATTCTAGCTCAGTCAGTAAAGCATCAGCCTAGGAACCATTAGGTTCCAGGTTCAATACCGGCCCTCGCCAACTCAGCATATGAGTAGCACAGGGATCTAGGCGGTAAAGTAAGGAGCTGATGGTAGGTGTGGTGCTCCACCTCAGATGCCAAAAACAATCTCCTTGGTCTAGCGCTAGTGAAAAGGGGTAGACTCCCTCGCTGTCTGGCTGATACAGACTTTAGGCCACCTCGATGAAAAAAAAACAATGATGACAAACAAGAAGTTTGTAAGTTATAGGACAAAATTGATTAAACTGGACAGTGGTCAGTTTATTGTCCAGTTAGTTAGTGGTGAGTAAATAGATATGTGTTATGAATCACCAGAAATAAAAACAATTTCTAAAAGTGGACAAGAACTTCTGATGCAATAAATTGACTTGAGGGAAACAGCTGACCATAGCACTATATACATAAGAGCGAGAGACAAGAGTCATCTTACACACCTCTCTTTCCTATATAATGTATGTGTTTGAAGATTGCATTTGCTCCTCAAATACTATTTTTTTCTTTCTTCTGCCTCATTTCTCAAACCTTGAGTAAGTGAAGCAGTGGAGAATTATTTTCTTCTCCTCAATGGACCACTTAGTTAAGTTATAATTTCTCTTCCTAGTGCTCCCAGTTTGATCTTGCTGGATTCCAGGAGCAGTATTGTGTTGGTCTGGTGGGTTATCCAGCTTAGTGATACTACTTGTAGTATCATCACTAGGGGAAGGTACACTGTTACTTTCCTCATTTAGCCAAGTGCGTAACCATAACGAGGGAGCCTGATTATCCTAGGCGATGTCTAACCAATATGTTTCTTCTGTATTTGTGTTAATTTGTCCATGGTTGTTAGAATATTTGGTCAGGGTTTACTTCCTCTATAAGTATCCTCATGTCAGATATTGACAAACCCCTGTACAGAGAGAGCAAAGATACTCAAGGTTATGTCTAGTAGGCTTTTCGTGTATGTATAAATAAAATGTGTATATATTTTTGTATAGATAGAAAATAACCAAGAAACTATGAATAAGATATCCGGTTGGCACTTAAGGAGAGTTTACAAAAGGCAAATCTACATAAACATTGTATGAGAAGGAATGAGAGAAAAGATTAACAAGAGGGAAAATATAAAGGGGGGGGGGAGATGTTATTCTTTATTCTCCCTTATATGATTTGACATTGTGGGGGAGGGAGTCATAAAATTAAAAGAAAAAAAATGCTTTAACCTTAATAAGAAGGCCAAGTATAATTGGGATCTGGAAATCTTATCAAATTTTATATTTACTTTATCTGATACTTTTTTTTTCCTGCTGAGTTTCATTTTCATGGGTCTGATGAATCATGATGGAACCTCAGCTATGTTAGGAATTTGATTATGGGTTTTAATGACAACAGCAAGGTTGGTTGGATTTTACAACATGTCAACCCTTGTTGGGTTATTTTATGCCAAAGATGTTTTGTTTTATTCAAGTTGGGTATTCAAATCTTTTTTTTTTTAATTTTCTTTTAAACACATTTTTTGTTCTATTTAACACATAGATGGGACTAATATGTACTATCTCTCTGGGCCAGAGTGGACCTGGGAGTAATGGCAATGAAGAGGTACTCTACACCCCCCAGAGATACAGAATTGGAACCTCATCACAAGATGCAGTTGAACATCATACCCAGGACACTAAAACCCTCAGCCACTAGCTTCTAGCACATATATGATAAAATTGGTTGGGACAAACATATAGGTGCTAGGGCTTGACATGATCTGAGGGGCCTCTTTGATCAACCATCTGGCCAAAGTAAGGGCGAAAGTGGAGTGTTGCATGTCATGGACTGCTCAGCCACCAGGATTCCATCCTTAAGCATCATGGTTCACCACCCATGGCCAACAGATGGACCCATTGGGAGAGGTTTTACCCCTCTGCAGAGGTGCAGTCTGCATATTCTACAGCCCCAGCTGACAGAGCTGCATAGAGAAAGAAAAACTTTTCTGAAACTATAAAAGATAATGTATACTTGGAATTATGCATTGGTTTGGTTTACTTAACAGCATATCAACCTCTTATGGGTTATTTAATGCCAAAATTTGATTAATTTGTAAATGCTTAATGGTAATCATAACAATTGATATTTTCAACATTCCATCACAATATTTTTTTTCTTAATTCAACTTTAATAATCATTTGTTTGCAGTTATATAGGTTTCAAATATTCCTGTATAATTATATGGTTTCAAGTAACAAATCCTATTTAATATTAATAATCATTTGTTTGCACAGTTATATAGTTTGAATCATTCCTATCAAATACTAATAATTTTCAAACAAATCTATTTGCTTTTCCCAAGGGCATTAGCACAAAGTGAAATTCTGTTTTCTACAATAATACCCATTACACTAAGTACACCTCCTTGTATACTGCATATAATCATACATAAGTCGATCTATACATATGTAAAGGACAGTTGGTGTGTATGTATGTATGTCCAGAAGAAACTACGAAAATAAAACAAGTAATGACAAAGTAAATATATATATATATATATATATACACACACACACATTTACTATTACCAGAACTTGCTTTTTGTGAAAAAAAAATTTTTTTTTTTTAAATGAAAATTCTATTTATATCTGGCAAAATATTTAAAATTTAGGATTTGAATAGTAAGAGAAAGGAAAGTCATTGGTTGCATTTGTGATTAAAACAAATCAATCAATGGATCTGCGAGACTAACTTTTTATTATCCCCTCTCTACCCAGGCAATGCCGGGTAGCCACTTCTAGTCTTATATAAAGGTGATTCCTTGACTTACAAACATGAAATCATTAATTCATGGAATATCATTTTTGAAGCCAAACATTGCTTCTTGTTCTTCCCATTATATTTGAAGTTCAACCATATAAAAATATTATTCATATTTATAGGTTGACACTAATTATTTGGCCTTCAAAATTCAACCATTCCTTTTTTATATAAATGGTATTTTAAAATTAGGCAGCACAACTCTCTCCCTCTACTTTAATTTTGACATTCTTTAACGGCTTAATCAAGTTTTAGTGGACTATTTTCATAAGACTAATTACTATGAGAATCATTTTTAAAACATAATGCTAATGACTTTTCAAGTTGTTCATAAAAAGAAAACTTTATTAACAAACAGAAAAATGTCTAAGTTTGTACAAAGACTTAAAAATGCCGGTTGCCCTGGCAAAACTGTATGCAAGACAATAGCCCATACAGTAAATCTGGTTAAATTGAATTTAATAGACCTAAATTCCACCATCATATGTCACCCCAACGAAAGAAAAAATGCCAAAAAATCATGGAATTAACCGAATTTAATGAAGCACCAGAGATTTTGGATAATTATTATTCAGTCTACGTCCTCAGTTGTGACATCTCACTTGCAAACATGAAAAGGCCAATTAAAAACTCAACTGTAAATCCTTGTTTGTCATCTTTAAGAAAACATACCTACAAAAAATTGCTGCTTAAATTCACATACAAAAACACAGACACACACACACACACACACTGACAAAGAAGATTATGTTGGAAAATACATGTGTCATGCAAAAATGTTTTTTTTTCATCACAGACTTATTGAGATTATATATATATACACATACACTGATAGAAAATAAAATTGCAGCCTCTTGAAGGATTATTTTGTCTGAATTTTTTTAGATGAGGCTTGATGTGTATAATTTTGATTTTTTGGACTGTTGTCCTCATCTTTATTGTGTTATGTTTTTACATAGCACAATAAAGACAAGTCTGAAGAATTATTCTTGAAGGATGATGCAAATTTTGATCAGAGTTGAGTCCCATTCTTATTCTGGAATCTGTACATTAATCTCTGCATATGATTATATATTGTAATCTAGCAAATATAACTAGATTTTAAAAAATACCTGCATTAAAATTGTATGTTTAATATTAAATAAACTGAAATTCATATTCAGGTTGTTGCAATTTTATTTTTCTCTCAGTATGCCACTCTTTACACTGATACTTCAAGTTATGAATGAAAGATTTTACAATTTGACACATATCTCTTTGCATGTTCATGTGTTTTGAATATATATATATATATATATTTTAAAACACATGAACATGCAAAGAAATATTCCTGACTCTGGCAAGGTCAAAGTCAAACTAATCATTCAACTGTCAACTGTTGGGTTATTTTATGTTGAATTTAGCTCATTTGGTAGAGGTTCCTGGTTCGATACATATGTAGCAGATTGGGTTACCTGATTTATAAGGTAAAGTGGGAAGCTGTGGATAAGTGTGGTGCTCCACCTCAACAAAAACAATCTCCCTGGTCTAGCGCTAGCAAAAAGAGGGATAGAATCCCTTGCTGTCCGGCTGATACAGACAATAAGCCACTCCACTGCCAGCAACTATATATGATACAAAAATAAATCATAAACATGGGTAATCATTTCATTATCTTAAACAGATCTATTTGATCAATTAATGAGATGGGATGCTGAAAGGTATCACCACTCTGAAGAAGAATCAACCTGGGAGTAACGGCAATGAAACACCGACTCTAAACTCACTAAAACTTCAGCATTGCTGCCTCACCACCGGATATAGTTTAGTATCATAACAAGGACACATCATTCAAGTTTTAAGACTTGTTGATAAAACAGTGCAATTAAAAAAAAGAAATAAAAAAATCAATTCAACAACAGATGAATCATCAGAGAATTGGAAATAAAATTATATCAAACAAAATTATTTAAACAAAACAAAGTATTTTTTTTTTGTTACAAGAAAAATTGAATGAATTTTATATTCCTTTTATTACACTGAGCATAATATTTAATAGGTAAAATAATTGTATGTTTTTCCTACTCATTCAACTTTTTAAAGAGTGTTTGTTACTCAAGATAACCCACAGCAATTAATTGAGAATTATTTTCTCTTATTAAAAATAGTATTGAGAAAAGAATCTTATCATAGACCCTAATTGGAATCTCATCTATACATATATAAAGAGGAGTTGGTGTGTATGTATGTCCGAATGAAACCACAAAAATAAAACAACAACAAAGCAATTATATATATATATATATATATATATATATATATATATATTAAATATCACCTGTTCTTAATTTTTGTGCCAAAATTATGAAGATTTGATTTATATTCTAACATATTTAAAGATTAAAATAACCAAAGAAATAGCATTGAAATTTTACTTAAAAATGTCCAACATTTGTAAATCTCAAAAGTAAACAAATCAATACACCAGGGTAACCCCATCCTACATAGGCAATGATGGGTAGCTGCTTCTAGTAACAAATAAAACTGAAAGTTTAAGCTCTTCTGCCAGTTTATTTTCTTCTCAATAAAAGCAGCTATTTATTTAGCAGTGTAATTTTTCCAGTTTATTTCTTTATTCTTAATTTCTTCTAGGATGAGAGTGTAGTACATGTGCAACCAGTAAATGATCAAAATGTCACTCCCTGGAACTTTTCTACAAAGATCAGTGTATTTACCCAACCTATTTGCCATGGGGGAGGATGCAACACAAGGTTAAAACAGAGTACTACTGGTTTGAAGTCAGAGTTTTCCTTCACCTAGACCAGTTACCATACCAACGATAAAGAGACCCCCAATATACTCTATTATTTTACCATAACTGGGTGGCTGGGGTTGAGACAAGATTGATTAATGTCTTTCTCAAAAGCATTAGGACAATGTGAAGCAGAAACAGCCTCATCCAGGATTTGAAATCGGGTTGCTGAGTCCATTTCCTATGGTGATAACCATAACATAACCCAAAGATCAATGTAGTATCTGTGCCTATGGAAATCTAATTGAATATATTATTTTAAAAAATAAATGAATTAAAATAATTATGTATATATTTATTTTGTATTTAAGAAAAATCAAATTCTATATTCTTTGAAATAATGACCATATGATTTGCATATTTTATATTTTATTAACTATACCTATGGAAATTCCATGGTCTGATTAGTATACATTATTTAGTTATATATCACAGTACAAGAAAATAAATTAAATTTTTCAAAATAATATTTTACTTGTAAAGAATTTAATGATAAACAACATTTTTCATAAAAGTAATTTCTCTTTTAGTGCCCTGACTTTCTTGTTGGATCAAACAACTTTCACTTTAGAAATAAAAATAATGAAAGTAATTCTTATAATCTAAATAGATAATATTGAGGACATGATAAGTGTTGATATTTATAGACTATTAGTGTCACTATATTCTGCTATCTTTAAGTGCATCAAAAGGATATCTGGTCATTGAAATTTGATATATACAAGTTTGTTATTTAAGTATTGTTAATGCTTAAAGAATTTAAAAACAAATCAATTGTTAGTTAAAATTGAAATACTGTTGTGTTTATGCAACTCCTCCACGACAGACAGGATATGACAAGGTTTGGTTTGTTTTACGGCATATCAACTTCAGTGGGTCATTTAATGCCAATAAAGTTTTGAAATAAAGTCATTCTTAATGGATACTCAATTTTTTATAAATACATTTTTCTATTTAACAGGTACTACCACTCAGAGTAGTCAGAGTGGACTAGGAAGTAATGGTGATGAAGGTACTCCACATTCTCCAAACCTCCAAAACTGGAACCTCACCATCAGATAGAGTTTAACATCATTCCCAGGACATGAAGACCTTTAGCCACCACCTTCTAGCACCCATATGATAAAAAGGGTTGGGGCTTGCCGTTAGGGCAATTATATAGATGCTAGGGCTTGACATGAGCAGCCGATTGATGGATATGACAAGATCAATTTCTAAGTGGAATAAAGCTGGTTTAAATTCAGTGTTTTCTTTCTCTTAGATTGGTTGTCTTACCAAGGCTAAAGAAATCAATGCGTCCTATTTACCCATAGCTAGGGAAAGAGTGGGGAGAAAAGATGGATTCATGCCTTTCCCAAAGACATTAGCATGAAATGAAAATGAAAACAACCTCATCCAGGATTTGAACTCTGGTCACGACAACTGTTATTCTAAGCTTACTTCCCAATTGCAGTACTTCTGGAGTATTTCAGTAAAAGCAAGAGAAAACAGTTGGCTGGGTCATGAAAAAGTTGTCACACGGAGAGCTGGTGTATTTTGTTAACCAGTTCATCTGCTGACCTGTGTAGTAAAAGTATCTATATAATGGGAAGTAGATATTATTTAGCATGACACACACCAAATCCCAAAGATATAGGTAGTTATAAGTATATCTATACATATATAAAGGGCAATTGTGTGTATGTATGTGTGTTTGTGTATGCCCAGAGGAAACTACAAAAATAAAAATTAATGACAATATATATATATATACATACACACACACACACACACACACGTTCACTATCACCAGAGTTTGTTTTTTGTGCAAAAATAATGAAGACTTTATATATATATCTGGAAAGATATTTAAAAATTAGGATTTGAATAGTAAAAGGAAAATTCATTGGTTGCATTGATGATTAAAATAAATATATTATGTAAGACCAAAACAATTAATGGATCTGTGAGACTAACATTGTATTATACTTCTCTACCCAGGCAACACCTCTAGTTAACAAATAATTCTTAAAATAATCATAGATTTTCCACAGGTATAAATACAGTCTGATCTCACCTCCTTGGGAGAGACATTTTTTTAAACTACACAGAAAACACTGATACTCTGATCACCACCACAAAAAAAAAAAAAAAAAAAAAAAAAAAAAATCATGAATCCCAATATTTTTTTTACAAGAATTATGATAGTTGTTTATATATTTACAATACCCAACCCCTCTACCACAGGCAAGATGGGACACATGCTCAATTTTCAAGTGAAATAAAGCTGGTTTGAATTCAGTGTTTTCCTTTTCCAGGACTGGTTGCCTTACCAAAGCTTAAGAACCCAATCTGCCCTATTATTTATTTGTGGCTTGAAAGAACAAATTCATACCTTTCCAAAGGGCATTAGCATTAAATGAAATGCAAGAAGTCTCTTGAAGGATTTGAACTCAAGATGCCAATTCTATTTCCTACAATGATAACCATTATCCTAAGTGCACCTATCACAATATTAAACACTTTATTTTCTTTTTCTCTGCTACAAATAATAGGAAAACAGAATTGAGCAACAATCCAGATTACAGAGATGATTGTATGAAATATACAAGACACTAGTAGAGACCTTAAGTGGTTAGAAAAAGTTTTACTCACACCAAGCACCTGAGTCGAGTAGACAACTAATCAAACCATAAGACGGAGAAAAACAATTAGTCCACAGCTGCTCTTTTAAGTGTCACTATAGTAACATTACTCAAAGGATGTTGAACTTCCTTCCACTTCAATCAAGTTGACTTATAGATATATCTTAGCTGCAACCTACAGTAAACATATCAATGACCAAAGAGAGGTTTCTTTTTTTGCCTTGTCAGCACACATACCAATCATTCAAAGCTTTTTGTTTGTTTGTTTGGTTTTATGGCATATCAACCTCAATGGGTCATTTAATGCCAATAAAGTTTTGAAATAAAGTCATTCTTAATGGATACCTAATTTTTTTTATAAATACATTTTTCTATCTAATCCATAGATGGGACCCTAACAGGTACTACCACTCCAGGTCAGAGTGGACCAGGGAGCAATGGTGATGAAGGGGTGCTCCACATTCTCCAAACCTCTCAAACTGGAACCTCACCATCAGATAGAGTTTAACGTCATTCCCAGGACATGTAGACCCGCAGCCACCGCCTTCTAGCATCCATATGATAAAAAAGGTTGGGGCTTGCCATAAGGGCAATAGGGTTGAGGCAATCATATAGGTGCTAAGGCTTGGCGTGACCAGCCGATTGATTGGAGGGGGCTTCTCCGACAGCCCGTCTAGCCCAAGGAAGGACCAAAATGGAGTATTGTACGACATGGACTGTCTCACCCATGGCCAAAAGGTGGCCCCATCGGGGAAGTCTAACCCTTCTGCAGAGGTGCAGTCGGTGCATTCTAACGCCCCAGCCACAGGGCGGTCAAAGCTTTTTGGTATTTACTGAACAATAACAATGTTGTAAATGTACAGACTTGACCAGAGGTTTCCCAACCTTCGACCTAGTGACTCTTTTATATGTGACTACCACAAACTGTCTAATATTAATATTTTCAAATAATTATATTTTGGACTGTTGTCCTCATCTTTATTGTGTATAAACACAACGTTCAGGTCACTGTAACCTCAGGCTCTGTTTTAAGTGTTTTTTTATTTATCATTCTAATTACCATAAGTCATCTTCAGATGCTTATCCATGAAGTCAAACGCAGTTTCGGAGCTCAATCGTTACTGCTCACTCAAAGGCGCTCCAAGCAACATAAATGCTACCAGACTTATGACAAAATTATGATTAGATATAGAAAAATTTAATACTTTCTTATAATGTTTTTTTAATACTAGGGCAAGTCAAAAGCTTTGTAATATTTTGGTCTGTGCTAGTTTGTAGTGTGTACATCACAAGACCAAAGTCTTGTAAATTGTGCTAGTTACCTTCTGTACTTGGTAGTATAGGTTCAACTGACATATTGTGCATTCACTTCAGTGGGTGTGATTTTTAAAGCCACACAGATAAATGTACAATGTGATCTAATTCTGTAACTTATGCATTACAAGTTCAGAGTGGGCCATAAGTGGGCACAATTAATAACACTGTAGAAGCAACCAAAAACATTTGTTATGCGAAAGGTAAAGGTACAGTTGATCACCATACAATAACAAGATTGTTCAAGAAAGTTTGCATGGGTTGCAAGAACCTTGATGATTAGGCAAGGTCAGGTAGGCCTAAAACCATGCTCCAAGCCATAGAAGTAAATGAGGTGAGTAGCACTTGAAGAGTATCAGGCGAGCTTGGCCACTCACAGTCCAATGTGATTTGTCACCTTCACAAACCTCGGCAAAAGCATCCAAGCTGCCAAAACAGTGTAAAACTTGATTTACCCTAATACTACTATCGATGTTTTTTTTTTTTTTAAATGTTACACATTTCATTTTTTAGGCATGAGACTTTTCCTGCTTGCATCAGAAAAGAGTGGGCCAACCAGCAAAAACCTACATCAATCAGCTCCATATGGATTCTGGATGCTGTGTGGAGGACCTCCCAGGGGTGATGACCAATGTGGACAGTTAGAGAGAGTTATGGATATCCACACTGTCAGCGTGGCCTTATGATTATAAATTCTTCATCTACTTAGTTTTCTTTTGTAAGAGCACCCCCCTAGGAATCAAAAGGTTCCTGGTTCGATACCCAGTCCCTGCCAACTCAGCATATGAGGAACACAGATTGGGTAAATATTTGTATCTTTATGTGTTATTTATTAACAATATTTTTCAGGTAAATGACAATAAAATTGTAAGTTAACATTTGCTATTGTTTTCATAGGTTTTATTATTTCATTATTTTACATAGAAACTCCATGTTATAATTATGAAGGATAATACTTGTCAAAATCATTAATTATAGTGATCAACAGAACTTCATCTAGAAATAAATGAATAAAAGACAAAAAACATTTTTATTGATGTGAATAATTTTCATTTCCATTAAGTTGAATTTGTATTTTCTTAAAACAAAATATTTTAAACTTGCAGTGGCTACCTGGCGTCGCCTGGGTAGAGGGGGATTTTTTAAAGTTAGTCCCGCAGATCAATTATTACTGAATCATGAGTTGAATCCTCGTGGGATGCCCCATTTAAATCCCTATGTAAAAAAATAGACCTTGCATTGATCCAGCTACTCTGAAAAGATATCTTAATGTCTACTACTAAAATATTAAATGGAAAAAAATCCATGCTGTTATCATTTAAATTTTATTCTTTAATTATCTTCACTAATATAAATCAAATCTCTTATTTTTGCTCAAAAACCAAGCCCTGGTTATATTTAATATGTATATACATTTACTTTGTCGTTAATTGTTTTATTTTTGAAGTTTCCTCCGGTCAAAAATTAATGCAAATTCCTTTATATATATATATATATATATATTATATATATATATATATATATAGAAGGGAAAAAATTATGACCATAACAGTAGCATCGCTTGGTGTAAAGCAGGGGGTGCCCAATACATTGATTGATGATCGACCGGTAGATCGGAAAGATAGTGTGGGTCGATTGCATACTATTCAAAAAAAAAAAAAAAAAAAATTAAATAAATAAATATTTTTTAGATGTTAACATATCATCGATCCTTCCTTTGGCAGGTGCCATATGATTGATGTATCCAATTGTATTGTGTAGTAAGGGTGGTTCATGCAGTGATACAAGTTATGCAAATGTATATATAAAGTATACTCAGTGTGTGTGTATAATACAATGGAAAATGAATGTAAAAATTATTAGCATATGAAGGTGCTCAATGCCAAAATCGCAGAGCAGATTTAAAATCAAAGGTTAGATATTATATCCATAATATTTCATAACTACAGTCATCAGACAGTTAAAATGTTAAGATTTTTTCTTAACATTTTAACCGTCAGATGATTGTAAGTACACATGAAACTGTAGTTATGGGATATTATACCCATAATATTTAACCTTTGATTTTATATGTATGTATGTATGTATGTATGTATGAGAGAGAGAGAGAGAAAAAATGGAAGTGAATCCGACAGTATATAATATTGTAAAAATTTGAAAAAAAAAACACATAGCTAGCTAGCTAGCTAGCTATATATTATATATATATATATATATATATATATATAGATATAATATAGATATTTCCTTCTATCTACAGCAATATATATATATATATATATATATATATATATATGATATTTCCTTCTATCTACATGCATATATATATATATATTATATAATATATCGGTTGTATATGTATATATAATAATTATAGATCTCTTATAATCTACAGCATTATATATATATTATTATATAATATATGATATATATAGATATTTCATTCTATCTACAGCATATATATATATATATATATAATATATATATAGATATATATAGATATTTCCTTCTATCTATATATATATTATATATATATATAATATATACGATATAAGGAAATATTTATATATAGTCTATATATATATATATTTATATATAGTATAATATATATATGCTAGCTAGCTTAGCTAGCTATGTTTTTTTTCAATTTTACAATATTATATATGCTGTCGGATTCACTTCCATTTTTCTCTCTCTCTCTCTCATACATACATACATACATACATACATATAAAATCAAGGTTAAATATTAATGGGTATAATATCCATAACTTACAGTTTACATGTGTACTTAACAATCAATCTGACGGTTTAAAATGTTAAGAAAAAATCTTAACTTTTAACTGTCTGATGATAATCTGTAGTTATAATATATAGGATATAATATCTAACCTTTGATTTTAAATCTGCTCTGCGATTTTGGCATTGAGCTACTTCATATGCTAATATTTTAACATTCATTTTCCATTGTATTATACACACACACTGAGTATACTTTTATATATACATTTGCATAACTTGTATCACGCTATGAACCACCCTTACTAACACAATACAATTGGATACATCAATCATATATGGCACCTGCCAAAGGAAGGATCGATGATATGTTAACATCTAAAAAATATTTATTTATTTAATTTTTTTTTTTTTTTTTTTTGAATAGTATGCAATCGACCCACACTATCTTTCCGATCTACCGGTGATCATCATCAATGTATATTTTGGGCACCCCCTGCTTTACACCAAGCGATGCTACTGTTATGGTCATAATTTTCCTTCTATATATTATATATATATTATATTATATATATATATATATATATAAAGGATTTGCATAATTTTAGACCGGAGGAAAACTTTCAAAATAAACAAATTAACGACAAAGTAAATTGTATATTAATATTTAAATAAAACAGGGCTTGGTTTTTGAGCAAAAATAAGAGATTGATTTATATTGTGAAGATAATTAAGAATAAAATTTAAATGATATACAGCATGGATTTTTTTCATTTAATTATTTTTAGTAGTAGACATTAAGAATATCTTTTCAAGTAAGCTTGGATGAATGCAAGGTCTATTTTTTTACATAGGGATTTAAAATGGGGCATCCCACGAGGATTCAACTCATTGATTCAGTATAATTGATCTGCGGGACTAACTTTAAAAAATCCCCTCTACCCAGGCGATGCGCCAGGTAGCCACTGCAAGTTTAAAATATTTTTGTTTTAAGAAATACAAATTTCAACTTAATGGAAATGAAAATTATTCACATCAAATAAAAATGTTTTTTGTCTTTTATTCATTTATTCTAGATGAAGTTGTTGATCACTAATAATTAATGATTTTGACAATGTATTATCCTTCATAATTATAACATGGATTTCTATGTAAATGATAATGAAATAATAAAACCTATGAAAACAATAGCAAATGTTAACTTACAATTTTATTGTCATTTACCTGAAAAAATATTGTTTATAATGAACACATAAAGATACAAATATTTACCCAATCTGTGTTCCTCATATGCTGAAGTTGGCAGGATGGGTATCGAACCAGGAACCTTTTGATTCCTAGGGGGGTGCTCTTAACAAAAGAAAACTAAGTAGATGAAGAATTTATAATCATAAGGCCACGCTGACAGTGTGTGGATATCATATAACTCTTCTAACTGTCCACATTGGTCATCACCCCTGGGTAGGTCCTCCACACAGCATCAGAATCCATATGGAGCTGAATTGATGTAGGTTTTTGCTGGTTGGCCACTCTTTTCTGATGCAAGGCAGGAAAAGTTCTCATGCCTAAAAAATGAAATGTGTAACATTTAAAAAAATTAAAAACATCGATAGTAGTATTAGGGTAATCAAGTTTTACACTGTTTTGGCAGCTTGGATGCTTTTGCCGAGGTTGTGAAGGTGACAAATCACATTGGACTGTGAGTGGCCAAGCTCGCCTGATACTCTTCAAGGGCTACTCACCTCATTTACTTCTAGGCTTGGAGCATGGTTTTAGGCCTACCTGACCTTGCCTAATCATCAAAGGTTCTTGCAAACCCATGCAAACTTTCTTGAACAATCTTGTTATTGTATGGTGATCAACTGTACCTTTACTTTCGCATAACAATGTTTTTTGGTTTGCTTCTACAGTGTTTATTAATTGTGCCCACTATAGTGGCCCACTCTTGAACTTTGTAATGCATAAGTTAACAGAATTAGATCACATTGTACATTTATCTGTGTGGCTTTAAAAATCACACCCACTGAAGTGAATGCACAATATGTCAGTTTGAACCTAACTACCAAGTACAGAAGGTAACTAGCACAATTTACAAAGACTTTGGTCTTGGTGATGTACACACACAACTAGCACAGACCAAATATTACAAAGCTTTTTGACTTGCCCTAGTATTAAAAAAAACATTATAAGAAAGTATTAAATTTATTCTATATCTAATTAATCATATATTTTGTCATAAGTCTGGTAGCATTTATTGTTTGCTTGGAGCGCCTTTGAGTGAGCAGTAACGATTGAGCTCCGAAACTGCGTTTGACTCATGGATAAGACATCTGAAGATGACTTATGGTAATTAGAATGATAATAAAAAAACAGCTTAACAACAGAGCCTGAGGTTACAGTGACCTGAACGTTGTGTTTATACACAATAAAGATGAGGACAACAGTCCAAAATATAATTATTTGAAAATATTTAATATTAGACAGTTGTTGGTAGTCACATATAAAGAGTCACTAGGTCGAAGGTTGGGAAACCTCTGGTCAAAAGTCTGTACATTTACAACATTGTTATTGTTCAGTAAATACCAAAAAGCTTTGACCGCCCTGTGGCTGGGCGTTAGAATGCACCGACTGCACCTCTGCAGAAGGGTTAGACTTCCCCGATGGGGCCACCTTTTGGCCATGGGGAGACAGTCTATGTCGTACAATACTCCCATTTTGGTCCTTCCTTGGGCTAGAACGGGCTGTCGGAGAAGCCCCTCCAAGGTCAATCGGCTGGTCACGCCAAGCCTTAGCACCTATATGATTGCCTCACCCTATTGCCCTTATGGCAAGCCCAACCTTTTTTATCATATGGATGCTAGAAGGCGGTGGCTGCGGGTCTACATGTCCTGGGAATGACTAAAACTCTATCTGATGGTGAGGTTCCAGTTTGAGAGTTTGGAGAATGTGGAGCACCCCTTATCCACCATTGCTCCTGGTCACGATCTGACCTGGAGTGGTAGTACCTGTTAGGGTCCATCTATGGATTAGATAGAAAAATTATTTATAAAAAAATTAGGTATCCATTAAGGAATGCTTTATTTCAAAAACTTTATTTGGCATTAAATGACCCATTGAGTTGAATGCCATAAAACACAAACAAACAAAAAGCTTTGAAAAAGATGATTGGTTATGTGTGCTGACAAGGCAAAAAGAAACCTCTCTTTGGTTCATTGATATGTTTACCTGTAGGTTGCAGCTAAGATATATCTATAAGTCAACTTGATTTGAAGTGGAAGGGTTTCAACATCCTTTGAGTAATGTTACTATAGTGACACTTAAAAGAGCAGCTGTGGACTAATTGTTTTTTTTTTTCTCCGTATTCTTTGGTTTGATTAGTTGTCTACTCGACTCAGGTGCTTGGTGTGAGTTAAAAACTTTTTCTAACCACTTAAGGTCTCTACTAGTGTCTTGTATAATTTATACAATCATCTCTGTATTCTGGAATTGTTGCTCAATTCTGTTTCCCCTATTAGTTGTACAGAGAAAAAGAAAATTAAAGTGTTTAATATTGTGATAGGTGCACTTAGGATAAATGGTTATCATTGTAGGAAATAAGAATTGGCAAATCTTGAGTTCAATCCTTCAAGAGACTTCTTGCATTTCATTTAATGCTAATGCCCTTTGGAAAGGTATGAATTTGTTTCTTTCAAGCCACAAATAAATATTATAGGGCAGATTGGGTTCTTAAGCTTTGGTAAGGAACCAGTCCTGAAAAGGAAAACACTGAATTCAAACCAAGCTTATTTTTTTACTTGAAAATTGAGCATGTGTCCATCTTGCTGTGGTAGAGGGGTTGGGTATTGTAAATATATAACAACTATCATAATTCTTGTAAAAAATATTGGGATTCATGATTTTTTTTTTTTTTTTTTTTTTTTTTTTTTTTTTGTGGTGGTGATCAGAGTATCAGTGTTTTCGTGTAGTTTAAAAAAAATGTCTCTCCAAGAGGTGATCAGACTGTAATTTATACCTGTGGAAAATCTATGATTATTTTAAGAATTATTTTTAACTAGAGGGTTGCTGCGGTCAGAGAAGTATAAGATACAATTGTTATCACAGATCCATTAATTGTTTTGGTCTTACATATAATTTATATTTTAATCATCAATGCAACCAATGAATTTTCCTTTTACTATTCAAATCCTATTTTTAAATATCTTTCCAGATATATATATAAGTCTTCATTATTTTTTGCACAAAAACAAACTCTGGTGATAGGAAGTGTGTGTGTGTGTGTGTGTGTTGTATATATATATATTAATTGTCATTATTTTTTTTTATTTTTGTAGTTTCCTCTGGGCGCATACAAAACACACATACATACACACAATGGCCCTTTATATATGTATAGATATAACTTATAACTACCTATATCTTGGGATTTGGGTTGTGTCATGCTAAATAATATCTACTTCCCATTATATACGATACTTTTACTATCACAGGTCAGCAGATGAACTGGTTAAAACAAATACCAGCTCTCCGTGTGACAACTTTTTCATGACCCCACAGCCAACTGTTTTTCTTCTTGCTTTTACTGAAATACTCCAGAAGTACTTGGCAATTGGGAAGTAACTTAGAAAAACAGTTGTCGTGACCAGAGTTCAATTCCTGGATGAGGTTGTTTTCATTTTCATTTCATGCTAATGTCTTTGGGAAAGGCATGAATCCATCTTTTCTCCCCATCTCTTTCCCCTAGCTAATGGGTAAATAGGACGCATTGATTTCTTTAGCCTTGCGTAAGACAACCAATCTAAGAAGAAAGAAAACACTGAATTTAAACCAGCTTTTATTCCACTTAGAAATTGATCTTGTCATATCCATCAATCGGCTGCTCATGTCAAGCCCTAGCATATATAAATTGCCCTACGGCAAAGCCTCCAACCCTTTTTATCATGATGGGTGCTATAGAAGGTGGTGGCTAAAAGCGTCTTCATGTCCTGGGAATGATGTTAAATCTCTATTCTGATGGTGTGAGGTTCCAGTTTGGAGGTTTGGGAAATGTGGAGTACCTTCATCACCATTACTTCTGTCACTCTGACTACTCTGAGTGGTAGTACCTGTTAAATAGAAAAATGTATTTATAAAAATTGAGTATCATTAAGAATGACTTTATTTCAAAACTTTATTGGCATTAAATGACCCACTGAAGTTGATATGCCCGTAAACAAACCAACCTTGTCTATTTCCTTGTCTGTCGTGGAGGAGTTGCATAAACACAACAGTATTTTCAATTTTAACTAACAATTGATTTGTTTTTAATTCTTTAAAGCATTAACAATACTTAAATAAACAACTTGTATATATCAAAATTTCAATGACCAGATATCCTTTTGATGCACTTAAAGATAGCATAAGTGACAACTAATAGTCATTAAAATCAACACGTATGTATCATGCCCCCTCAATATTTCTATTTAGATATACAGAATTACTTTTCATTATTTTTATTTTCTAAAGTGAAAGTTGTTTTGAATCCAGACAAGAAAGTCAGAGTGCACTAAAAAAGAGTAAATTACTTTTATGAAAAATGTTGTTTAATTCATTAAAATTCTTACAAGTAAGAATATTATTTGAAAAATTTAATTTATTTTCTTATTAACTGTGATAATAATAAATATTATATGTAATAATAATCAGACCATGGAATTTCCAATAGGTATAGTTAATATATAAATATGCAAATCAATATGGTCATTTATTTCCAAGAATATAGAATTTGATTTTTTAAATAAAAATAATAGTATACATATTATTTTAATTCATTTATTTTTTAAAAAAATAATAATTCCAGTAGAATTTCCATGAGCAGACAGATCTATTGATCTTTGGCTATCAAACAACTTCAGTTTTGGAGATTCTTCTGTAGGAATGAAGAATTTTACTCTTAAAATATTTTAATAATTATTAAAAAAAAAAAATACAGGTTAAAACAAACAACACCCATAGTTACTTTAATTTTCTTTACACTTGCATTTTGATACCTCTTCAAAAACCAGCACCACCAAAAAATATTAATTACCACCTCCCCATGACACCCCACTTCAGCATCCCGATAGATTACTACAGGTAACACAAATTACATAATGAGCAGAATAACAAAATCAGCCACAAAACTCAAATTTCAACCAAAGGCACTTGTTCTGGGAGCAATGAATTCATTCTACCCTGCACAATGTTCATTATCAGGTATTCTTTAAAAATCTCTATTATATAACACAAGCAAATGTTAAAGAAGAGAATGAGTAAGCACATAGAAATCACTCTCCCTAACTATAAAGAAATCACTCGCCCATAACTACTGTACAATAAATCACTCTCTCATAAACCTACTGACAAGGTAAATTCACTCCCAAACTAGCTGTAGCAAGAAAATCACTCTCCCATAACACTTACAAGTAAATCACTCTCCCAGAACTACTGTACAAGTGTGAAATACCAGGTAATGGTGATCACTAGGAGAAAAAAACAGTCAATTTAGCAAAACAGTAAAATTTTCATCTGAGGCTGCTCTGTTTAATCTTTCACGACAATGTCCCTTGGCGTTTGACAAAGTATGAATCTCTCTCCCATTGAATGTCCCTCTTGGGTCTAGGGGAAAAGGTATGAATCCTCCATTCCTCTCTTTCTGATTTTTGTGCAGTTAGCATAACGAAAAATGTCTCGTTGCTTGTATCTAAATGCTGGCTGACTGGAAAAGAGTGGGTGGACAGTGAAACTCTTTTGGAGAGTGAAGGCGAAAACCCTTTTCTCTCCTAATTCCTGCCACAAAGCAGCAACAGGTTGTAACACGAGGATTGGTCAACTTACTGGGGGTGGGATCGAGATTGGTCAGTCTATATCATCTTTCTTACTATTAGATGATGTCTGTGCTGAGAAAGAGAATGTTTTTTTATTTATTTATTTTTTAAATTAGTTTTGAATCCATTGTGTAATATATGGCACATTAACCAAGTAATCATCTTCAGTTCAGCCGTAAAATTAATATATGATTTTTGTGTTTAAAATAACCCTGTTAAGTAAAAGTTGTTAGTATACTCTTGGTGTGTATAGTGTGTCTGTGTATATATTATTCTTTATGGATTTACTGGGATGTTATCACCAAATTCAGAGTATAAGGCACCTAGTGAGAATCTAACTCACAAGTAATGGTTGTCTAGCCAAGCTTGCTAACTATTACACCAGGATGCCCACCCCTCCTGTTTTGGGTTTTGAGCTACTTTTAAAAAAAATGATCAGGTCAAAATGATCTTCTGTATTTAAAAATTATAAAAGCAGCTAGCTAGCTAGATATATATATATATATATATATATATATATATATATAATATGCTGTAATATAAGATATATCTATATATATTAATATAATATATATATATATATATATATGCTGTAGATACGAAGGAAATATCTATATACTTCTATATATATAATATAATATATATTATATATATAATATATATGCTGAATAGAAGGAAATATCTATATATATTCGATATATATATATATACTATATATATATATATATTGCTGTAGATAGAAGGATACAATATCTATTATATATCCATAGATAATATAAATAATTTATATATATTGCTGTAGATAAAGGAAATATCTATATATATCTATATATATAATATATAAATATATATATATGCTGTAGATAGAAGGAAATATCTATATATATCTATATATATATATATATAACTATAATATATATGCTGTAGATAGAAGGAAATATCATATTATATATCTATATATATATATATATATATATATGCTGTAGATAGAAGGAAATATCTATATATATCTTATATATAATATATAATATATATATATATAATAGCTAGCTAGCTAGCTCAGCATTGTGTTTTTTTTTCAATTTTTTACCAATATTATATACTGTCGGATTCACTTCCATTTTTCTCTCTCTCTCTCTCATACATACATACATACATACATACATATTTAAAATCAAAGGTTAAATTATTATGGTATTAATACCCATAACTACCAGTTCATGGGTACTTACAATCATCTGCGCGTTAAAATGTTAAGCAAAAATCTTAACATTTCTAACTGTCTGATGACTGTGTTATGAAATATATGATATAATATCTAACCTTTTGATTTAAAAATCTGCTCTGCGATTGGGCATGAAGCACCTCATATGCTAATAATTTTTACATTCATTTTCCATTGATTATACACACACACTGAGTTATTACATTTATATATACATTTGCCATAACTGTACACTGCATGAACCACCCTTACTACAACAATACAATTCGGATTACACAGATCATATGGCACCTTGCCAAAGAAGGATCGGATGATATGTTAACATCTAAAAAATATTTTATTTATTTAATTTTTTTTGTTTTTTTTTTTTTGAATAGTATGCAATCGACCACCACTATCTTTCGATCTACCGGTCGATCATCAATCAATGTATTTGGGCACCCCCTGCTTTACCACCAAGCGATGCTACTGTTATGTCATAATTTTTTTCCCTTCTATATAAATATATATATATATATATAATAATATATATAATAAAGAATTGCACATTTAATTTTTGGACCGGAGGAACTTCAAAAAATAAAACAGATTAACGACAAAGTAAATGTATATACAATTAAATTGATAACCAGGCTTGGTTTTGAGCATAAAAATAAGAGATGTTTGATTTAATTAGTGAAGATAATTTAAAGAATAAAATTTAAATGTAAACAGCATGGGATTTTTTTCCATTTAATATATTTAGTAGTAGACATTAAGATATCTTTTCAGAGTAGCTGGTCAAATTGCAAGGTTATTTTTACATAGAGCGATTGAAATGGCGGCATCCCACGAGATTCAACCTCTATGATTCAGTAATAAATTGATCTGCGGGACTAATTTAAAAAAATCACCCTCTACCCAGGCGACGCCAGGTACCACTGCAAGTTTTAAAATATTATTGGTTTTAGAGAAAATACAAATTAAACTTAAGGAGGAAATGAAATTATCACATCAATAAAAATGTTTTTTGTCTTTTATCATTTATTTCTAGATGAAGTTCTGTGATCACATAATTAATGATTTTGACAAGTATGTATCCTTCATAATCTATAACATGGAGTTTCTATGTAAAATAATGAAATAATATAAAAACCTATGAAAAACAATAGCAAATGTTACTTACAATTTTATTGTCATTTACCTGAAAAATATGTTAATAAATAACACATAAAGAATACAAAATATTTACCAATCTTGTTCCTCATATGCTGAGTGCAGGGACTAGGTATCGAAACCAGGAACCTTTTATTCCTAGGGGGCTCTTACAAAACGGAAACTAACGTAGATTGAAGAAATTTAAATCATAAAGGCCACGCTGACAGTGTTTATATCCATAACTCTCCTCTAACTGTCACACATTGTTCATCACCCCTGGTAGGTCCTCCACACAGCCATCAGAACTCCAACCTATGAGCTGACTTGATGTCTAGGTTTTTGCTGGTTGGCCCACTCTTTTCTGATTCAAGCAGGAAAAGTTCATGCCTAAAAAATAAAATGCCCCTGTAACAATTAAAAAAACCAATAACAAACATCATAGTAGTATTAGGGTAAATCAAGTTTTACACTGTTTTGGCAGCTTTGGATGCTTTTGCGAGAGTTGTGAAAGTGACAAAATCACATTGACTGTGAGTGGCAAGCTCGCCTGACACTCTTCAAGTGCTATCAACCTCATTTACTTCTATGGCTGCGAGCATGGTTTTAGTGCCTACCTGACTGCCTAATCATCAAGTTTATGCAACCCATTGCAAAACTTCCTTGAAACATCTTGTATACTGATATGAGTGGATCAACATGTACTATTACCATTCGCATAACAAATGTTTTTGTGCTTCTACATGTTATTAATATTAGTGCCACTATCAATGGCCCAGCTCTGAACTTGTTAAAGCATAAGCTACAGAATCTAGATCACATTGCTACATTTATCTGTGTTGGCTTTAAAAATACCACACCCACTGAAAGTGAATGCACAATATGTCAGTTGATAACCTATACTACCATAGTACAGAAGAGTAAACTAGCACAATTTACACAGACTATTGTCTTGTGACTGTAACACCACTACAAACTAGCCAGACCAAAATATACACAAACGAATCTTTGACTTATGCCCTAGTATTAAAATAAAACATTATAGAAAGTATTAATTTTCTCATATACTCCTAATGCAATAATTTTTCATAGTCTCGGTCTTGAGACTATGTTGCTTGGAGCGCCTCTTGAGTGGCAGAACGCCATGCATCATACACATGAGCACTCCGTAAACTGACACAGTATTGACTTATTTGATAAGCATTCATGACAGATGGACTTATGGTGAATAGAGCATGATCAATAAAAACAACACTTTAAAACAGAGCCTGAGGTTACAGTCACCCTGAACGTTGTGTTTATACACAATAAAGCATGAGGACAACAGTCCAAAACTACTAATCCTATTTTGAAAAATATCTAACTATTAGACCAGTTTGTGTAGTCACACATAAAAAGACGATCACTTAGTCGAAAGGTTGGGAACACCTCTGCGTAAGTCTGTACATTTACACATTGTTATTGTTCAGTCAAATACCAAACAAAGCTCTGCACACCGCCTGGGCAATGGATTGGCGCGTTAGAATGCACGACTGCACCTCTAGCAGAAGGGTTAGACTTTCCCCCGATGGGCCACACTTTTGGCATGCGGTGAGACAGTCCATTTGCGTACAATACTCCATTTTGGTCCTTCCTTGGGGCAGACGGGGCTGTCGGAGAAGCCCCCCTCCCAATCAATCGTTCTGGTCCACCGCCAAGCCTTCAGCACGCTTATGATTGCCCCTCAAACACCATTGCCCATTATGGACAAGCCCCAACCTTTTCTAATCATATGGATGCTAGAAGCGAGGATGGCTGCGGCGTGTCATACATGTCCTGGGCAATGACGGTTAAAACTCTATTGATGGTGAGGTTCCAGTTTGAGAGGTTTGGAGAATGTGGGCAACCCTCATCACCATGCTCCCTGGTCACTCTGACCTGAAGTAGGTAAGTACCCCTGGTTAAGGCGCTCCCATCTATGGGATTAGCATAGAAAAATGTATTTATAAAAAAAATTAGGATCCATAAGAATGACGTTTATTTCAAAACTTTAATTGCATTAACAATGACCCAACTTGAGTGTTGATATGCCATAAAACCAAACAAACAAACAAAAAAGCTCTTGAATGATTGGTAGTATGGTCGCTTCGACACAGGCAAAAAAAGAAACCTCCTCTGTTCGGTCCATTGATTATTGTTTACTGTAGGTTGCAAGCTAAGATAATCTATCAAGTCAACTTGCATTGAAGTGGAAGTAAGTTCCAACATCCTTGAGCTAATGTACTCATAGTGACCACTTAAAAGAGCAGCTGCTTGGTCAAACTAATTGTTTTTCTCCGTCTTATGCAGTGCATTAGTTGTCTACTCTCTTTTCCCATCTATTTCACCACCCACACACACACACCCACACGTACACATAATATGAGAGAGAGAATGAGCATTAAGTATGCTTAAACAATTGATATCAAGGTTTAGACAAGACAAACCATTTCAAATGTTTTGACACACCTGAAGTGAATTTTGCTCTGATTTGAATATTTGACCTGTAGCGTAAGTGATGTATTAGTTATTTGCATTCTGTGCTATGGCAAAATTAACTTGATTATACTAAAGTAGTGCGACAGATACTCTGCTAATCCCTAATCAATCCTCGTACATTTTGTTTATACTAATAACGTGCAAATTGGCAACTCGTTGAAGGGGATAACCATGTTGCGTTTTTTTTCTCAATATAAGTACGTGCAAAAAGAACTTAATATTCCGTCAACAAGTCTCGTCTGTCTGTCTGTCTGTCATACAACTAAGGTCCAATTCAACCGAAAACTTCAGTAATTGTCGTTTGCCCTCAAAAGGTTTTCCAACTGTATTATATCTTGGTTCAGATTGGTTTTAGGTGTGAACTCCTCTCTCTTCCAGTATACACCTCACAGTAAAGGGGTATTTGTCCACACCCAGTATTGGTAACTCACTTCTTGGTAATGAATCATTATGCGAGGCAGGTATCTCTCTTCCTCCCTATTTGCTCTTGGAGCCCTCTGTTACAGACCAGGTGTTGCATTAAAGGGAAACCATTTCATCTTGACAATCTGTTGGCCTTTAAAAAAAAGTTGACAAACCAATAAAAAAATTAGGTTAATACTACATCTCAAGTAGGGGTAAGATAATAGAAATTAAAATTAAATACTTAATCTAATAATAGAATTTAATATTATGAAAAAATAATCATTTAAAAATATATTGAAAAAAAAATTATTTAAAAAAATTAAGATTAAATCTTTCATTAATTAAAAAAAATTAGGCTTAATACTACACCTCCAGTGGGGAAGAACAAATACATAAATCTTCATTAATTTGTAGGTGTTTTTAAACTGAGATCTCAAATGAACTAAAGCAATCTTACATATATATCACATTTGGTGTAACAAAGCAGTAAGCTGAAGTAAATGAACAATAAAGTAAAGTCGTCGGGTGGCCTAATGTTGGTATCAGCCAGACAGCCGAGGGAGTCTATCCCCTTTCACTAGCACTAGACCAAGGAGAAATTTATTTAGCTTCTGAGGCGGAGCGCACACCTACAATCAGCTCCTTACTTTACTGCACAGATCCTGTTCTAACTCATACACGCAGTTGGCAAGGGCCAGTATCGAACCAGGAAACTTGTGATTCCTAGCCGAATGCTATGCTGACTGAGCTAAACCCGAACAATAAAACAAATAAATAATCCACTCAAACTTTAATAAAAGTGATTCTCTACATCTTTTATTTTTAAATATGCCCTTTTTTATAACCTGTAATTGTAATATGAGAAAGTAACTGTTTACTAAACTTTAAACAGTAACTGTGTCTTTTATTTTTAACTAACAAAAATGTTCCTCTGCTAAGCACAAGTTTTACATTTTGATGTAATAAGATATGTGCTAAAATTAGACTAATGAAACTAAATAAGAAATGTATATTAAAAAGATTACTTAATTTTAATTTTATTTTTAAATTGATTTCTATATGAAATTATACATAGGATGCTTTTAAAACATTTGAGAATAAAACAATAATATTAGAAATCAATAACGCCAAGTAATTATTTATTAAACCCTGTTTTGTTAAAAGCTTTGTATTGCAAATTATCCACACTATATACTATGTAAATCTTTATTCTTAGTGATATGTAACACTATAGCAGGATTTTAAATACATTAATAAAATGGCTCTTTTGAAGGCCAAATCTAACTCTGTTGATAGAGATACTGTATATTAAATAAGATGCACTATTAAGATTAAATAGAAATGATTATTTAATAGCCATGAGAATATATATAAAACTAGGGGAATTATGATGTTGGTGGTGATATAGTTTCTGTTACAGATATACATAATCTCCAATGTTAATAAGATAATGACCATCTTTACAACCATAAATAATATTGGAAGTACTGCTAGTTTAATGTACTGTGATTATATTAGGCTTGATTTATTTGTACAAGGCCAAATAGTTGGAGGCGCAGAGCATACCTGCCTTAAATCAGTGCTCATAATCTTGTTTTTCACTGTGAGATTGAACATAGACTGGTCTTGCTGATACAATTTTGTTGAGGATACTGTTTTTATTCATGTTCTGTCAGCAGACCCCCCTCGCTTACCTGAATAAACTAAAGAAATATTAAGTTTATGCTTGGAGGGTGAGCCAGACTGGAATTATAATCAGAATACTGTTGAACAGGCACCACACACACATAAGCAACCACAACCACACATCCCCCCCCCACACACACACACACACATGCAGAGAGTTTGGAAGACATGGCACAAAACCAAATGGACAGCCAGCACAACTTCAGTTTTGGAGATCTTCTGTAGATGAGATTTTTATCTTAAAATATTAATAATTATTAAAAAAAAAAATACAGGTTAACAAACAACAACCATAGTTATTAATTTTCTTTACACTGCATTGTGATAAGCCTTCAAACCAACCACCACAAAAATATTAAGTTACCACTCCCCATGATTACTTAAGGCAATGAACTAAGGTAACAGATAGTAATGAGCAGGAATAACAAAATCAGCAAAACCTCAAATTCAACCAAAGGCTACTTGTGTTCTTGGGAAAGGCATGAATTCATTCTCCTGCACAATGTCATTATCAGGTATCTTTAAAATCTCTTTTTATAACACAATGCAAATGTTAAAGAAGAGAATGAGTAAGCACATAGGTAATCATCTCCACCATAACTACTGTACAAGTGAAATCACTCTCCCAAACTACTGACAAGTAATCATTCTCCCATAAACTACTGTACAAGTAAATCACCTCCCATAACTACTGTACAAGTAAATCACTCTCCATAACTTACTGTACAAGTAAATCACTCTCCCATAACTACTGTACAGTGTGAAATACAGTAATGGTGATCAGCTAGAGGAAAAAAACAGAATTAGCAAACAGTTAAAATTTCATCTGAGGCTGCTCTGTATGTTTATCTTTCACGAATGTCCTTGGGTTGACAAAGGTATGAATCTCTCTCCCATGAATGTCCCTTGGGTCTAGGGGAAAAGGTATGAAATCTCTCCATTCCCTCTTTCTATTTTGTTGCCAGTTAGCATAACGAAAAATGTCTCGTTGCTTGTATCTAATGCTGGCTGATGGAAAAGAGTGGGTGGACCAGTGAACTCTTTTGGAGATGAAGGGAAAACCCCTTTCTCTCTCCTAATTCCTGCACAAAGCAGCAAACAGGTTGTAACACCGATTGTCAACCTTGACTGGGGGGTGGGGATCGAGGATTGGTCAGTCTATATATCTTTCTTACTATTAGATTGATGTCTGTGCTGAGAAAGAGATATGTTTTTATTTATTTATTTATTTTTTTAAATTAGTTTTTGAATCCATTGGTGTATATATGGCACATTTAACCAAGTAATCATCTTCAGTCAGCCGTTAAAATATAATAATTATTTTTTTGTGTTTAAAAAATAACCCTGTTTAAGTAAAAGTTGTTAGTCATACTCTTGGTGTTATAGTGTGTCTGTGTAGATATTATTCTTATGATTTTACTTGGGTGTGTCACAAAGTCAGAAGTATAAGGCACCTAGTGAGAATCTAACTCACAAGTAATGGTTGTCTAGCCAAGCTTGCTAACTATTACACCAGGGATGCCCCACCCCTCCTTTTTTGGTTTTGAGCTACTTTTAAAAAAATGATCAGGTCAAAATGATCTTCCTGTATTTAAAAATAAAGCTAGCTAGCTAGCTAGCTATATATATATATATATATATATATATATATATATATATATATAATGCTGTAATAGAAGGATTATCTATATTTATAATTATATTATATATATATTATATATGCTGTAGATAGAAGGAAATATCTATATATATATATATATATATTAATATATATTATATATATATATATATATATATGCTGTAGATGAGGAAATATCTAATATATCTATATATAATATAATATATAATATATATATAATATGCTGTAAGATAGAAGGAAATATCTATATATTCTATATATTATATATATATATATATATATATATATGCTGTAGATAGAAGGAAATATCTATATATATCTATCTATATATATATATATATATATATATATTGCTGTAGATAGAAGGATATATATATATATATATATATATATATATATATATATGCTGTAGATAGAAGGAAATATCTATATATATATATATATATATATATATATATATGCTGTAGATAGAAGGAAATATCTATATATATCTATATATATATATATATATATATATATATATATATATAAGCTAGCTAGCTAGCTAGCTATGTGTTTTTTTTTCAATTTTTACAAATTATATACTGTCGGATTCACTTCCATTTTTTCTCTCTTCTCTTCTCATACATACATACATACATACATACATAAAAATCAAAGGTTAAATATTATGGGTATAAATATTCCCATAACTACAGTTTTCATGTGTACTTACAATCATCTGACGTTAAAATGTTAAAGAAAAATCTTAACATTTTAACTGTCTGATGACTGTAGTTATGAAATATTATGGATATAATATCTAACCTTTGATTTTAAATCTGCTCTGCGATTTGGCATTGAGCACCTTCATATGCTAATAATTTTTACATTCATTTTCCATTGTATTATACACACACACTGAGTATACTTTATATATACATTTGCATAACTTGTATCACTGCATGAACCACCCTTACTACACAATACAATTGGATACATCAATCATATGGCACCTGCCAAAGGAAGGATCGATGATATGTTTACATCTAAAAAATATTTATTTATTTTAATTTTTTTTTTTTTTTTTTTTTGAATAGTATGCAATCGACCCACACTATCTTTCCGATCTACCGGTCGATCATCAATCAATGTATTGGGCACCCCCTGCTTTACACCAAGCGATGCTACTGTTATGGTCATAATTTTTTCCCTTCTATATATATATATATATATATATATATATATATATATATATATAAAGGAATTTGCATTAATTTTTGACCGGAGGAAACTTCAAAAATAAAACAATTAACGACAAAGTAAATGTATATACATATTAAATATAACCAGGGCTTGGTTTTTTGAGCAAAAATAAGAGATTTGATTTATATTAGTGAAGATAATTAAAGAATAAAATTTAAATGATAACAGCATGGGATTTTTTTCCATTTAATATTTTAGTAGTAGACATTAAGATATCTTTTCAGAGTAGCTGGATCAATGCAAGGTCTATTTTTTTACATAGGGATTTAAATGGGGCATCCCACGAGGATTCAACTCATGATTCAGTAATAATTGATCTGCGGACTAACTTTAAAAAAATCCCCTCTACCCAGGCGACGCAGGTAGCCACTGCAAGTTTAAAATATTTTGTTTTAAAGAAAATACAAATTCAACTTAATGGAAATGAAATTATTCAATCAATAAAAATGTTTTTTGTCTTTTATTCATTTATTTCTAGATGAAGTTCTGTTGATCACTATAATTAATGATTTTTGACAAGTATTATCCTTCATAATTATAACATGGAGTTTCTATGTAAATAATGAATATAAAACCTATGAAAACAATAGCAAATGTTAACTTACAATTTTATTGTCATTTACCCTGAAAATAATTGTTATAAATAACACATAAAGATACACAAATATTTACCCAATCTGGTGTTCTCATATGCTGAGTTGGCAGGGACTGGGTATCGAACCAGGAATTTGATTCCTAGGGGGCTCTTACAAAAGAAAACTAAGTAGATGAAGAATTTATAATCATAAGGCCACGCTGACAGTGTGGATATCCATAACTCTCTCTAACTGTCCACATTGGTCATCACCCCTGGGAGGTCCTCCACACAGCATCCAGAATCCATATGGAGCCTGATTGATGTAGGTTTTGCTGGTTGGCCCACTCTTTTCTGATGCAAGCAGGAAAAGTCCATGCCTAAAAATGAAATGTGTAACATTTAAAAAAAAATTAAAAACATCGATAGTAGTATTAGGGAAATCAAGTTTTACACTGTTTTGGCAGCTTGGATGCTTTTGCGAGGTTGTGAAGGTGACAAATCACATTGGACTGTGAGTGGCCAAGCTCGCCTGATACTCTTCAAGTGCTACTCACCTCATTTACTTCTATGGCTTGGAGCATGGTTTTAGGCCTACCTGACCTTGCCTAATCATCAAGGTTCTTGCAACCCATGCAAACTTTCTTGAACAATCTTGTTATTGTATGGTGATCAACTGTACCTTTACCTTTCGCATAACAAATGTTTTTGGTTGCTTCTACAGTGTTATTAATTGTGCCCACTTATGGCCCACTCTGAACTTGTAATGCATAAGTTACAGAATTAGATCACATTGTACATTTATCTGTGTGGCTTTAAAAATCACACACCCACTGAAGTGAATGCACAATATGTCAGTTGAACCTATACTACCAAGTACAGAAGGTAACTAGCACAATTTAACAGACTTTGGTCTTGTGATGTAACACCTACAAACTAGCACAGACCAAAATATTACAAAGCTTTTGACTTGCCCTAGTATTAAAAAAACATTAAAGAAAGTATTAAATTTTTCTATATCTAATCATAATTTTGTTAAGTCTGGTAGCATTTATGTTGCTTGGAGCGCCTTTGAGTGAGCAGTAACGATTGAGCTCCGAAACTGCGTTTGACTTCATGGATAAGCATCTGAAGATGACTTATGGTAATTTAGAATGATAAATAAAAAACACTTAAAACAGAGCCTGAGGTTACAGTGACCTGAACGTTGTGTTTATACACAATAAAGATGAGGACAACAGTCCAAAATATAATTATTTGAAAATATTAATATTAGACAGTTTGTGGTAAGTCACATATAAAAGAGTCACTAGGTCGAAGGTTGGGAAACCTCTGGTCAAGTCTGTACATTTACAACATTGTTATTGTTCAGTAAATACCAAAAAGCTTTGACCGCCCTGTGGCTGGGCGTTAGAATGCACCGACTGCACCTCTGCAGAAGGGTTAGACTTCCCCGATGGGGCCACCTTTTGGCCATGGGTGAGACAGTCCATGTCGTACAATACCATTTTGGTCCTTCCTTGGGCTAGACGGGCTGTCGAGAAGCCCCCTCCAATCAATCGGCTGGTCACGCCAAGCCTTAGCACCTATATGATTGCCTCAACCCTATTGCCCTATGGCAAGCCCCAACCTTTTTTATCATATGGATGCTAGAAGGCGGTGGCTGCGGGTCTACATGTCCTGGGAATGACGTTAAACTCTATCTGATGGTGAGGTTCCAGTTTGAGAGGTTTGGAGAATGTGGAGCACCCCTTCATCACCATTGCTCCCTGGTCCACTCTGACCTGAAGTGGTAGTACTGTTAGGGTCCCATCTATGGATTAGATAGAAAAATGTATTTAATAAAAAAAATTAGGTATCCATTAAGAATGACTTTATTTCAAAACTTTATTGGCATTAAATGACCCATTGAGGTTGATATGCCATATAAACCAAACAAACAAACAAAAAGCTTTGAATGATTTGGTAGTGTGCTGACAAGGCAAAAAAAGAAACCTCTCTTTGGTCATTGAATGTTTACTGTAGGTTGCAGCTAAGATATATCTATAAGTCAACTTGATTGAAGTGGAAGGAAGTTCAACATCCTTTGAGTAATGTTACTATAGTGACACTTAAAAAGGCAGCTGTGGACTAATTGTTTTTTCTCCGTCTTATGGTTTGATTAGTTGTCTACTCGACTCAGGTGCTTGGTGTGAGTAAAACTTTTTTTCTAACCACTTAAGGTCTCTACTAGTGTCTTGTATATTTTCATACAATCATCTCTGTAATCTGGATTGTTGCTCAATTCTGTTTTCCTATTATTTGTAGCAGAGAAAAAGAAAATAAAGTGTTTAATATTGTGATAGGTGCACTTAGGATAATGGTTATCATTGTAGGAAATAGAATTGGCATCTTGAGTTCAATCCTTCAAGAGACTTTTGCATTTCATTTAATGCTAATGCCCTTTGGAAAGGTATGAATTTGTTCTTTCAAGCCACAAATAAATAATAGGGCAGATTGGGGTTCTTAAGCTTTGGTAAGGCAACCAGTCCTGGAAAAGGAAAAACACTGAATTCAAACCAGCTTTATTTCACTTGAATTGAGCATGTGTCCCATCTTGCCTGTGGTAGAGGGTTGGGTATTGAAATAATAAACAACTATCATAATTCTTGTAAAAAAAATATTGGGATTCATGATTTTTTTTTTTTTTTTTTTTTTTTTTTTTTTTTTGTGGTGGTGATCAGAGTATCAGTGTTTCTGTGTAGTTTAAAAAAATGTTCTCCCAGGAGTGAGAATCAGACTGTATTTATACCTGTGGAAAATCTATGATTATTTTAAGAATTATTTGTTAACTAGAGGTGTTGCCTGGGTAGAGAAGTATAATACAATGTTAGTCTCACAGATCCATTAATTGTTTTGGTCTTACATAATATATTTATTTTAATCATCAATGCAACCAATGAATTTTCCTTTTACTATTCAAATCCTAATTTTTTTTAAAATATCTTTCCAGATATATATAAAGTCTTCATTATTTTTGCACAAAAAACAAACTCTGGTGATAGTGAACGTGTGTGTGTGTGTGTGTGTGTATGTATATATATATATATTGTCATTAATTTTTTATTTTGTAGTTTCCTCTGGGCATACACAAACACACATACATACACACAATTGCCCTTTATATATGTATAAGATATACTTATAACTACCTATATCTTTGGGATTTGGTGTGTGTCATGCTAAATAATATCTACTTCCCATTATATAGATACTTTACTCACAGCAGGTCAGCAGATGAACTGGTTAACAAATACACCCAGCTCTCGTGTGACAACTTTTTCATGACCCAGCCAACTGTTTTCTCTTGCTTACTGAAATACTCCAGAAGTACTGCAATTGGGAAGTAAGCTTAGAATAACAGTTGTCGGACCAGAGTTCAAATCCTGGATGAGGTTGTTTTCATTTCATTTCATGCTAATGTCTTTGGAAAGGCATGAATCCATCTTTTCTCCCCACTCTTTCCTAGCTATGGGAAATAGGACGATTGATTCTTTAGCTTGGTAAGACAACCAATCTAAGAGAAGAAACACTGATTTAAACCAGCTTTTATTCCACTAGAAATTGATCTTGTCATATCCATCAATCGGCTGCTCATGTACCCTAGCATCTATATAATGCCCTAACGGGCAAGCCCCAACCCTTTTTATCAATGGGTGCTAGAAGGTGGTGGCTAAAGGTCTTCATTCCTGGGAATGATGTTAAACTCTATCTGATGGTGAGGTTCCAGTTTTGGAGGTTTGGAGAATGTGGAGTACCTTCATCACCATTACTTCCTAGTCCACTCTGACTACTGTGAGTGGAGTAACTGTTAAATAGAAAAATGTATTTATAAAATTGAGTATCCATTAAGAATGACTTTATTTCAAAACTTTATTGGCATTAAATGACCCACTGAAGTTGATATGCCGAAAACAAAAACCAACCTTGTCATATCCTGTCTGTCGTGGAGGAGTTGGCATAAACACAACAGTATTTCAATTTTAACTAACAATTGATTTGTTTTAAATTCTTTAAGCATTAACAATACTTAAATAACAAACTTGTATATATAAATTTCAATGACCAGATATCCTTTTGATGCACTTAAAGATGCAGAATATAGTGACACTAATAGTCTATAATATCAACACTTATCATGTCCTCAATATTATCTATTTAGATTATAGAATTACTTTCATTATTTTTATTTCTAAAGTGAAAGTTGTTTGATCCAACAAAAAGTCAGGCACTAAATAGAGAAATTACTTTATGAATGTTGTTTATCAATTAAATTTCTTTACAAGTAAAAAATATTATTTTTGAAAATTTAATTTTTTTCTTGTACTGTGATATATAACTAAATAATGTATACTAATCAGACCACTGGAATTTCCATAGGTATAGTTAATAATAATAAATATGCAAATCATATGGCATTATTTCAAAGAATATAGAATTTGATTTTTCTTAAATACAAAATAAATATATACATAATTATTTTCATTCATTTATTTTAAAATAATATATTCAATTAGATTTCCATAGGCACAGATACTACATTGATCTTTGGGTCTGTTATGGTTATCACCAGGAAATGGACTCAGCAACCCGATTTCAATCCTGATGAGGCTGTTCTGCTTCACATTGTCCTAATGCTTTTGAGAAAAGACTTAATCAACTCTTGTCTAACCCCAGCCACCCAGTTGGTAAACCATAATAGAGTATATTGGGGGTCTTTTATCGTTGGTATGGTAACTGGTCTAGGTGAAAGGAAACTCTGACTTCAAACAGTAGTACTTGTTTTAACTCTTGTGTTGCATCCTCCCCCATGGCAAATAGGTTGGGTAAATACACTGATCTTTGTAGAAAATTCCAGGGAGTGACATTTTGATCATTTACTGGTTGCACATGTAGTACACTCTCATCCTAGAAGAAATTAAGCAATAAGAATAAACTGGGAAAAATTACACTGCTAAATAAATAGCTGTTTTATTGAGAAGAATAAACTGGCAGAAGAGCTTCCAAACTTTCAGTTTTATTTGTTACTAGAAGCAGCTACCCATCATTGCCTATGTAGATTGGGTTACCCTGGTGTATTGATTTTGTTACTTTTTGAGATTTACAAATGTTGGACATTTTTAAGTAAAATTTCAATGCTATTCTTTGGTTATTTTAAATCTTTAAATATGTTAGAAATATAAATCAAATCTTCATATGATTTTGGCAAACAAAAATAAGAACAGGTGATATTAATATATATATATATATATATATATATATATATATATATAATTGCTTTGTTGTTGTTTTTGTTTTTGTGGTTTCATTCGGACATACATAACACACCAACTCCTCTTTATATATGTATAGATGAGATTCCAATTAGGGTCTATGATATAGATTCTTTCTCAATACTATTTTTTAATAAGAGAAAATAATCTCATTAATTGCTGTGGGTATCTTGAGTACAACACTCTTTAAAAAGTTGAATGAGTAGGAAAAAACATACAATATTTTACCTATTAAATATTAGCTCAGTGTAAAAAAGGAATATAAAATTCATTCAATTTTTCTTGTACACAAAAAAATACTTTGTTTTGTTTTAAATATTTTGTTTGATATAATTTTATTTTCCAATTCTCTAATGATTCATCTGTTGTTGAATTGATTTTTTTATTCTTTTTTTTAATTGCACTGTTTTATCAACAAGTCTTAAAACTTGAATGATGTGTCTTGTTAATGAGGATACTAACTATATCCGGTGGTGAGGCAGAAAATGCTGAGTTTTTAGTCAGTTTTAAGGAGTCGGTGTGTTCACATTGCGTTACTCCCGGATTGATTCTCTTCAGAGTGTGATATCCTTTCAGCATCCCATCTCAATTAATTGATCAAATAGATCTGTTTAAGATAATGAAATGATTACCCATCGTTTAGTTTAATTTATGTATCATTATAGTTGCGGCAGTGGGAGTGGCTTATTGTCGTATAGCCGGACAGCAAGGGATTCTATCACCTCTTTTTGCTAGCGGCTAGAAACCAGGGAGATGTTTTTGGTTGAGGTGGAGCACCAAACTTATCACAGCTTCCCACTTTACCTTATAAATCAAGGTAACCCAATCTGTACAATATGTTCGAACCAGGAACCTCTAACAAATGATGCTAAATTCAACATAAAACTAACCCAACAGTTGACCTTGAATATTAGTTTGACTTTGACCTTTGCCAAGTCAGGAATATTTCTTTGCGATGTTCAGTGTTTATATATATATATATATTATTCAAAACACATGAATCATGCAAGATGATATGTGTCAAATTGTAAATCTTTCAGTTCATAAACTTGAGTATCAGTGTAAGGAGTGCATACTGAGAGAAAAATAAAATTTTGCAACAACCTGAATATGAATTTCAGTTTATATATTAAACATACATTTTAATGCAGGTATTTTTTAAAATCTAGTTATATTGATAGATTACAATATATATCATATGGCCAGCGATTAAGTGTACAGATTCCAGATAAGAATGGGACTCAACTCTGATCAAATTTGCATATCCTTCAAGCATATTCTTCAGGACTTTGTATGTATTCGGGGCATAGTAAAACATAACACAACGTAAGATGAGGACACAGTCCAAAAAGGCAAATTCATCACGATCACCTCATCTACCAAAATATTCAGACAATATAATCCTTGCAGAGGCTGCAATTTTTATTTTTACGTCAGTGGTATGTGTATATATATATCTCATAAGTCTGTGATGAAAAAAAAACATTTTGTCCCATGAACACATGTATTTTCGCAACATAATCTCTTTGTCAGTGGTGTGATGTGTGTGTGTGTCTTGTTTTTGTATGTGAATTAGAGCATTTTTGTAAGGTAATGGTTTCCTTAAAGTGAAAAACAGGATTTACAGTTGGAAGTTTTTAATGCTTGTTCAATGTTTGCAATAGTGAGATGTCCAACTGAGGACGTAGACTGAATATAATTATCCAAAATCTCTGGTGCTTCATTTTCGGTTAATTCCGTATGATTTTTGGCATTTTTCTTTCGTTGGGGGTGAATTGATGGTGGCATTTAGGTCTATTAACTTCAATTTATACCAGATTATACTGTATGGGCTACTTGTCTTCTGCATACGTTTTTGCCAGCGGCAACGCGGCATTTTAGTCTTTAGTACAAACTTTAGACATTTTTCTGTTTGTTAACTAAGTTCGCTTTTATGACAACTTGAAAAGTTCATTAGCATTATGTTTTAAAACATCGATTCTCATAGTAATTAGTCTTATGAAATAAGGTCCTCACTAAAACTTGATATGAAGCCGTTAAAGCATTCAAAATTACGTATAAGAGGAGAGAGTTGTGCTGCTAATTTTACAATACCATTTATATAAAAAGGATGGTGAATTTTTGAAGGCAAATAATAGTGTCAACCTATAAATATAATAATATTTTTGATATGGTTGAACTTCAAACTATAAATGGGAAGAACAAGAAGCAATGGTTTGGCTTCAAAAATGATATTCCATGAATTAATGATTTCATGTTTGGTAAGTCAGGAATCACCTTTAATAAGACTAGAAAGTGGCCTACACGCGCATTGCTGGGTAGAGGAGGGGATAATAAAAAGTTTAGTCTGCCGCAATCCCCTTGATTGATTTGTTTTAAAATCACAAATGCACAATGCTTTCCCTTTCTCTTACTATCAATCCTAACTTTTTAAATATTTGCCAGATAATAAATGAATTTTCATTTAAAAAAATTTTTTTTTTCACAAAAAGCAAGTCTGGTATAGTAATGTGTGTGTGTGTATATATATATATATATATATATTTAATTTGTCATTCTTGTTTTATTTTTCGTAGTTTCTTCTGACATACATACATAACACACCAACTGTCCTTTATACATATGGTATAGATGACTTATGTATGATTTTGCCGTATACAAGGAGTGTCTTAGTGTATGGGGTATTTTGTAGAAACCAGATTTCACTTTGTGCTAATGCCCTTAGGGAAAGCAAATAGATTTGTTTGAACATTTTAGTATTTGATGGTGATTCAGAAACTATATAACGTGCAAACAATGACTTATTAATGATCAAATAAGGATTTGTTACTTGAAACCATATAATTATACGCGAATATTTGAAACTATATTAACTGCAAACAAATGAATTATTAAAGTGATTACAGAAAAAAATATTGTGATGGAATGTTGAAAATATCAATTGTTTGATTACCATAAGCATTTACAAATTAATCAAATTTTGGCATTAATAACCCATAAGAGGTTGAAGCTGTTAAGTAAACCAAACCAATGCATAATTCCAAGTATAACATTATCTTTTTATATTTTCAGAAAGTTTTTCTTTCTCTAGCAGCTCTGTCAGCCTGGGGCTGTAGAATATGCAGACTCACCTCTGCAGAGGGTAAACCTCTCCCATGGGTCCATCTGTTGGCCATGGGTGTGAAATGATGCTTAAGGATGGAATCCTGGTGGCTGGAGCAGCCATACATGCAAGCCTCCACTTTCGCCTTACTTTGGAGATGGTTGATCAGAGAGGCCCCTCAGATTCATGTCAAGCCCTAGCACTATATGTTTGTCCACAATTTTATATATATGTGCTAGAAGCTAGTGGCTGAGGGTTTAGTGTCCGGTAATGATGGTTCAAGCGCTGCATCTTGTATGAGGTCCAATTCGTGTATTCTGGGGTGTGTAGAGTACCTCTTCATATGCCTTACTCAGGTCCACTCTGGCCCAGAGGAGATAGTACAAATATTAGTCCCATCGTATGTGTTAAAATAGAACAAAAAAAATGTGTTTAAATAGAAAATTAAAAAGAAAAAGATTTGAATATCCCAACTTGAATAAAAAAAACATCTTTGGCATAAAATAACCCACAAGGGTTACATGTTGTAAAATCCAACCAACCTTGCTGTTTGTCATAAAACCCATATATCAATTCCTAACATAGCTTGAGGTTCCATCATGATTCATCCAAAGACCCATGAAATGACACACTCAGCAGGAAAAAAGAAAGTATCAGATAAAGTAAACTATCAATTTGATAGATTCCGAATCCAATATAACTTGGCCTTCTTATTAAGGTTAAAGCATCTTTTTTCTTTTCATTTTATGACTCCCTCCCCACAATGTTCAATCAGTCATTAAGGGAGAATAAAGAATAACATCTCCCCCCCTTATATTTTCCTCTTGTATCTTTTCTCTCATTCTCCTTCTCATTACAATGTTTATTATGGTAGATTGCCTTTTGTAAACTCTCCTTAAGTGCCAACCGGTATCTTATTCATAGTTTCTTGGTTATTTTCTAATCTATCAAAAATATATACAACATTTTATTTATACATACACGAAAAGCCTACTAGAGCATAACCTTGGAGTATCTTTGCTCTCTCGTGTACAGGGTTTGTCAAATATCTGACATGAGATACTTTATAGAGGAAGTAAACCTGGACAAATATTCTACAACCATGGACAAATTAACACAAATACAGAAGAACATATTGGTAGACAAACCAGGTCGCGGACTAGGATAATCAGGCTTCCTCGTTCTCGGTTACGCACTGGCTAAATGAGGAAGTAACCAGTGGTCACCTCCCCTAATGATGATTCTACAAGTAGTCATCACAAGCTGGATAACCCACCAACACACAATACTGCTACGCCTGGAATCCAGCAAGATCAAACTGGAGCATAGAAGAGAAATTCTAGAATAAGCTAAGTGGTAGCCATTGAGGGAAGAAATAATTCTCCACTGCTCTCACTTACTCAAAGGTTTGAGAAATGAAGGCAGAAGAAAGAAAAATAGTATTGAAGGAGGCAAATCGACTCTTCAAACATACATTATAAAGGAAAGCAGAGGTGTGTAATAGATGACTCTGGTCTCTCGCTCGTATGTATATAGTGCCTATGGTCAGCTGTTTCCCAAGTCAAATTTATTGCATCAGAAGTCATTGGTCCACTTTTTAGAAATTGTTTTTATTCTGGTGATTCAAACACATATCTATTTACCACCACTAAACTAACTGGACACTAACTGACACTGTCGCAGTTTTAATCAATTTGTCTATAACATTACAAACTTCTTGTTTGTCATTCATTGTTATTTTTTTCATCGAGGGTGGCCTAAGTTGTATCAGCCAGAACAGAGCGAGGGGAGTTACCCCGTTTTCCCCTAGCGCTAACCAAGGAGATTTTTTTGGCATTGAGTGGATGGCACCACACCTACCAATGCGCTCCTTACTTACGCAAGCCTTAGGATCCCGTCTACTCAATAGTGCCGTGAAGTTGGCGAAGGCCGTATTCGCACCTGACCTAATGGTTCCTAGGCGATGCTTACGACTTCGGGACTAGAAACTAACAAGACCCTGTAAGAGTTCAAAAAATAGTTTTACGCTTTGTATTATTATAAGTATATTAGATGTAGGATGCTCAATGCTGTAATGGTTTCATTGTAGAAAATGGACATGAAATCCATTTGATTAGGCTGTGTTGCATTTCATAATAATGCTTATACCTTTGAAAAGGTGTGATCAACTATTCTCCCCTCCTATGCTATGGAGTGGGGATACCTTTAGGGTGCCCATCTATGGTTGAATAGACAAAATATGAATTTAAAGAAAAATGTTTTTAAAAGAAATGAGTTAAACCTTAAGAATTTGAATTAGTAAACAATAGTTCTTGACATAGAAATATGACGCCGCAAGTGGGTTGACATGCGTAAAAACAACGCAAACCGCAGCTATTGGTAAATAGTGGGGCAGACTTGGACTCTTGACTTGGTATGGCAGTCGGTTTAGGAGAAGGAAATTGCTGAATTCAAACCTGTTAAACTCCACTTAAAGATTGACGGTTATTGCATCCTGCTTGTGTGAAGGGTAAATATATAGATGTAGATATTTCATGTACCTTTGGGACCAATTATTCTTTCGTTTGAAAAATAGCACCTGTCACTTGTTACTATCGAATTGTCTCTTTTATTAGAATGTATTCTACTTAATGTTTTCTATATATAGGAATATAGCAAATTTGTGGTATTAAATAAGAATGCACCACAATTTGGGCAGATATTAAATAAAAAACAAATGAATGGTAAAAACTAAGATGGTTGGGGGAAGGGTTTTTAGCGTCCCATGTTGGGTTATTTTAAAAGTCTCATATGTAATTAGACCTTGTTACTTTGCGGAGATATTTGCAAGTTTAATTTAAGGGCCGTTGCAGCACTAGAGACTCAACCTAAGTCCAGTAAACCAAAGCTGACCTTGACCTTTCACAAGAATGCGGGTGATTTTCTGGGCCAATTAAAAAATAAAAAAAAATAAAAAATTGAGCTTGTAAAATATGGCTATTATTTACAAGGAGCTTTAGGATATGGCATAAGGCCATAGTATACGGGCACAAGTGAATGATCAAAGCTCACTAACCTAGTTACATTTAACTAAGCTAGTTTAGTTTGCAACAAGGACAGAAGTATGAGGATCGTATGATAAACTTTTAATTGGCAGTTTGCTCACAACATTAGTAGCAAGCATAACTCAGATCTGGATCAAGGCTGCAGACTGGGCATCTAGTAGGAATTTTAATTCTTTTTAAAACGTGGGTGCTAACCAGTACACATGTGAGGTTCATTTAATATATGAATATAGAATGAAAGTGTTATTTGAATCAACCATCTTCTTTTCTTAAGAATAATGTTCTGAGGTTGTGTCTTAAGAAAAAGACATCATGTCTCCTATATTGCATTTTCTCATATGGCGTCAACTGTGACTTTTTCCTCATTGTTTACTATTTTGTTTTCAATAAATAAATCCAAGAATATCCCCACTCACTTTACTCACAAAATTCAATGAAACGACAGCCAAGAGGTGACCCTCAACCCCCATTTTCTTTTTAATTAATTTTTTTTTTTTATTATTGAACAAAATAGGTAGAACCATGAGGAAAGTCCCAGTTGACTGCCATATGCAGAAAATGCGAATATCAGGGAGGACCATGCTGTCTTTTTTAATGACGACAACTCAAGAAGACATTATGCGTCTTAAGAAAAGAAGAGTGTAGATTCAATAGTTGTCATTCTATATTCAATATAAAATGAACCTCATCATGGTGTGACTGGTTAGCAAACAGTTTTAAAAATTAATTAAATCACCGATGCCCAGTTCTGCAGCCTTTGTGCAGATCTGAGTTACTGCTTGTTACTAAATGTTTGGGGAGAGAACAGTCCAAATTAAAAGTTGACTATTACTTGAATGCCTCATACTTCTGTCCTTGTGCATACTAAACTAAGCTTAGTAAATGACTAGAGTGAGTTTCGATCTTCAACTTGGTGCCTATACTTTATGGCCTTATGCATATTTAAGCTGCCTTAGTAAATATTACCATATTTACAGCTCAATTTTTTTATTTTTTTTATTTTTATGTCGCAGAAAATCACCCTGCATCTTGTAAAGGTCAAGGGTCAGCTTTGTTTACTGACTAGTTGAGTTCTAGTGCTGCAACGGCCTTAAATTAAACTGCAAATATCTCCGCAAATGTAAACAAGGTCTGAATACATATGAGACTTTTAAAATAACCCAACAGTGGGGACGGCTAAAACCTTCACCCAACATTCTTAGTTTTTTAAATCCATTCATTTTTTTTTATTTAAATATCTGCCCAAATTGTGGTGGCATCTTATAAGACCATCAAATATGCTATATTCATATATTAAGAAACACTAAAGTAATATACATTCTTAATAAAAGAGACAATTGATAGTAAAGTGACAGGTGCTACTTTTTCAAACGAAAGAAATTTTCCCAAGGTATAAATATCTACATCTATTATTTACCCTTCACACAAGCAGGATGCAATACGTCAATCTTTAAGTGGAGTTTAACAGGTTTGAATTCAGAATTTTCTTCTCCTAAACGACTGCCATACCAAGGTCAAGAGTCCAGTCTGCCCACTATTTAACCCATAGCTGGTTGGTTGGTTTTTACGGCATGTCAACCCACTGGGTTATCTATGTCAAAGACATTTGTTTTATTCATTCTTCATGGTTACTCAATTTCTTTTAAAAACATTTTCTTTAAATTCATTTTTGTCTAATTCAACCATAGATGGGACCCTAACAGGTATCCCACTCCATAGCTAAGGGAGAATAGTTGGATCACACCTTTTCTCCAGGTATAAGCATTATATGAAATGCAAACAGCCTAATCCAGAATTTGATTGTCATGTCCATTTCTTACAATGATAACCATTAAAGCATGAGCACCTACTCTATATACTTATAAATACAAAAGGTAAAATATTTTTTTTGTACTCTACAGGTTTGTTATATATTCTAGCTCAGTCAGTAAAGCATCAGCCTAGGAACCATTAGGTTCCAGGTTCAATACCGGCCCTGCGCAACTCAGCATATGAGTAGCACAGGGATCGGCGGTAAAGTAAGGAGGCTGATGGTAGTGTGGTGCTCCACCTCAGATGCCAAAAACAATCTCCTGGTCTAGCGCTAGTGAAAAGGGGTAGACTCCCTCGCTGTCTGGCTGATACAGACTTTAGGCACCTCGATGAAAAAAAAACAATGATGACAAACAAGAAGTTTGTAAGTTATAGGAGCAATTGATTAAACTGGACAGTGGTCAGTTTTATTGTCAGTTAGTTAGTGGGAGTAAATAGATATGTGGTTATGCATCACCAGAAATAAAACAATTTCTAAAAGTGGACAAGAACTTCTGATGCAATAAATTGACTTGAAGGGAAACAGCTGACCATAGCACTATCATAATAAGGCGAGAGACAAGAAGTCATCTACACACTCTCTTTCCTATATAATGTATGTGTTTGAGATTGCATTTGCTCCTCAAATACTATTTTTTTTCTTTCTTCTGCCTCATTTCTCAAACCTTGAGTAAGTGAAGCAGTGGAGAATTATTTTCTTCTCCTCAATGGACGCACTTAGTTAAGTTATAATTTCTCTCTAGTGCTCCAGTTTGATCTTGCTGGATTCAGGAGCAGTATTGTGTTGGTCTGGTGGGTTATCCAGCTTAGTGATACTACTTGTAGTATCATCACTAGGGGAAGGTACACTGTTACTTTCCTCATTTAGCCAAGTGCGTAACCATAACGAGGGAGCCTGATTATCCTAGGCGATGTCTAACCAATATGTTTCTTCTGTATTTGTGTTAATTTGTCCATGGTTGTTAGAATATTTGGTCAGGGTTTACTTCCTCTATAAGTATCCTCATGTCAGATATTGACAAACCCCTGTACAGAGAGAGCAAAGATACTCAGGTTATGTCTAGTAGGCTTTCGTGTATGTATAAATAAATGTGTATATATTTTTGTATAGATAGAAAATAACCAGAAACTATGAATAAGATATCCGGTTGGCACTTAAGGAGAGTTTACAAAAGGCAAATCTACATAAACATTGTATGAGAAGGAATGAGAGAAAAGATTAACAAGAGGGAAAATATAAAGGGGGGGGAGAATTTATTCTTTATTCTCCCTTATATGATTTGACATTGTGGGGGGGGAGTCATAAAATTAAAAAGAAAAAAAATGCTTTAACCTTAATAAGAAGGCCAAGTATAATTGGGATCTGGAATCTTATCAAATTTATATTTACTTTATCTGATACTTTTTTTCCTGCTGAGTTTCATTTTCATGGGTCTGATGAATCATGATGGAACCTCAGCTATGTTAGGAATTTGATTATGGGTTTTAATGACAACAGCAAGGTTGGTTGGATTTTACAACATGTCAACCCTTGTTGGGTTATTTTATGCAAAGATGTTTTGTTTTATTCAAGTTGGGTATTCAAATCTTTTTTTTTTTTAATTTTCTTTTAAAACACATTTTTTGTTCTATTTAACACATAGATGGGACTAATATGTACTATCTCTCTGGGCCAGAGTGGACCTGGGAGTAATGGCAATGAAGAGGTACTCTACACCCCCCAGAGATACAGAATTGGAACCTCATCACAAGATGCAGTTGAACATCATACCCAGGACACTAAACCTCAGCCACTAGCTTCTAGCACATATATGATAAAAATTGGTTGGGAACAAACATATAGGTGCTAGGGGCTTGACATGATCTGAGGGGCCTCTTTGATCACATCTGGCCAAAGTAAGGGCGAAAGTGGAGTGTTGCATGTCATGGACTGCTCAGCACCAGGATTCCATCCTTAAGCATCATGGTTCACCACCCATGCCAACGATGGACCCATTGGGGAGGTTTTACCCCTCTGCAGAGGTGCAGTCTGCATATTCTACAGCCCCAGCTGACAGAGCTGCATAGAGAAAGAAAAACTTTTCTGAAACTATAAAAGATAATGTATACTTGAATTATGCATTGGTTTGGTTTACTTAACAGCATATCAACCTCTTATGGGTTATTTAATGCAAAATTTGATTAATTTGTAAATGCTTAATGGTAATCATAACAATTGATATTTTCAACATTCCATCACAATATTTTTTTCTTAATTCAACTTTAATAATCATTTGTTTGCAGTTATATAGGTTTCAAATATTCCTGTATAATTATATGGTTTCAAGTAACAAATCCTATTTAATATTAATAATCATTTGTTTGCACAGTTATATAGTTTGAATCATTCCTATCAAATACTAATAATTTTCAAACAATCTATTTGCTTTTCCCAAGGGCATTAGCACAAAGTGAAATTCTGTTTCTACAATAATACCCATTACACTAAGACACCTCCTTGTATACTGCATATAATCATACATAAGTCGATCTATACATATGTAAAGGACAGTTGGTGTGTATGTATTATGTCCAGAAGAAACTACGAAAAAATAAAACAAGTAATGACAAAGTAAATATATATATATATATATATATACACACACACACATTTACTATTACCAGAACTTGCTTTTTGTGAAAAAAAAATTTTTTTTTTTAAATGAAAATTCTATTATATCTGGCAAAATATTTAAAATTTAGGATTTGAATAGTAAAGAAAGGAAGTCATTGGTTGCATTTGTGATTAAAACAAATCAATCAATGGATCTGCGAGACTAACTTTTTTTATCCCTCTCTACCCAGGCAATGCCGGGTAGCCACTTCTAGTCTTATATAAAGGTGATTCCTTGACTTACAAACATGAAATCATTAATTCATGGAATATCATTTTTGAAGCCAAACATTGCTTCTTGTTCTTCCATTATATTTGAAGTTCAACCATATAAAAATATTATTCATATTTATAGGTTGACACTAATTATTTGGCCTTCAAAATTCAACCATTCCTTTTTATATAAATGGTATTTTAAAATTAGGCAGCACAACTCTCTCCCTCTACTTTAATTTTGACATTCTTTAACGGCTTAATCAAGTTTTAGTGGACTATTTCATAAGACTAATTACTATGAGAATCATTTTAAAACATAATGCTAATGACTTTTCAAGTTGTTCATAAAAAGAAAACTTTATTAACAAACAGAAAAATGTCTAAGTTTGTACAAAGACTTAAAAATGCCGGTTGCCCTGGCAAAACTGTATGCAAGACAATAGCCCATACAGTAAATCTGGTTAAATTGAATTTAATAGACCTAAATTCCACCATCATATGTCACCCCAACGAAAGAAAAAATGCCAAAAAATCATGGAATTAACCGAATTTAATGAAGCACCAGAGATTTTGGATAATTATTATTCAGTCTACGTCCTCAGTTGTGACATCTCACTTGCAAACATGAAAAGGCCAATTAAAACTCAACTGTAAATCCTTGTTTGTCATCTTTAAGAAAACATACCTACAAAAAATTGCTGCTTAAATTCACATACAAAACACACACACACACACACACACACTGACAAAGAAGATTATGTTGGAAAATACATGTGTCATGCAAAATGTTTTTTTTTCATCACAGACTTATTGAGATATATATATACACATACACTGATAGAAAATAAAATTGCAGCTCTTGAAGGATTATTTGTCTGAATTTTTTTAGATGAGGCTTGATGTGTATAATTTTGATTTTTGGACTGTTGTCCTCATCTTTATTGTGTTATGTTTTTACATAGCACAATAAAGACAAGTCTGAAGAATTATTCTTGAAGGATGATGCAAATTTTGATCAGAGTTGAGTCCATTCTTATTCTGGAATCTGTACATTAATCTCTGCATATGATTATATATTGTAATCTAGCAAATATAACTAGATTTTAAAAAATACCTGCATTAAAATTGTATGTTTAATATTAAATAAACTGAAATTCATATTCAGGTTGTTGCAATTTTATTTTTCTCTCAGTATGCCACTCTTTACACTGATACTTCAAGTTATGAATGAAAGATTTTACAATTTGACACATATCTCTTTGCATGTTCATGTGTTTTGAATATATATATATATATATATATTTTAAAACACATGAACATGCAAAGAAATATTCCTGACTCTGGCAAGGTCAAAGTCAAACTAATCATTCAACTGTCAACTGTTGGGTTATTTTATGTTGAATTTAGCTCATTTGGTAGAGGTTCCTGGTTCGATACATATGTAGCAGATTGGGTTACCTGATTTATAAGGTAAAGTGGGAAGCTGTGGATAAGTGTGGTGCTCCACCTCAACAAAAACAATCTCCCTGGTCTAGCGCTAGCAAAAAGAGGGATAGAATCCCTTGCTGTCCGGCTGATACAGACAATAAGCCACTCCACTGCCAGCAACTATATATGATACAAAAATAAATCATAAACATGGGTAATCATTTCATTATCTTAAACAGATCTATTTGATCAATTAATGAGATGGGATGCTGAAAGGTATCACCACTCTGAAGAAGAATCAACCTGGGAGTAACGGCAATGAAACACCGACTCTAAACTCACTAAAACTTCAGCATTGCTGCCTCACCACCGGATATAGTTTAGTATCATAACAAGGACACATCATTCAAGTTTTAAGACTTGTTGATAAAACAGTGCAATTAAAAAAAAGAAATAAAAAAATCAATTCAACAACAGATGAATCATCAGAGAATTGGAAATAAAATTATATCAAACAAAATTATTTAAACAAAACAAAGTATTTTTTTTTTGTTACAAGAAAAATTGAATTTCATATTCCTTTTATTACACTGAGCATAATATTTAATAGGTAAAATAATTGTATGTTTTTCCTACTCATCCAACTTTTTAAAGAGTGTTTGTTACTCAAGATAACCCACAGCAATTAATTGAGAATTATTTTCTCTTATTAAAAATAGTATTGAGAAAAGAATCTTATCATAGACCCTAATTGGAATCTCATCTATACATATATAAAGAGGAGTTGGTGTGTATGTATGTCTGAATGAAACCACAAAAAATAAAACAACAACAATTATATATATATATATATAATATATATATATATATATATTAAATATCACCTGTTTCTTAATTTTTGTGCCAAAATTATGAAGATTTGATTTATATTCTAACATATTTAAAGATTAAAATAACAAAGAAATAGCATTGAAATTTTACTTAAAAATGTCCAACATTTGTAAATCTCAAAAGTAAACAAATCAATACACCAGGGTAACCCCATCCTACATAGACAATGATGGGTAGCTGCTTCTAGTAACAAATAAAACTGAAAGTTTAAGCTCTTCTGCCAGTTTATTTTCTTCTCAATAAAAGCAGCTATTTATTTAGCAGTGTAATTTTTCCAGTTTATTTCTTTATTCTTAATTTCTTCTAGGATGAGAGTGTAGTACATGTGCAACCAGTAAAGGATCAAAATGTCACTCCCTGGAACTTTTCTACAAAGATCAGTGTATTTACCCAACCTATTTGCCATGGGGAGGATGCAACACAAGGTTAAAACAGAGTACTACTGGTTTGAAGTCAGAGTTTTCCTTCACCTAGACCAGTTACCATACCAACGATAAAGAGACCCCCAATATACTCTATTATTTTACCATAACTGGGTGGGTGGGGTTGAGACAAGATTGATTAATGTCTTTCCCAAAGGCATTAGGACAATGTGAAGCAGAAACAGCCTCATCCAGGATTTGAAATCGGGTTACTGAGTCCATTTCCTATGGTGATAACCATAACATAACCCAAAGATCAATGTAGTATCTGTGCCCATGGAAATCTAATTGAATATATTATTAAAAAAATAAATGAATTAAAATAATTATGTATATATTTATTTTGTATTTAAGAAAAATCAAATTCTATATTCTTTGAAATAATGACCATATCATTTGCATATTTTATATTTTGTTAACTATACCTATGGAAATTCCATGGTCTGATTAGTATACATTATTTAGTTATATATCACAGTACAAGAAAATAAATTAAATTTTTCAAAATAATATTTTACTTGTAAATAATTTAATGATAAACAACATTTTTCATAAAAGTAATTCCTCTTTTAGTGCCCTGACTTTCTTGTTGGATCAAACAACTTTCACTTTAGAAATAAAAATAATGAAAGTAATTCTTATAATCTAAATAGATAATATTGAGGACATGATAATAAGTGTTGATATTTATAGACTATTAGTGTCACTATATTCTGCTATCTTTAAGTGCATCAAAAGGATATCTGGTCATTGAAATTTGATATATACAAGTTTGTTATTTAAGTATTGTTAATGCTTAAAGAATTTAAAAACAATAAATCAATTGTTAGTTAAAATTAAAATACTGTTGTGTTTATGCAACTCCTCCACGACAGACAGGATATGACAAGGTTTGGTTTGTTTTACGGCATATCAACTTCAGTGGGTCATTTAATGCCAATAAAGTTTTGAAATAAAGTCATTCTTAATGGATACTCAATTTTTTATAAATACATTTTTCTATTTAACAGGTACTACCACTCAGAGTGGTCAGAGTGGACCAGGAAGCAATGGTGATGAAGGTACTCCAAAACTGGAACCTCACCATCAGATAGAGTTTAACATCATTCCCAGGACATGAAGACCTTTAGCCACCACCTTCTAGCACCCATATGATAAAAAGGGTTGGGGCTTGCCATAAGGGCAATAGGGTTAGGGCAATCATATAGATGCTAGGGCTTGACATGAGCAGCCGATTGATGGATATGACAAGATCAATTTCTAAGTGGAATAAAGCTGGTTTAAATTCAGTGTTTTCTTTCTCCTAGATTGATTTCTTTAGCCTTGGTAAGACAACCAATGTGTCCTATTTATCCATAGCTAGGGAAGGAGTGGGGAGAAAAGATGGATTCATGCCTTTCCCAAAGACATTAGCATGAAATGAAAATGAAAACAACCTCATCCAGGATTTGAACTCTGGTCACGACAACTGTTATTCTAAGCTTACTTCCCAATTGCAGTACTTCTGTAGTATTTCAGTAAAAGCAAGAGAAAACAGTTGGCTGGGACAAATGTCATGAAAAAGTTGTCACAAGGAGAGCTGGTGTATTTTGTTAACCAGTTCATCTGCTGACCTGTGTAGTAAAAGTATCTATATAATGGGAAGTAGATATTATTTAGCATGACACACACCAAATCCCAAAGATATAGGTAGTTATAATTATATCTATACATATATAAAGGGCAATTGTGTGTATGTATGTGTTTCTGTATGCCCAGAGGAAACTACAAAAATAAAAATTAATGACAATATATATATATATATATATATATATATATATATATACACACACACATTCACTATCACCAGAGTTTGCTTTTTGTGCAAAAATAATGAAGACTTTATTTATATCTGGAAAGATATTTAAAAATTAGGATTTGAATAGTAAAAGGAAAATTCATTGGTTGCATTGATGATTAAAATAAATATATTATGTAAGACCAAAACAATTAATGGATCTGTGAGACTAACATTTTATCATACTTCTCTACCCAGGCAACGCCAGGGAGCCACTTCTAGTTAACAAATAATTCTTAAAATAATCATAGATTTTCCACAGGTATAAATACAGTCTGATCTCACCTCCTTGGGAGAGACATTTTTTTAACCTACACAGAAAACACTGATACTCTGATCACCACCACCACCCCCCCAAAAAAAATATGTGAATCCCAATATTTTTTACAAGAATTATGATAGTTGTTTATATATTTACAATACCCAACCCCTCTACCACAGCAAGATGGGACACATGCTCAATTTTCAAGTGAAATAAAGCTGGTTTGAATTCAGTGTTTTCCTTTTCCAGGACTGGTTGCCTTACCAAAGCTTAAGAACCCAATCTGCCCTATTATTTATTTGTGGCTTGAAAGAACAAATTCATACCTTTCCAAAGGGCATTAGCATTAAATGAAATGCAAGAAGTCTCTTGAAGGATTTGAACTCAAGATGCCAATTCTATTTCCTACAATGATAACCATTATCCTAAGTGCACCTATCACAATATTAAACACTTTATTTTCTTTTTCTCTGCTACAATAGGAAAACAGAATTGAGCAACAATCCAGATTACAGAGATGATTGTATGAAATATACAAGACACTAGTAGAGACCTTAAGTGGTTAGAAAAAGTTTTACTCACACCAAGCACCTGAGTCGAGTAGACAACTAATCAAACCATAAGACGGAGAAAAACAATTAGTCCACAGCTGCTCTTTTAAGTGTCACTATAGTAACATTACTCAAAGGATGTTGAACTTCCTTCCACTTCAATCAAGTTGACTTATAGATATATCTTAGCTGCAACCTACAGTAAACATATCAATCACCAAAGAGAGGTTTCTTTTTTTTTGCCTTGTCAGCACACATACCAATCATTCAAAGCTTTTTGTTTGTTTGGTTGGTTTTATGGCATATCAACCTCAGTGGGTCATTTAATGCCAATAAAGTTTTGAAATAAAGTCATTCTTAATGGATACCTAATTTTTTTTATAAATACATTTTTCTATCTAATCCATAGATGGGACCCTAACAGGTACTACCACTCCAGGTTAGAGTGGACCAGGGAGCAATGGTGATGAAGGGGTGCTCCACATTCTCCAAACCTCTCAAACTGGAACCTCACCATCAGATAGAGTTTAGCGTCATACCCAGGACATGAAACCCTCAGTCACCGCCTTCTAGCATCCATATGATAAAAAAGGTTGGGGCTTGCCATAAGGGCAATAGGGTTGAGGCAATCATATAGGTGCTAAGGCTTGGCGTGACCAGCCGATTGATCGGAGGGGGCTTCTCCGACAGCCCATCTAGCCCAAGGATGGACCAAAATGGAGTATTGTACGTCATGGACTGTCTCAGCCACCTGGATTCTATACTTAAGCATCACCCGTGGCCTCATTGGGGAAGTCTAACCCCTCTGCAGAGGTGCAGTCGGTGCATTCTAACGCCTCAGCCCACAGGGCGGTCAAAGCTTTTTGGTATTTACTGAACAATAACAATGTTGTAAATGTACAGACTTGACCAGAATTTCCCAACCTTCGACCTAGTGACTCTTTTGTATGTGACTACCACAAACTGTCTAATATTAATATTTTCAAATAATTATATTTTGGACTGTTGTCCTCATCTTTATTGTGTATAAACACAACATTCAGATCACTGTAACCTCAGGCTCTGTTTTAAGTGGTTTTTTATTTATCATTCTAATTACCATAAGTCGTCTTCAGATGCTTATCCACCAAGTCAAACGCAGTTTCGGAGCTCAATCGTTACTGCTCACTCAAAGGCGCTCCAAGCAACATAAATGCTACCAGACTTATGACAAAATTATGATTAGATATAGAAAAATTTAATACTTTCTTATAATGTTTTTTAATACTAGGACAAGTCAAAAGCTTTGTAATATTTTGGTATGTGCTAGTTTGTAGTGTGTACATCACAAGACCAAAGTTGTTCAAATTGTGTTAGTTACCTTCTGTACTTGGTAGTATAGGTTCAACTGACATATTGTGCATTCACATCAGTGGGTGTGATTTTTAAAGCCACACAGATAAATGTACAATGTAATCTAATTCTGGAACTTATGCATTACAAGTTCAAAGTGGGCCATAAGAGTGGGCCATAAGAATGAGCCATAAGAGTGGGCCATAAGAGTGAGCCATAAGAGTGGGCCATAAGAGTGAGCCATAAGAGTGGGCCATAAGAGTGGGCCATAAGAGTGGGCCATAAGAGTGCAGAAGCAACCAAAAACATTTGTTATGCGAAAGGTAAAGGTACAGTTGATCACCATACAATAACAAGATTGTTCAAGAAAGTTTGCATGGGTTGCAAGAACCTTGATGATTAGGAAAGGTCAGGTAGGCCTAAAAACAATGCTCCAAGCCATAGAAGTAAATGAGGTGAGTAGCACTTGAAGAGTATCAGGCGAGCTTGGCCACTCACAGTCCAATGTGATTTGTCACCTTCACAACCTCGGCAAAAGCATCCAAGCTGCCAAAACAGTGTAAAACTTGATTTACCCTAATACTACTATCGATGTTTTTAATTTTTTTTTAAATGTTACACATTTCATTTTTTAGGCATGAGACTTTTCCTGCTTGCATCAGAAAAGAGTGGGCCAACCAGCAAAAACCTACATCAATCAGCTCCATATGGATTCTGGATGCTGTGTGGAGGACCTCCCAGGAGTGATGACCAATGTGGACAGTTAGAGAGAGTTATGGATATCCACACTGTCAGCGTGGCCTTATGATTATAAATTCTTCATCTACTTAGTTTTCTTTTGTAAGAGCACCCCCCTAGGAATCAAAAGGTTCCTGGTTCGATACACAGTCCCTGCCAACTCAGCATATGAGGAACACAGATTGGGTAAAAAATTTGTATCTTTATGTGTTATTTATTAACAATATTTTTCAGGTAAATGACAATAAAATTCTAAGTTAACATTTGCTATTGTTTTCATAGGTTTTATTATTTCATTATTTTACATAGAAACTCCATGTTATAATTATGAAGGATAATACCTGTCAAAATCATTAATTATAGTGATCAACAGAACTTCATCTAGAAATAAATGAATAAAAGACAAAAAACATTTTTATTGATGTGAATAATTTTCATTTCCATTAAGTTGAATTTGTATTTTCTTAAAACAAAATATTTTAAACTTGCAGTGGCTACCTGGCGTCGCCTGGGTAGAGGGGGATTTTTTAAAGTTAGTCCCGCAGATCCATTATTACTGAATCGTGAGTTGAATCCTCGTGGGATGCCCCATTTAAATCCCTATGTAAAAAAATAGACCTTGCATTGATCCAGCTACTCTGAAAAGAAATCTTAATGTCTACTACTAAAATATTAAATGGAAAAAAATCCATGCTGTTATCATTGAAATTTATTTTTTAATCATCTTCACGAATATAAATCAAATCTCTTATTTTTGCTCAAAAACCAAGCCCTGGTTATATTTAATATGTATATATATTTACTTTGTCGTTAATTGTTTTATTTTCGAAGTTTCCTCCGGTCAAAAATTAATGCAAATTCCTTTATATATATATATATATATATATATATATATATATAGAAGGGAAAAAATTATGACCATAACAGTAGCATCACTTGGTGTAAAGCAGGGGGTGCCCAATACATTGATTGATGATCGACCGGTAGATCGGAAAGGTAGTGTGGGTCGATTGCATACTATTCAAAAAAAAAAAAAAAAATTAAATAAATAAATATTTTTTAGATGTTAGCATATCATCGATCCTTCCTTTGGCAGGTGCCATATGATTGATGTATCCAATTGTATTGTGTAGTAAGGGTGGTTCATGCAGTGATACAAGTTATGCAAATGTATATATAAAGTATACTCAGTGTGTGTGTGTGTGTATAATACAATGGAAAATGAATGTAAAAATTATTAGCATATGAAGGTGCTCAATGCCAAAATCGCAGAGCAGATTTAAAATCAAAGGTTAAATATTATGGATATAATATCCCATAACTACAGTCATCAGACAGTTAAAATGTTAAGATTTTTTCTTAACATTTTAACCGTCAGATGATTGTAAGTACACATGAAACTGTAGTTACGGGATATTATACCCATAATATTTAACCTTTGATTTTTTATGTATGTATGTATGTATGTATGAGAGAGAGAGAAAAAAAAAATGGAAGTGAATCCGACAGTATATAATATTGTAAAAATTAAAAAAACAATATTCGTTTATGAAACTTGTGTTTTTTTAATTTTTACAATATTTCACACGCACACACACACATAGCTAGCTATATATATATATATATATATATATATATATATATATATATATATATATATATATATATATATTATATTATATTATATTATATATATGTATATAGCTAGCTAGCTAGCTAGCTTTATTTTTAAATACAGGAAGATCATTTTGACCTGATCATTTTTTTAAAAGTAGCTCAAAAACCAAAAAAGGAGGGGTGGGGCATCCCTGGTGTAATAGTTAGCAAGCTTGGCTAGACAACCATTACTTGTGAGTTAGATTCTCACTAGGTGCCTTATACTTCTGACTTTGTGACACACCCAAGTAAATCATAAGAATAATATCTACACAGACACACTATAACACCAAGAGTATGACTAACAACTTTTACTTAAACAGGGTTATTTTTAAACACAAAAAATAATATATATTTTTAACGGCTGACTGAAGATGATTACTTGGTTAAATGTGCCATATATACACCAATGGATTCAAAACTGATTTAAAAAAATAAATAAATAAATAAAAACATATCTCTTTCTCAGCACAGACATCAATCTAATAGTAAGAAAGAATGATATTAGACTGACCAATCCTCGATCCCCACCCCCCAGTCAAGGTTGACAATCGGTGTTACAACCTGTTGCTGCTTTGTGCAGGAATTAGGAGAGAAAGGGGTTTTCCCTTCACTCTCCAAAAGAGTTCACTGGTCCACCCACTCTTTTCCATCAGCCAGCATTAGCATACAAGCAACGAGACATTTTTCGTTATGCTAACTGGCAACAAAATAGAAGAGAGGAATGGAGAGATTCATACCTTTTCCCCCTAGACCCAAGGGACATTCATGGGAGAGAGATTCATACCTTTGTCAAACCCAAGGGACATTCGTGAAAGATAAACAGAAGCAGCCTCAGATGAAATTTTAACTGTTTGCTAATTCTGTTTTTTTCTCTAGCTGATCACCATTACTGTATTTCACACTTGTACAGTAGTTATGGGAGAGTGATTTACTTGTACAGTAGTTATGGGAGAGTGATTTACTTGTACAGTAGTTATGGGAGAGTGATTTACCTATGTGCTTACTCATTCTCTTCTGTTAACATTTGCATTGTGTTATAAATAAGAGATTTTAAAGATACCTGATAATGACATTGTGCAGGGAGAATGAATTCATGCCTTTCCCAAGAACACAAGTAGCCTTGGTTGAAATTTGAAGTTTTTGCTGATTTTGTTATTCCTGCTCATTACTATCTTGTTACCTTAGTTCATATGCCTACAGTAATCATGGGGGAGTGGTAACTTAATATTTTTTGGTGGTTGGTTTTGAAGGCTATCACAATGCAAGTGTAAAGAAAATTAAAGTAACTATGGTGTTTGTTAACCTGTATTTTTTTTTTTTAATAATTATTAATATTTTAAGATAAAAATCTCATCTACAGAAGATCTCCAAAACTGAAGTTGTTGCTAGTGGCTGTCCATTTGGTTTTGTGCCATGTCTTCCAAACTCTCTGCATGTGTGTAGGGGGGGGGGTATGTGTGTGTGTGTTTGCTTATGTGTGTGTGTGCCTGTTCAACAGTATCTGATTATAATTCCAGGTCTGGCTCACCCTCCAAGCATAAACTTAATATTTTTTAGTTTATTCAGGTAAGCGAGGGGGGTCTGCTGACAGAACATGAATAAAAACAGTATCCTCACAAAATGTATCAGCAAGAACAGTCTATGTTCAATCTCACATGAAAAACAAGATTATGAGCACTGATTTTCAAGGCAGGTATGCTCTGCCCTCCAACTATTTGGCCTTGTACAAATAAATCAAGTCCTAATATAATCACAGTACATTAAACTAGCAGTACTTACCCAATATTATTTATGGGTTGTAAGATGGTCATTATCTTATTACATTGGAGATTATGTATATCTGTAACAGAAACTATATCACCACCAACATCATAATTCCCCTAGTTATTTATATTATATTCTCAATGGCTATTAAATAATCATTATTTAATCTTAATTAGCATCTTATTTATATACAGTATCTCTATCAAATCAGAGTTAGATTTGCCTCAAAAGAGCCCATTTTATTAATGTATTTAAAATCCTGCTATATGTGTTACATATCACTAAGAAATAAAGATTTACATAGTATATAGTGTGGATAATTTGCATACAGCTTTTAACAAAACAGGGTTTAATAAATAATTACTTGGCGTTATTGATTTCTAATATTATTGTTTTATTCTCAAATGTATTAAAAGCAATCCTATGTATAATTTCATATAGAAATCAATTAAAAATAAAATTAAAATAAGTAATCTTTTTATATATACATTCTTATTTAGTTTCATTAGTCTAATTTAACATATCTTATTACATCAAAATGTAAATACTTGTGCTTAGCAGAGGACACATTTTTTGTTAGTTAAAAATAAAAGACACAGTTACTTTGATTAAAGTTTAGTAAACAGTACTTACTCATATTACAATACAGGTTATAAAAAAGGTCATTATTAAAAATAAAAGATGTAGAGTCACTTTTATTAAAGTTTGAGTGGATTATTTATTTGTTTTTATTATTCGGTTTAGCTCAGTCGGCATAGCATTCGGCTAGGAATCACAAGTTTCCTGGTTCGATACTGGCCCTTGCCAACTCAGCGTATGAGTAGCACAGGGATCTGTGCAGTAAAGTAAGGAGCTGATTGTAGGTGTGGCGCTCTGCCTCAGAAGCTAAAATAATCTCCTTGGTCTAGTGCTAGTGAAAAGAGGATAGACTCCCTCGCTGTCTGGCTGATACCAACATTAGGCCACCCGACGACTTTACTTTATTGTTCATTTACTTCAGCTTACTGCTTTGTTTACACCAAATCTGATATATATGTAAGATTGCTTTAGGTTCATTTGGAGATCTCAGTCTTAAAAACACCTACAAATTAATGAAGATTTTATTTTATTGTTCTTCCCCACTTGGAGGTGTAGTATTAACCTAATTTTTTTAATTAATGAAGATTTAATCTTAATTTATTTTTAAATAATTTTTTTTTTCAATATATTTTTTAAATGATTATTTTTTTCATAATAATTTAAATCTATTATTAGATTAAGATTTAATTTTAATTTTATTATCTTTACCCCTACTTGGAGATGTAGTATTAACCTAATTTTTTTAATTGGGTTTGTCAACTTTTTTTTTAAAGGCCAACAGATTGTCAAGATGAAATGGTTTCTCTCTTAATGCAACACCTGGTTGTAACAGAGGGGCTCCAAGAGCAAATAGGGAGGAAGAGAGATACCTGCCTCGCATAATGATTACCAAGAGAGTGAGTTACCAATACTGGGTGTGAGACAAATACCCTTTACTGTGAGGTGTATACTGAGAGAGACAGAGAGATATATATATATATATATAGAGAGAGAGAGAGAGATCACACCTAAAAACCAATCTGAACCAGATATAATACAGTTGAAAGCAAAACGAACAATTACTGAAGTTTTGGTTGAAATTGGACCTTAGTTGTATGGACAGACAGACAGACTTTTTGTGGAATATAAGTTCTTGTTCTGACTATATTGAAGAAAAAAAACCAACATGAATCCCTTCAACAGTTGCCAATTTGGATTTATTATATAAACAAAATGACAGGATTGATTAGGGATTAGCAGAGTATCTGTGCGCACTGATTTAGTATAATCAAGTTAATTTTGCCATAGCACAGAATGCAAACATAACTAATACATCACTTACCTACAGGTCAAATATTCAAAATCAGAGCAAAATTCACTTCAGGTTAGTGTCAAAACATTTGAAATGGTTTGTCTTTGTAAAACCTTTGATATCAATTGTTTAAGCATACTTAAATGCTCATTCTCTCTCTCATATATATGTGTGTGTGTGTGTGTGTGTGTGTGGTCGAAAATAGAGGGAAAAGAGTGGATATAACAACACAGCAACTAAATTCAATTGATATTTCGCCTCATTGTTTGGCTGAAGCCTTCTCAGAATTTTATTCTCAATAAAATTCTGAGAAAGCTTCAGCCAAACAATGAGGCGAAATATCAATTGAATTTAGTTGCTGTGTTGTTATATCCACTCTTTTCCCTCTATTTTCAACCACATTTTGTCAAATTTATTCAATCCTTCACTCCTCTATATATATATATATATATATATATATATATATATATATATATATATAAATTCTTATTAATATTAATAGGAAAATAATACACATAAGTATCAAAACTCCTTTTCACTGAAAAAGATCCACTATCATTATTAATATATTTGATGGCTTATAAGATGCACTTTTTTTTCCCAAAAAATGTCCCAGAAAATCACCCAACATCTTATAAAGGTCAAGGGTCAGCTTTGGTTTACTGAATAGTAGAGTTCTAATGCTGCAATGGCCCTTAAATTAAACTGCTTACATCTTTGCAAATGTAAACAAAGTCTGAATACATATGAGACTTTAAAAAATGACCCAATAGTCGGAAGGGCTAGGAATATAAGGCAAAAACCCTTCACCTGAGATTTATAGTTCAAACAAGTTTTGTCTGAAGCCACCCTGGCACAATACCATGAAGCCAAAGGTCCAGAAGAAAGTGGTGGCAACAAAGCACCGGCACATCAACATCTTCAGGGACAGCCTTCACATGTGACATCTGTGGCCGAGAATGTTTTTTCAAACATTGGACTTCAGTCACAGGAGGCGCTGTAAACTTCAGGGGCACAATAACTATATTATAGTCTTTCGAGACTGAAATGCCAATGTAATACATGTATTTTTAAATGCCTGTTCAAATTGAGGTGGATCTTATAAACCATCAAATACAGTATATATTTATTTATTTAACTAATAATCCTTACTTAACAATTATAATATCAATTATTCTTCTGTTCTATGAGACGGCATTCACCGTGGGTCAGTCAAGATGGCTCCAACCAATGAAATCACCTGTAGTGAATTCATAAAATAAGTAACAAGGGAATAGGAAATTCACAAGCGGTCCCCAAAATTCACATACATATCTTGGACAGGGGAAAGAGATGCCCTTGTTTGCCACAGATTTTCCACAGACGCAGTGACAACTACACCAAAAGTCATTGGCTCCTGACAATGATAGATACCCTTTGGTTGTGACCCTAATACTACTTGGTATCAGACCTGTCTGCCTTAAGTGAGCCTACCAAGAACTTAAGTTTCCGACGACATAGCTCTGACACTACCAAATTTACACAGCCCTGCCACAATGAGAAGAGGTTGGACTTTAGAAACAATGTGCTAGATGGTTGTTCAGCAAAGAGCTTCCTCCACCATTTTACAGGTCTTGTTTTTCATTCTGTAGGGTGTCTTAGCCACCCTCCTCACCAGACAGAATTAGTGTGGTTAACAGTTTAGTCACCAATGATCCGACTATAATGTCAACTATTCTTAATATAAATGATATGGTATCAATTATCCCTATCTAATAGTAATAATTTTCAGATTTATTTGACCTATAGATGGGACGTAACAAGCACTACCAATCCGGGTCAGAGTGGAGTAATTGAAATGAAGGAGTATTCTACACTTCCAAAAACCGGAGCCTCACCATCAGATGCAATTTAGTGCCATACCCATTACACCCTTTTTTTGAGTGGGGGGGTTCTTACCCATCTGCCTGGTTTGGTTTAGTTTAGTTTGTTTCACGGCATATCAACTTCAATGAGTCATTTAATGCCAATAAAGTTTTAAAATAAAGTCATTCTTAAGAGATACTAAATTTATTTTTTATAAACCCACTTTTCTATTTAACCTATAGATGGGATCCTAACAGGTACTACCACTCCAGGTCAGAGTGGACCCGGGAGCAATGGTGAATAAGGGGTGCTCCACATTCTTCAAACCTCCAGAAATGGAACCTCGCCATCAGATAGAGTTTACTGTCATATCCAGAACATGAAGACCCTCAGTCACCACCTTCTAGCACCTATATGATAAAAAAAGGTTGGGGCTTCCCATAAGTGCAATAAGGTTTGGGGCAATCATATAGGTACTAGGGCTTGACGTGACCAGCCGATTGATTGGAGGGCGCCTCTCCGACCGCCCTCTGCTGGGGATACAGTCAGCATATTCTAAGCCCCACCATCAGGGCAGAGTGCTTTATGGTAGGTGTTGCCTGGATCATAGGCCAAATCTTTTTAAAAATACATATAAGATAAATAAATATAGAAAAATGAATCCAATTTCATTGTCATTATTCTACTAACATTTTACAAATCTTAAAATCATTTGAATGTTTTAAAAGAATTAATTACATCATTTATATAGTATGAGTGGACCTGGGAGTAATGGCAATAATAATAATACTCCACATTCTCCAGAATTGAAGCTTCACCATCAGATGCAGTTTAGTGCCATATCCAAGTTTTGGTGCAAGATAAAATATTCCACTTTAAATATTAAAGTGATGAATAAACGTTTTTTAAAAATCATTTACATAGTATCTTTAAAAACTTTGCATAATCAAGACTTACTAAAATATAATTTCTACTAAAACCATTTACATGATATACTTCCTACCAATAAATATCTTTAAAAACTGGTTGTAGAAATAATGACTCCAAATGTAAATTGCCAATTTAGAAGTAATTTATACAATTAGGTTCGCAGATTATTACATATACTACTTAAATCTCTCTTTTTTTTGGGGGTGGAGGGGGTAATAAACCCCTCATCTGTAAAAGGGGGGTTTATTCATTGTTAATGAAATTTTCCTCTTTTTCATAACCAAATTTAACAACACTGGAACAGAAGAATCTCGAACCCTTAAATTACCAAACCACATTTAAAATAAAAGCCAAAAATACTTATTTAAATATTTGACATTTCTGGGTCGTATAATGGTTAGCGAGCTTAGCTAGCAGATCAATACTAGTGCGCTTGATTCTCACCGGGTGTATCCCTACTTCTGGCCTTGTACCATGATTAAATTAATCTAAATAAATATAGAAATTTATTTGAACAACACACACAAACGGTTTTTTCCCCCAGTTTTCTTTAAACGTATAAGAAGCACTTGACTAAGGATAGAATTTCAGGCCTCTCAGCTGGCATTATACTACTCTTACTCCTGAACTGAGGATGGGTGGAAAAAGAAAGTGGTTAGAATAAGGTAGAGACGTTAATAATAATAAACTGAATAATTTTAGGGCCCTAACCACCACGCACTGCTAGAGTCTTCTTTTTTCATTCGCCTTTAAATGAGGAATGTAAAAGACCCAGTAGCACTAATTTTTTTAGCCCAATTTTGGTAGAAAAGATTGACAGCAGCCACAGACAACAGCCGGTTTGTTTCTCGGTGGGAGGAAAAAGAATTTGGGGGTAGATGTGTTAGTTCTATAGAACTAAATTTATTTACATTGACAAATGAGAGAGAAAGAAAGAAAAAAGTGCTTTTAAACGCGTTCTTCATTTTAATTTTTTTCAATTAATTATTAATTTTTGATTAAGTGATGGTTGACGAAAAAGGAAAGAGAAAATGTATGGATGTACATAATGATAATCTCTTTCTGCATTACAAAATGAAGTAAATAAAACGTAGCTTTTCTTAGTAATAAAAAAAATCTGGATACAGTATTTTTCATGATAATACATTAAAATGTAGTTCTAATACAGTCTACAGTGCAATCCATAGTGAAATCCTTTTGATGTGAAAACAACATGTTATGCTTAATTAAATATTTCTAAAATTTAAAAAAAAAAAAAAAAAGGATTTGTTATAATTTATTATAAACATTATTACAATTCATAACATTTGGTTAATCTTAATAGAAAATACTAGTAATAATTGTGGTAAGAAACATTGAATTAAATAAGCAACACCTGTCTACTTCAAACATGATGTCACACGAAAGGTTTCATCAGTCAGTCAGTCAGTCAATAATAATAATAATAATAATAATCTGGAGAATAATGAGTAGTGTTACTGACGAGACATGATTATTTCGCTATTTGTACTGTTTATAAAGCTTATCATACAAAAAGAAAGAAAAGCGTATAAAATTTCGTTTTAGGGATTAAGTGCTTCCATAGACTAAGGGCAAATCCAGACGAGAGAGAGAGAGCCTCACCCCAATTTTTAAGTCAGTCTGTGTGACACGTGAAACCTCCTATTTAGTCACCCTTCCCAATCTGACATTATTTATACACTCCTCACTTCGTTCTAGTCAAAACCAAACCTTTATTAATAGATTATAAAAAGTAAATTAATAAATAAAACAATCCTAACAATTTACTTTTCCATACTTCCTATTACAAATATATATATATTTTTTTTAATTGTTGACAGAATTGCCATGCTGGCAGTAAAAGTAATGAATTATAAGAACATAATTCTCAGTGTGTGTGACTAGTGTGTGTGACTAGTGAGAGTTAGTGGTGTGTGCCATTATTATTATTATTATTGAATCGAAATCAGATGGCTAATTCATGTACATTAATTCCTTCATTGCTTATAGTCTCTGAAAAGAAAAGGGGGTGTTTAAGTCATGAGATCAGTGTCGTAATTAGTACTCAACACAAGCAGGAAACCTTTCAAACACTGTTTTTCTTATCAATAATCATTAAATAAGTGTGACCTCGAAAAGCTCAAGAATTGCTTTTTTTAAATTAAAACCTCATATTCGTAGTAAAGTGAAAAAATAATTTCCCGACTGCTAGATGAAATTTTTGATTATCAAAAAAAGACAAAAAAAAAACGGAGTATTTGTCCAGAATATACCGCTTTTTTTTCTTTTTTTTTTCTTCCTTTTTAACACTGAACAGTTACATTCTTTTAAATCCCCCAAAATCATCGGTAATCAGCCGTAAGTCGCCATCTTCTTAGTGGTTTGGGGAGGGAAAGACTAAATAAATATAGTGGGTGAGTGAAAAATGAAGGATTTTTTTCATGTAAATGCTTAAAAGTAAAAAAAATAAAAATAAAATGATGCATGAAACTGTTAACAGGATGGTGAATGTAAATATTACGTGTATTGTATGTATATTAATAATATATATATATATATATATATATATATATATATTGCACATTACCGCAGATATTTCCTCAGAGGGATATTCTGGATAAGTACGAAAACATCTTCCATCATTTTTAGGTCATTTTTTATCATCATGTATGTAATTGCCTTTTTTTTATGTAAATAATATGCCTAATTCAACTTTTTCTCTCATTTTTTTTTTAAACATTATTATTATCATTGGTAGAAGAATTAAGAAAATCCATTAATAATAAACTTACCAGATAGGATCCCGGGCGTGTCAATAATACTGATGCTATCCAAAACGGGGTTCTTTAACATGGAACACTGGAATCTGTTGAGAAAAGCATTGCCAAACTTTGAAAGGGGTCGAAACTGTTTTTTAGTGTCGACCACGAGGGCATTTCCAGGTATGATGCCTTCATTTTCACCAATCATAACAGCTATGAACCGGTCGGTCGTGGGTTCAGGCCCGATCCGGATACCGGGGAAATCTTGCTCCAGTAGATAACGAATAAATGTAGTTTTTCCCGTAGAATATTGACCGATCAGTAAGATCATGGGACGGGCATCGAAGTCAGGGTCATCGAGCATTGGGGAGTGGAAATCATGGAATTTATAGTGTTCTTCCAGAGGGTAAAGTTTCGTTTTATAAAGTCGTTTTAGACCCTCAACAACTGAGGTGTAGGCCTCGGGTTCCTTTCGCCGCCTGTCATCGCCAGACATCCAACGTAACATGTTTATTGATTTGGGGGTGAATTTTCCTTTAAATGTATATTCCTTTCTTCTTCTTCTTGGTTGGTGTTGTTTATTAAATTAAATCCACTTGAAAAAAATGAAAGAATAAAAAAACAAATACTCACTTACTCCTATTACATTTAATAAAAAGGAGTATTTTCCAGCCGGTCTTCTTTTTTTTTAACAAAAAAAATCAGGTTGGTTGGTTATTTGTTTGTAAATAATTATATTTACTTACCACTGTTTAAAAAAAACTAGGGAAATCTTTTTTAACAAAAAATCTGTATATTTCGAGGTTATGCTTTTTTTATATGATTTTTTTTAATTCAATATTTTGAATAAATTTTTGGCCTCGATATAAAGTAACTTAAACCCAGAATAAAATATTAATAATAACCTGGGCCTTTTATGTTTGGGGAATTTAAACTAAAATAAAGTGTTTTACTCTCTTGTAAAACTCAAATGATATATTAATAAAAGAGAGAAAAGAACAAGGATGGACTTTTCAAAGAAAAAAAATGAAGGTTGGTTAAAGGATTGCCGTAAATTTGCCGGTAGAAAAGTGTAAGTAATTTTTTTTAAATTTAAAAAATAAATAAGAAGAAATCTTAATAAATCAAAGTTTTTTTGGGGGGGTTTTGCGTAGGTGGGTGTCAATCGAAGTGTTAGTGAATCATCCTCTTTTTTTTAACATGATAATCTGTTAATAATTATTTGTAGATTTCTTCTTAATAGACAAGATTTAATTATTAACATCCGTTAAAAGACTTAATATTTCCTTCTCTGAAAAAAAAATCCCTTTTTTTTTGTTTGGTATTTTTTGTTGTGATTTTAATTTTTTTTTTTTTAAACTTCCAATACAAATTTTACCTTTTTTTTGTTTTTGTATCAATATCCAAAAAAGAAACAAAAATAAGACGAGGCTTTATAATTTCCCAAAATTATTTCTCTTTTCTTGGGTTTTTAAATTCCACTCCAAAGATTGTATATTTACATAAATCTTGTTCCTGTGAATTTTTAATGTCGTGTCACCAAAATTTGCTTTCCTTTTCCTGATTTTTTTTCTCCCAAATTTTCAAGTATTTTTTTTTCTTTCTTTCTTTTGACAGTCGTTTGTTAAATCCCGTTGTCTCGATATTTCAAAACAGATAAACAAAGTAGTTGTCCAGTATCAATAAATAATTCTGTATTGGCGACAAGAGGACGTTGTCTGATTTGTTGTCTTATTTGTTTAATATATATACATACATATATATTTTCTTTTCTTTTCTTTTCTTTCCCCTTTTAAGAATAAGAAACAACCAACCAAGCTTTCACATCTGATGACAGGCTGGCTAAAATAATAATGGCAGAGCGTGTTGAGAACTACTGCCACTGCGCATGCGCACTGGCAAACACACTCACTCACTCACTCACTCTCTGTCTGTCCGTCCCTCTCTATCTATCCCTCTTGTTTCTCTCTTTCTCTTTCTTTCTTTTTCTTTTTCTTTCTTTCTCTTTTTCTTTCTTTATCTCTATCTCTCTTTCTTTATCTCTATCTTCGGATGTTTATTTTAACAGTTTCTACACCGCTTTGGCACAAGGCCTAAATAAAATAGTCTTTATTATTTATCATTCTACTTAAACTTAACTAGTGCCATTCACGATCTATTTCTTACTACAATGTTTTCAAAAGAATTCACTAAAAGAACTATTCATTCTCTGCAGTCTGCATCTACCAAAATACTACATTTGTTCTGTGTACTGTACCTACATAAAAAAAAAACGTATTAATTATGTTAGGGGGACCCCGAAAATAATAATGAAACAAAACAAAACTAAGTTAATATGGGAAACTCCCTATCCAGGCTTGAGGGAGAACTATCATTGTTTTTTTCTACTGGTGATTTTTAGAAACAAGTGACCAACAGGGAGGGGCGGATTTAGAACATAACATTTAGTCGGGTGTGGTAAGGACTGCCGGTCCTTTCGAAATGTGGAGGGGTGACAAAAAAAGGGAGTGGGGATCTTAAAAGGGTCCTCTATAACAAAACAAGGGTCAGATGCTGCATTCCCTCACTTAGCTATATATGTTTTCTAAGTTAACTGAGGAAGGGATCCAAAAGGAACTCGATCCCCACCCCATGTGACACGAAATCTCTCTCTCTCTCTCTCTCTCTCTCTCTCTCTCTCTCTCTCTCTCTCTCTCTCTCTCTCTCTCTCTCTCTCTGTATTATTTCTATTGGCTACACAAATATCCCGGCTTTGTGGTACTATGGGAACTCAAAAGAGCAATAAAATATCAAGCAAGCGAGACACATTTTTTTAAATTTTATGGGGGAAAATTCTTGATATAAAATTAAAAAATAAAATTAAAAATATTAGCAATCTATCCATATATTACTACAAATTTCTTGTCTGTATTGTGTAACCATAGTCCAACAAAAACGGCATATCATAGCGAGATATTTAATAGACTAGTAATACAGTTAAATTGGTCTTCTTAGAGAATAAAGGGACCATATGATCTTTAGGCACCCCTTTTGCGATCTCGTTTCATAAGGACATTTTTTCATTTACACCGTAAAAATCAGGTTGTTTGTTAACAGATGATTTTTAGAGTTTTTTTTTTTTTTAGATTATAAAACTAACCCTTAACTCCTATCCCTAACCCCTAACAAACAACCGGATTTTGGTGGTGTAAATGAAAAAAATGTCCTTATGAAACGAGATCAAAAAAGGGGTGTCTAAAGGTCATAAGGTCCAAATAAAGCAATTTCCAGTTCAATTTGCAACTAAATGATAATTTTGTATGATCTGCATTCACATCGAATGCCATCATTTTAACCATCCAAATTCTCTATAAAATGGAAATAAATATGAAATGGGGATGAGAATCCTTCACTCCTTCCTAAATAGAAGAACCATTATCATCATGGACAGTTGTTACAACAGAAACCTAGGAGATTCATGGGTCGTCTAGTAAAATCTAAATACTTTATTTGTATTGAGTCAGACAAGCTACAAAGAATCATCTTGTGTAATTATAAAATAAAGTAATCAAAATATCAGTTATTTCCTATGACACCAACATAAACAAAGGGGAACCACTCTTGACTGATAAATTATTTATTTATTTATTGATCTACTAGGAAAAAAGAAGACAGAGTTAGGGTTAGGGTTTAGGGTTAGGGTTTTGGGTTAGTTTAATAAATAAATTATTTATCAGTCAAGAGTGGTTCCCCTTTGTTTATGTTGGAGTTATACGAAATAATCAAAATGTCTATATATCAATACTCTTGTTCCTTAATGTTCCGATTGTTATCATCTTGCAACACCCTCTGGTTAAAAATGAGACTGTCCAAATTGTCCAAGATGAAATGCAAAAATATAAATCCTGATTATCTGGTGTCGATTTATGGGAGCAATAGAGATGAAGAGGTGCTGATAACACTAAATATCCTTCCTAGCACCAAATATCGGTAATGTCTCCAATAGCTGGTAAAATTCCAATACTGAAATTGGGACAAAATGGGATCTTATACAAGCGTCAATCAAGCATCTGGAATTGGATCAGGTCTAGAATGAAACTAAAGAAGCTAAAGTTTCAGGGTCCCTTATCCCAAAGGGACCCCAGCCGAGACTTTAGTTCAAATTACTTACATTCACTCCACATTGCCTTGAGAAGGGGTTTTAGATAATGACATTAATAATATAGAGTAATTCAATTTGGAAAGGGGATCCACTGACAATTGTGCAATAAACTCAATTTTAACCATACAACAAAATGGTATATGCATAAACCAGAATCTGTTCTTGAGAATGAAACTCATAAAATTCTCTGGGACTTTGAGATGAAGACAGATCACCTTATCCCAGCCAGAAGACCAGACCTAGTATTGATTAACAAGATGAAAGAAAATGAAAAGATAGACAGATATCTGGACCTTGTTAGAGAATTGAAAAAGCTATTGAATATGAAGGTGAAAGTGATACCAATTGCGGTTGGTGTACTTTAAATTGAAAAAGAAACTAGAGGAACTGGAAATCAGAGGAAGAATTGAGACCATCTGGGCAACAGTATCGTTGAAATCAGCTGGAATACTCAGAAGAGTCCTGGAGACCTGAGGAGACTTGTTGTTACTCAAATTCCAGTAAAATACCATCAGCTATGCTGGTGGGAAAAACTAATAATGATAATATGAACCTATCTTGGGTAATGAGACGCATAAAATTCTATAGGACTTCAAGGTACGGGCAGATCACCTAATCCCAGCCAGGTGACCGGACCTAGTATTGATTGACAAGAAGAAGAGAACCTGTTATCTCATGGATTTTGCCATCTCAGCCAACCACCGAGTGAAAATTAAAGAAAGCAAAAAGATAAACAAATACTTGGACCTTGCCCCTGAACTGAGAAAGCTGTGGAACATGAAGGTAAAGGCCGTACCAATTGTAATTGGTGCCCTTAGAATGGTCCCCAAAGCTCAGGAAAAGAATTTGGGTGAATTGGAAATCAGAAGAATCAAGACCTTTCAAACTACAGCACTGTTGGGATCGGCTAGAATACTGAGAAGAGTCCTGGAGACCTGAGGAGACTTGCTGTCATTCAGCCTCCAGTAAACCACCAGCTACGGCAAGTGTGAAAACCTCATAATAATATAATAATAATAATAATAATAATAATAATAATAATAATAATAGAGTAGATATAGTGGTTAAGGACTATAAAAGAAAATTTTTGATTGCTATGTCAGTGCCTCTGTATAATAACATATCAGTCAAAGAGTATAATAAAATAAGTAAATACAAAAACCTGGAAATAGATATTGAAAAAATGTGGCATCTTAAAACCATTCCAATAATTGTGGGAATCCATAAATTTATAAAAATGCATGATTACTATCTTCCTTCATTCTAGTGTTGTAAGAAACCAAAAGTAAAGATGAAAATTAAATGATGATGATGATGATGATGATGATGATGATGATGATGATGATTTTTTTTCTACAATTTTTTAATACAATTTTTATACAATTTTTTTATACAATTTTTTTCTACAAATTTTTCTACAATTTTTTTATATAAATTTTTCTACAATTTTTTTCTACAATTTTTTTACAATTTTTTTATACAAATTTTTCTACAATTTTTTAATACAAATTTTTCTACAATTTTTTAATATAAATTTTTCTACAATTTTTTTTCTACAAATTTTTCTACAATTTTTTTCTACAATTTCTCTCTCTCTCTCTCTCTCTCTCCCCCCTCTCTCACTCTCTCTCTCTTTTCTCTCTCTCTCTCTCTCTCTCTCTCTCTCTCTCTCTCTCTCTCTTTTTGGCTGGCATACAATACCAATTGTAAATTTGAGGGGTCAGTAAAGGAGATGGTTGATAAGGAAGGACCAGGAATCGTGTAATATCCCAATTTCAAGTGGTTAAACTACAAGAAAGATATTCCTCACAAACAATAAACTGCTTTTGGAAATTAATAATTTCAACATAATGCTACAGTGAAGTTATCAAGCTTTGTTTTTTTTTATATATGATTATGTTAATCATTTTATATTAATTTTGTATTGTGTTGGTTTAATTCTTCTGTTTTTATGAGGTCACTGTGAACAGAACTCCTTTTTTTAATGACCCAAGTTAGAATAATGCCAAGTTTAAATGTTCATGTTAATTAATTGGCTTCTCTTTATTTGGAACTTGTTTTATGTTCTATTCATCTAAAATATGTAAATCCATTGTGTATGACAAGCAGAAACAAGAAATTACTGTATTTGATGGCATATAAGATGCACAGACATATAAGACGCACCTCCATTTCAGCAGGTAAAATTCAGGAAAAAAAGTTTTAGTGTATTTAATATCATTGCTCTCAGCAGGTCCTCAGCACAGCATCTAGCATCCGCACATTGCTGACTAATGTAAGTCTTTGCTGGCTTCCATAGAAAAAACATCACTTATGAGTTCATCCTTGCTTCTCCAGCAGTGTCCAGCATATCTTGTTCGTCTCACTTGGATGGTTTGTGTGATAGGAGGAAAGTGGCCATACTGCTGCTTTCTTGTGGGCTGTTGTTTCCATGAGTTGTTCAAGATCACACCATCCCATAATCCCCCACCCCCCAAAAAAATGGTATAATTAAATTCAACAAAGAAAATGTCAAATGTTAACGATGATGATGAGGATGATGATGATGTTAATGATGGCAGTGGTCATATAAGAATACAACAAACTGAAACTGAGTGTGAATCTGTGTTACGCCTCAAAGTTAACTGACCTGAAAAAATGTAAAAGTTTTTAAATAAAATAACCAGTGCATTATATCTTTTATTCATTAATATATCAACACTGAAAATTTCATTAAATTTGGTTAATTCCCTGATTTTGGGGATTTTTTTCCTTCGGTGGGGTGACATATGATGGTGAAATTTCGGTCCGTTAAGTTCGATTTAACCAGAGAAATTCATATTTATTCATACAGATTTTTCTGCTATCCACAGAACTATATGGTAAGTAAAGTTAGCAGAGTAGCCTATTGTCAGTTTCAGCTGTACAGCGAGGGAGTCAATACTCTTTTTGCTAATGCTAAGATCAGGGAATTTGTTTTTGCTGTGGAGCACCACACCTACTGTCAGTTCCCCACTTTACTGTACAGATCAGATTTACCCAAGCTGTGCTACTCATGTACTGAGTTGGCAGGGACAAGTATTGAACCTGGAAAGGCAGATGCTCTACTGACTGAGCTAAACCAGCCCCAATGGTATTTCTTAATAATTAAGAACTAGCAGGACCAGTGGATATGCCACAGTATGATGATTTAATTATTATAACATTTGATATATTTACTTAGGAGTTATTTCAAAATAGTTCAATATGTAATAAAAAGTATAATAATCTTGATTTAACTCTCTCACTCATTCTTTTTTTCTTTCTTTTTTTTGTTTCATCTTTTCATTATGTTCGATTGAAACAGATTAGTGTTATCACTTCCACATGCTCACCCCCTCTCTATATCTTTCCCCTACTCTTTCTTTCTTTCTTTCTTATTATATTTTTTCTGCATAGCATGTCCTTTTTCTTCCCTTTCTTTCTTTATAATAAAAATGGAATGGTCCATTATTTAGTTGAGATGAAGACACCCATAAGAAATGAGAATTCGGCAGATAAGCAACACCAAATAATCAGGATTTACATTCTTGCATTTCGTCTTGGATGATTTGGATGGTCTCATTTTTAACCAGAGGGTGTTGCAAGATGGTTATAATAATAATGAAATTTATTGTGTACAGGGCTTAGATGCACCACGGCTCATCAAAGTCTCATGTCTAGTACATAGAATAATGTATTAGTGTCAGGAACATGAACAGTTTAGTGTAATGATATACACATATGTGTGCGTGTGCATGCATATGAGTGTGGATAACAGTTGGAAGATTAAGCAACAAGTGCATTAATATATAAATGTTTCAAGATTTCTTCATTGTATTGTTAATGGATACTATTCGCAGAGTTCCGTCCCAGCCTCCTGCCTTAAAAAACGCTAGGCAGTGATAGGTCAAAAAACAAACCCACCTATGAATGAAGTCTCTAGTTGAAGTGGTGCCTGCTGTATATGAAAAAATAATTTGTCAATTGAAGGCATTTTTATCGACAATTTTTTTTTGTGGCTTAAAGGCGTTAAAAGTAAGCCATATTTTTGAAAATATTTTTACCCCCCCACCCAAAAAAAAAGCCAGCACTTAAGGCTTTTTCCCTAAAAGTTAATGCAATATTTTACCACCTCCAGTCTTTTTTCAACAAGTAAATGTAAATATTTTAACCTTTTAAAAATATGGCTTACTTTTACCGCCTTCAAACCACAAAAAAAAATTGTCATTAAAATTGCCTTCAATCGACAAATTACTTAGGATGGAACTCTACAAATAGTACCTGTTAAAGTTTCCACAGTTCATAACTTTTTCTTTTAATGGTTGAATGGAATTGCTGATCCTTGAAACTGAAGAGAACGAATTTGTCCCAAAAGTAATCACTGAGCTCCATCTTTTCTTCTAGTTTTATCTTCTTTTTTTTTTTTTTTGTCAAATTGTCGATGTCAAATAAATTTTGTAGCTCCTTCACTGCATGCATGCCGACAGTTCTTACACTCTTAAGCTACTTTTTTTTTCTCCCCTCCCCCCCAGTTTTAAAGTTGGATATTAAATAAGGGCAACAAAACAGATGCAAGATGTCTTAAAGAACTGCTCCTGCTGCTTCTTTTTGTGGGCGTGTGGAGAATATTTCAAGAGATTTTTGTTTTGTTTTGTTTTGTCACTGTTCTGTTTTTCCAGGTTTCTTGTTCTCTGACTCAGCTTGGTGGGACCAAATTTCGTTTGTTTTTTGTTATTTTGAAATGGTCCTATTTCTTTTTTATGTGTGGGTGGAAATAGAAGAGAAGATGTCTAAGGAATAAAATATAAAGTTAGAGAGGTTTCGTCTGTGTTGTAAATCCAACAGGTTACAAAAACATTTTAAAAATGAGATTTGATATTGAGGGACTCTAAAACGTTCTTCCAGTTTATAAAATAAAAAATAAAAGATGAGTTTCAAAATTTGGACTTTTTTTCATCAAAAAAAAGATTTATTCATTTTTATCAATGTTCATAAATGTTTACTTTAATATTTTAATTTTAGTTGCTATTTTATCAAAACTCACTCCCACTCTGTTGGTGGGATTTACAATCAGCTGACTGTATCCCTTGCAGGGGACTAAGACCCCCACTAAACTGTATATGATGGTGAGGCTCCAGTTCTGAAGATCTGGAGAGTGTGAAGTACATTTTCATTACCATTACTCCTGGGTGCACTCTGACCTGGAGTGGTAGTACCTGTTAGTGTCCCATCTGTAGGTAAAATTTATCTGTTTAAAGTTCAAAATGATTGTGTGCAAGAAAAACCCTCTTAAGAAACAACTATACAAAAAAGTAAATAGGAATATACAATGAATGCAATTCCCTAACCTCTAGGCATAAAATAACCCTAGCTGGGTTGACATGCTGTTAAAATTAATCAATCAATCAATTGAAAGTTACTTATAGTAAAGGATAATGTCTTAGTGCTGATAGATAGGTGATGAGTTATAGGTTTGATTTAACTTTCTGTAATACCAATGAGTCTTGTACATTAATGATGTGGAGGACCCATCATCCAGGTCTCCAGGGATCAGGTTTCCTAATACATTTGAAATCAAAATAAAATATGAATATAAAAAATGATTTTAATTTTGTTATGGTAATTTACCACACATGCATGAACTCTTTCAACTATAAATAGCAGCAGGTACTGCTCTTAAGCAAGAGTCAATAGTCCAGCAGTATGCTCGGACAGTTGATAGACCGCCTCACAAGTAACCTTCTCATTTGTATATATTTGTACTATTGTTCTTTGTTAATACATTTGTTTAACTCATTTCTTCTCTTGTGTCTTTATTCCGGTCCATAACCAGGACACAACAGATTTGATAACATATATATATTTATCTAACTTTAAACAAACACTAACAAATTAAAACAAACAATTATTTTTAAAAGAGGAACAGAATATGTCATAGACAATAATAAATGATAATCTTTTGGTGAGACTGAAATTCATGTCCTTATTTGCTGCTGTAACGCTAAATGAGAGAGCCATTAGTATTGCAGAAATAACAAAAATTCAAGTACATTTAAAATCAAAATACATTTCTTAATTGGACACATAGCGTAGTGGATAAAGTAGTTAGTTTAAGAAAGTTCTAATTGACAGTTATCTCTAGACTGCAGGTTCAATCCTGGTTAGGGGCAGCAGTAACATAGAATAATAATTAACACAGCTTAACACCTGTACTCCAGCTATGGTTAGCGGATTGAGAACAGGATACCCCCGTGGACTGAATAAAAGGTTAGGTTCAAAGTTCCATTATGACAAGAAGGTTCCCGAGTTTGCCAAGAAAAACCTGAAGAAGGCCAGAGGGCACATCGGCCGAAACGTTGTACAGATAACAATAAAGATGAGGACAATAGTCCAAATAATCCAAATTCACATACCAATTAACATTTGTTAACATATATATATTTATGCAACTTTAAACGAATACAAACATATTAAAATAAACAGTTCAAATGAAAATGATGTCTCTACTAAACAGTATTTCGGTGTGAAAAAAGGTGAAATGATCCAATTATATTTATGTTTTCTGGACAATAAAAATGTATGTGTATGTGTATGTATCTGTGGGAACTGAACATAGAAACTGCACATAATTGTCACTTCATGAAGACTTTTGCAAGTAGTCACACGTTGAATTATTTCTGCTGAAATTATTATTTTCAGTGAAAAAGAAATGGGGTAGAGAAAAAGAGAGATTTCAACTGAGGCTGAGTATGTCACTTCTCTCTGTTTCCACTTACACTGGAAGCAATTTCATTTCTCTACTTTTCATTTTTGAGTATTGGTTCAAATCAGTTTTAAAATGAAGAAACGGTGATCTGTGATTTGCTCTTTAATCAATTTAGTTGTCACATGCCCTGTTCTTGACTATGTTCATAATTTTTTGTTTTGTGTGACTAAACTTCAAAATTTGTAGCCATCTTTGTGATTTGTTAATTTCTTGATTTGATTTTAAATTTCTATTTAGAAATAACTTTTTGATATGAAAAGGTGTAATTTGCCTTGAGGCAAAGCAGCTGGCAAAGATAAGCAGGCTTCACTAATGCAAAAAAGGTGATATTAGTTCAATTCTTATCTAAAGTGTTTATTCTGATACACACTGCTCTTCATCACTATAGAAATGACAGAGTGAGTTTCAATAAAATAAAAATTATTGGGAAAATATCTTTAGGGGACTTTAGCGGGATAATTTTAGATGGTATGTTCTGCAGGTTCCCAAGTTTGGATTCTGATTCAAAAGGATAAGACAGAATGTCAAAAATTTTAGATAAAGAGAAACAAAAGAAAAGAGAAGAGAGAGAGAGGGGGTGCAAATTTGTTGTCATTTGAAGGATGAACTGCACTTAAAAATTGACCTTGTGTCACATCCTGCTCATGGTAGAGGGGTTAGGTAAATACATATTTAGAGTAGAGATGAGCACTGTCAAGTAACCTCTTCATTGTACCATGAGTTGCCAGGAAGGGGAATTGCTCAGTATGGTGACCTGAAAACCTAAAAACTGCCTGTCGGATGGGGCGTTAGAATACACCCACTGCACCTCTGCAGAGGGGTAAGACTTCCCCAATAGGGCAACCTGTAGGCCATGGCAATCCATGATGCTTAATGATGGAACCCAGGTGGCTGAGCAGTCCATGACATGCAACACTCCACTTTGGTCCTTACTTAGACTAGACAGATGATCGGAGGGGGCCCTCTCCGATCAATCAGCTGGTCATGTCAAGCCCTAGCACCCATATGATTGCCTCGACCCTATAGCCCTTATGGCAAGCCCCAACACTTTTTATCATATGGATGCTAGAAGGCAGTGACTGAGGGTCTTCACATCCTGAGAATGATGTCAAACTCTGTCTGATTGTGAGGTTCCATTGCTACCTGGTCCACTCTGACCCGGAGTGGTAGTACCTGTTAGGGTCCCATCTATGGGTTAAATAGAAAAATGTGTTTATAAAAATATTGAGTATCCATTAAGAAAGAATTTATTTCAAAATTTTGTTGGCATTAAATGACCCATTGAGGTTGATATGCTGTAAAACAAATCAAACTTAAAAAGGTTATGCAACTATAACTAATTAATATACAAGGTGTGTCATAAAAGTATTGAGATTGAAGCTGTATTTACCAAGATAGAAATGAACAATGAATGGAATGTTAATTTTTTCAGAATACAAGGTGTGTCAAAAAGTACAAAAATCTTGATACTTTTTGACACACCTTCCATATATATATATATATATATATATATATATATATATATAAAGTCGTTGGGGTTGCCTAAAGTCTTGTATCAGTCAGACAGCAAGGGAATCTATCCCGTTTTCACTAGCACTAGACCAAGAAGATTGTTTCTCGGCATCTGAGGTGGAGTGCCACACCTATCATCACCTCCTCACTTGACCGCATATATATATATATATATATATATATATATAAGAGCAACTTATCCTGTAACCTGGTTTGGTCATGGGGGCACTATGTAGTATATCTTGGCCAGGAAGGAAAACTCTAAATTCAATCCAGATTTACTCTGCTTCAAAATTGACCTTGTGTCACATCCTACCACTGGCAGGATGTGGTAAATATATATAAAAGATGGAGATTATGTAACTGTCTGTTTGTAACTGAAACTATGTCATCACTGACGTCACGATTTCCTTAGTTATTTAAGTGATATTCTCAACGACTTTGAAATAATTATTATTTAATCTTAATTAGCATCTTATTTATTAACGATGTCTCTATTAAAGTCTAGATGAGTCAGATTTGCTCCAAAACTGCCCATATTATTGATGCATTTCAAATCTTGAAATATGTGTTATATATCTTTAAGAAATAAAGATTTACATAGTATATGGTGGGAATAATTTGCATAATGATTTTAATAAAACTGGGTTTAATAAATAATTATTTGCTGTTACTGATTTCTAATACTATCATGTTATTCTCAAATGTATTAAAAGCAAACCTATATATAATTTTATATAGAAATCAATTAAAACAACATTAAAATAAGTGTAATATTTTTGTATTCATTCTTATTTACTTTCATTAGTCTTTCTAATTTAATATAATATTTTAATAATAATTATGAAATTTATTGCATACAGTGCTCAGGTGCACCACAACTCATCAAAGGCTCATGTATAGTACATAGAATGATGTATTAATGTCAGGATAATGAATAGCATACAGTAATAATATACATGTATGTGTGTGTGTGCGCGTGCATATGTGTGTAGAGGGGAGATCACCAAATATCCACCATTTTATAAAATTAAAGCTCCACCATTTTATAAAATTAAAGCTCCACCATTTTATAAAATTAAAGCTCCACCATTTTGTAAAATTAAAACTCCACCATTTTGTAAAATTAAAGCTCCACCATTTTGTAAAATTAAAGCTCCACCATTTTGTAAAATTAAAGCTCCACCATTTGTAAAATTAAAGCTCCACCATTTTGTAAAATTAAAACTCCACAATTTTGTAAAATTAAAGCTCCACCATTTTATAAAATTAAAACTCCACCATTTTATAAAATTAAATAAAATTAAAGCTCCACCATTTTGTAAAATTAAAGCTCCACCATTTTGTAAAATTAAACTCCACCATTTTGTAAAATTAAAACTCCACCATTTTGTAAAATTAAAACTCCACCATTTTATAAAATTAAAGCTCCACCAAAAATTAAAGCTCCACCATTTTGTAAAATTAAACTCCACCATTTTGTAAAATTAAAACTCCACCATTTTGTAAAATTAAAGCTCCACCATTTTATAAAATTAAAACTCCACCATTTTGTAAAATTAAAACTCCACCATTTTGTAAAATTAAAGCTCCACCATTTTATAAAATTGAAGCTCCACCATTTTGTAAAATTAAAGCTCCACCATTTTGTAAAATTAAAACTCCACCATTTTTCTGCAAATTTTTACCAAACTTTCAGAAATGTTTAGGGTCAACCCTAAAAAGATTTTAAATCATATTCAGCAAAGATTTGATTTTTACACCCCAATAAATGTTAATCACCTGAATTAACAGCATGATTTGCAATTAGATTTACCTGAGATTCAAAGAGAATTGATTTCTTTTTCAAAAATTCTAAGTGATCATTTCTTTGACAAATAAAAACACTGATGATTTATTGATTGAGTTTATCACATTTAATGTCATACATAAAGTCAGGGATCAGTTTAGCATTATAAGTACATTGTAAATCAAGCCCCTAATTTTAAGCATTTTCACTCATTTTGACTTTTAAGCTTAATTATACTCAAAAAGGACCCCCCCACACACACACACACACAACAAAAAAAGACCTAGTTGTATCCTTTCAGAACGGCTAAAATTACAATGGAATTTAAAAAAAAAATATTTTATACAAATAGACACCATGTACTTTTAGAAATTTTGTCAAAAGTTTTTTTGTTTGTTTGTTTATTTTTTTATTAAACACAAACAAATACATCACAAATAAAGTTGTTTATCCAAAGTTTTTTCATAATGAAAATATTTGTGACATTAGATTTTGAAAGTAATATAATCTCTTGGCAATAAATAAATAAAAGATTTGGACTATATGACCTTTAGGCACCTCTTTTGCAATCTCGTTTCATAAGGACATTTTTTTATTTTATACCGTCAAAATCTGGTTGTTTGTTAGGGGTTAGGGGTTAGGGTTAGGGGTTAGTTTTATAATTTAAAAAAACCTCTAAAAATCATTTGTTAACAAACAACCAGATGTTGACATCATAAATGAAAAAAAACAAGATCGCAAAAGGGGTGCCTAAAGGTCATATGGGCCAAAGATTTTAACACAAAGTACTTTACAAACAATAAGGGTCAGTTTAGCTCAGTCGGTAGAGTGTCGGTCTAGGAACAACAAGGTTTTGAGTTCAATACCGGCCCTCACCAACTTAGCATATGAGTAGCACAGGTATCTGTGATGTAAAGTGAGGAGCTGATAGTAGGTGTGAGGCTCCGCCTCAGATGCCAAAAGCAATCTACTTGGTCTAGCACTAGTGAAAAGGGATAGACTCCCTCGCTGTATGGCTGATACCGACTTTAGGCCACTCCAACGACTACTTTACAAACATGAGCGACCATCTTAAAACTCATCTATACATATATAAAGAATAATTGGTGTGTATGTATGTATGTATGTATGTATATATGGGTGTATGTCTGGAGGAAACTACAAAAATAAAACAATTAACAACAAAGTAAATACATATACACATTCACTGTTATTGAGTCTAACGTTTTGTGCAAAAATTATAGATTTTATTTTTTATTCACAAAGATATTTAAATTAAAATGGCATTAAAATGGCATTAAAATTCTACTTAAAAATGTCCGTGAATCTCAAAGTTAAACAAATCAATATGGAAGCACAAAACAATCAATTTTTTATGATATTCATTTTTTTCAGGACAGATTAACATATGTAAAGAAAAGGTAACAATAGCGGCAGTACTCCTAGGTTTGACTGGAGTTAACCGCAAATGTGGCAGACGAGTTAAGAGTTAAAGAAGTAAAACAACGACAAGATAAGAATAAAAGACTGTATTAAATATAAAGTTGCAAACTTTAGTCTCGTTTGCAGACAAATATATAATATGTATATAATGGATACAATATGTATATAATATTTATATAAATGTCACTTAGCTGTTTATCCTGGGATATGGGGTATTGACGGAGCCCCTTACTACGGTCTTCTGTTTATAATTCGGATATATTTGGACTTCTGTTTGCGTCCGACTCCGATCTGTTGTAATATAGTAGGAGCGACCTTTGTACGGTCCGATCCCTTTCGTTGCTGTTGCAGAAGAGGTGGAATGAGTCTGCACTTTTTGGGTTTAGCGCCAAAGTATGCTGACTCATGATTGGTTGGTTAGAAACAGAGGCTCGCAGACAAGGGACGATAACCCCATACCCCAGAATTCTTAATACATAAGGTTTTTTTACATGTGGATTTTTATAGGGCATCCAGCGAGGATTAAAATCACTATTCAGTAGTAATACATCTGCAAGACTAGCTTGCTAAATATTATACCTCCCCCTTTTTTCCCTCTACTCAGGTGACATCGAGTAGCCACTTCTAGTACATATATAAAGGACAGTTGGTATGTATGTATGCATGTATGTATGTCCAGAAGAAACTACAAAAATAAAACAATTGATGCCAAAGTAAATACATATACACATTCACTATCATCAGATCTTGCTTTATGTGCAAAAATAATGAAGAGCTTATTTATATTTGTGAAGATATCTAAAAATTAGGATTTGAATAGTAAGAGAAGGGAAAGTCATTGGTTGTGTTCATGATTAAAACAAATCAATTATGTAAGAACAAAACAGTCAATGAATCTGCAAGACTAACTTTTTTTTTTATCCCTCCTCTACCTAGGCAATGCCGGGTAGCTACTTCTAGTATGTAATATAGGTAAGTACCACTAGTTTTTATGAAGTTGTTATGACAAAAAGCAACCTCTTTGACATTTCAATAGATCATGTTTTTGAAAATCAACTGCATAACATTATGACATGTGTCCTAGCAATGACACTAACTTGCATCTGGTGGTGAGGCTCAAATTCTGGAATTCTGGGGACTGTGGAGCCACCTCTATCATTTCCATTACTCCCTGGTCTATAATGAACTGGGGTGGTAATACCTGTTTGGGTTCCATCTTTAGGTCAAATAGATCTGTTTGGCTCCCATCTTCTGTCGTATCATTTTTTTAAGAACTTATTAACATATTAAATTATGTTTTCCCTAAAGTTTCATTTCTATTAAAAGTATTAATCCCAGTTGAGAAATTAAAAATATATACATTAGAGTTCATTTCATATTCCACTAACATCTGTCCAGTAGACTATGGTAAAAATTTACACTACTGAATTCACAGTCTACCCTCATCTCCTCCATCAATTAAAAACCCAAAAGGGAAAGACAAATTTCCTTTCCTTTCCCTAAAGTTTTGCTATGTCAAAAGGTCAGGTCTTCCAGAGATTAAAGATGGCTGACTCAAAGAGATTTCAATTTTCTGGGGCGGGGGGGTCAATGCAGAAAACAGAAAAACAGGTGTGGCTGGAAGATTTCTTTTTAACTACAAATCAAGAGAATTGCAAAAATATAAATATTTACTTTTTCCTGGAGGTGTTGAGAGGATTTCATTCAATGATCTATCTTCCTAATTTACCTTCTTTTTTTTCTCTATGAATAGACACACACACACACAGAGAGAGAGAGAGAGAGAGAGAGAGAGAGAGAGAGAGAGAGAGAGAGAGAGAGAGAGAGAGAGAGAAATATACCCATATATAAAATGAATAAAGGATCTTAGTCTTTCTCTATGGATTTATTTGATTAACTGTATCTGTTAGCATCTTTATTTCATTTAATATCAATCTATTGATAACAGTCTCTTCTCTCTCTATCTATCTATCAATATATATATATATATATATATATATATATATATATATATATATATATACCTCAGTCTGTTCATATCTATCTATCTATCTATCTATCTCAGTCTGTTCACATTTATCTATCTATCTATCTATCTATCTATCTATCTATCTATTTAATTTGTTCCGGGCTGGTTTAGCTCAGTTGGTAGAGTGTTCGGATATGAATCACAAGGTTCTTGGTTCGATACCGGCCCTTGCCAACTCAGCGAATGAGTAGCACAGGGATCTGTGCAGTAAAGTGAGAAGCTGATGGTAGATGTGGCACCCCACCTCAGATGCTAAAATAATCTCCTTGGTCTAGCACTAGTGAAAAGGGGACAGACTCCCTCGCTGTCTGGCCGATACTGACATTAGGCTGCCCCAACAACTTTTTTTACTATACATATTATGTATAATTCAAAAATCCAGAGAAGAAATCTTCCTTACAACATAGAAGTTTTTTTTTTTTTAAGTGTTGTAGTTTGCAGAGCTCAATGTGTGCTCTTATTGTCAGAGTCACAGAGCAAAAATATAAGTAAAAAGTATAACAGAAGATTTAGATTTTTTGCATTATAGCCAATTTCAGGAAGCCAAGACCAAATGTCTACAGTTTCCAATCATCAGATTCGCATATGATGATTGGGAACTTTTCCCAGTCAAAATTATCCTGATGATCCATTAGGTGAAACTAGGTAGGTAGTTTCTAACTCTTTAGGCTTTACTATTAAGATAAATAGATAGATATGATTAGCCTGAGATAGATAGATAGATAGATAAATTGGTAGATAGATTAATGTTAAAAGCGCCTTTAAATCTTAAAATCTTTACGGTGCTCAATATACAAAAATGTAGGCCAATATTACAATATATTATCAATTATCAAAAATGTCAGACAGGTTAAGATCCTCGGCTCTGAGTTTCACTGCTAAGATAGATAGATAGATAGATAGATGTATTTTGTATTGGAGAAAGGAAAATAAAGTGCTCAATAACTGGTGTAAGAACTTTTTTGATTGTATAACCTTTTAATTTTATTTCATAATGAATAAATATATATATATATATAAACACACATGGAAGCGTGTGGTCTAATGATTAGAGTTGTAGGAAATGGACTTGTTGACCCAAGTTCAATTCCTAGACGAAGCTGTTTGCATTTCACATGGCACTAATACCCTTGGGAAAGGTATGAATCCAATTCTACCTCCAGCTATAGGTAAATAGCAGGGCAGACTGGGCTCTTTAAACTTGGTTAGGCAACCATCTAGAAGTAAAACTCTGAATTCAAACTTGTTAAACTCCACTTAAAAAATTGGCCTTGTGTTGCATCCTGCTCATTTGGAGGGGTTGGTTATAATATATATATATATATATATATATATATATATATATAAGCATGCAGGAGAATTTATTAAAAAGAATTTATATGTTAAATGCTAACACTTATATGGGATCCCCATTATGATATGATTTCAAACAATCTCCATGGTGATTTTTAAAAAATGTTAACAACATTATGGGAGCACCTTTATGATATAATTTCAAACAGTTTCCACCTGTTCACCATCCCTGTGAACACATTCCTGGAATTTTTAACAGGTGATTAAAAAATGTTAACAATTCAATGAGACTACCTTCCTTTATTAGAAAATCGACTTTCTTGTGATGGATAAGATTCTTTGTCTTAACCCTTGTTAAATTTACCTGTCCATTGTACATATACAATAACAAGGTTTTGGGCACCTCATACTACTGGCCTTGTGCCACATTTAAGCTAAGCTTAGTAAATAACTATACAATAAAAAGTTTTTGGGCACCTCTCATGGTGTTGGTGTAATGGTATGCAAGTTAAATTTTGCAGACCATTGTTAGTGGGTTTGATTCTCATTGGAGCCCCATACTACTGGCCTTGTGCCACATCTAAACTAAACTTAGTAAATAACTATACAATAAAAAGTTTAATCAAAAACTTTAAACTTGAATATTGTACATTCTTATAGTATTTACGACAAATACATTTTGCACTTAGGGAAGAGTAATATTTCAATTCAATTTTCAGACGTTTTCAGAATGTCTTTTAGTGCAATGCATTATTTGTGGAAGATTAAAATAAAATTAAAATAAATAAAAATAAAATAAAAAAAAAAAAAGATAATAAACTCCCATGAGCCTTCACTAGAAGAAACCTCCGCGCATGTTCGAGAAAAAGGAACAACTTCTGAGCCCTGAAGATAATCCCTCAGTCATACGAGTTTAAGCCTTAACTGGGTCTAGTTGCTCCTATTGGTCACTCAATATCATTGATAGAGCATTTATAAGGTACTGTGGACATGGCGTCAACACCTGGTTATTGACAGTTTCTTGTTTATAGGATCTTCAGACCAATAACATTGTCTGAAGTTGGTCTGAAAATCATATAGGTGAGAAACTGTCAATAACTAGGTGTTGACTCCATCCCCACAGTACTTTAACTCATTCATTCATTCATATATATATATATATATATATATATATATATATATATATATATGAGATGAACAATATATATATATATATATTATAAAAAAGGTCACCAAAATGGATTATGTTTTTAAAAAAAAATTTTTAATTATTATTTTACATTAGCGACACATGTTTCAGATCTTCTAATATCTTCTTCAGGTGTTAATTAACTGAAGAATATAGGTAATTAACACCTAAAGAAGATATCAGAAGATCTGAAGCATGTGTTGCTAATGTAAAATAATTATTAAAAAAATTTTTTTAAACATAATCCATTTTGCGGACCTTCTTTTTTACAAAATATTGGACCCATAACAACACACACACACACACACACACACACACACACACACACACACACACACATATATATATATATATATATATATATATATATATATATATAGTGATAAATCATATTGTTATCACCTGATTGTTAAGCCAATCCAGCCACCAAATTAGGCCAAATATCTTCTGTTCTAACCACCAATTCTTAGAAATGAAAACTCACCTATCCCCAAAAAATGTAAAACAGCTGTGCTCTTCTTAAAAGAATTACCTATCCTATTTTCTGTTATGTGTCATTATTTATTGTATTGTTTGTTTTATAGATTATTCTATTCTTCCTTTTTTTATTGTTCTTTCTTTTTTCCTTTTTCTATTTTCCTTGTCAACAAATATTATCATTGTATGAATTGCTTAGACTTTACTGAAAACAAAGTAGGCAAAACAAAAAATGAACAGTAGGTCATTTATTGACTGGTTTGTCTTTTTCTCAGCAATGCATATGGATGATATCATTCTCAGGTGATACTCTTCATTCTTCCTTCTAAACAAATGTCTTAAAAGTACCAATTCCATGCAGTTATATACATTTTCATATACAAAACAGAATAGGCTAAAAGGGTTTCTAAATGCCATCATAAGTGTTAAACTGTGTTAAATGATGGCATAGTCAAAGTTTCAATCTATCATTATTATTACTTACTCCTTTTGAGTTTTCACATCAGTGTTAGCTGATGGTCTTTCACTGGAGTCTGAGTGACAGCAAGTCTCCTCAGGTCTCCAGGACTCTTCTGAGTATTCTGGCAGATTGCAGCAGTGCAGTGTTCTGAATGGTTTCAATCCTTCCTCTGATTTCCAAACTTTCCAAACCCTTTTCCAATCCTTTTGGGACTGTTCCAAGTGCACCAACCACAATTGGTATCACTTTCACTTTCATATTCCATAACTTTTTCAGTTCTCTGCAAGGTCCAGATATTTGTCTATTTTTTCATTTTCCTTTAACTTCACCCTGTGATCTGCTGGCACTGCAAAATCCACCAGTTGACAAGTTCTTTCTTTTTTGTTTATCAAACACTAGGTCAGGCCTTCTTGCTGGATAAGGTGATCCGTTTTTATCTCAAAGTCCCAGAGAATTTTGTGCGTTTTGTTCTCAAGAACAGATTCTGGTTTATGCATATACCATTTTGTTGTGTGGTCAAAATTTAATTTTTTGCATAATTCCCAGTGGATCACCTTCCCAACCCAGTCGTGTCTAGCTTTGTATTCTCGTTGTGCTAGTTTGCTACATTCGCAGAGTATATGGTTAACAGTCTCATCTCTATTACCACAAAGTCTACACTTACTATTTTGTTGGGTCTTATCAATTTTCGCTTGGATGTAGTTTGTCCTTATGGCATTATTTTGTGCAGCAATTATAAGTGATTCTGTTTCTCTTTTGAGGTTTCCCTTTCTTAACCATGTCCAAGTCTTTTCATGTGCAACCTCTTCTATTTGTCGTTTGAAGTGTCCGTATAATTGTTTTTTCTTCCCATTTTTTGTTTCTTAGTCTTTGTTGTTTTTCTGTTTGTCCATCTGCCATTTCTACTATTGTTTGGCCGCCATAAGTAGTTTGTCTTTGCTTTTCCTTGTGTAATCTTCAAGTTGTTGGATTGTGGTTTCTACGCATTCCTCTATGTTGGCAAGACCTCTTCCCCCTTCCTTTCTTGACACATACAATCTATCTCTATCATCTCTAGGGTGGAGAGCCTTGTGCATTGTCATTAATTTTCTCGTCCTTTGGTCTATCTGTCTGAGTTCTTCTTTTGTCCATTTTAAGAATGGTCCTGAGTGAGTATCTTATAATGGGACAGCCCAGGTATTAATTCCTTTGATCAGATTTCTGCTGTTAAGTTTCGTTTTCAGAAGTTTTCTAGTTCTCCTGAGATATTCTTTTTTAACTTTTCCTTTCATTTCTGCTTGCATGATATTGTCCGCTTCTAAAATTCCTAAGTATTTTGTAGCTTTCATTTTCATCAAGAGATTTTATAGTTCCTGATTTGGCAGTTGTATTCCATTCATTAGTTTTCTTTAACCCGCTCATTTGGAGGGGTTGGTAAATATATATATATATAATATATATATATATATATATTATATAGCATGCAGGAGAATTTATTAAAAAGAATTTATATGTTAAATGCTAACACTTATATGGGATCCCCATTATGATATGATTTCAAACAATCTCCATGGTGATTTTTAAAAAATGTTAACAACATTATGGGAGCACCTTTATGATATAATTTCAAACAGTTTCCACCTGTTCACCATCCCTGTGAACACATTCCTGGAATTTTTAACAGGTGATTAAAAATGTTAACAATTCAATGAGACTACTTCCTTTATTAGAAAATCGACTTTCTTGTGATGGATAAGATCTTTGTCTTAACCTTGTTAAATTTACCTGTCCATTGTACATATACAATAACAAGGTTTTGGGCACCTCATACTACTGGCCTTGTGCCACATTTAAGCTAAGCTTAGTAAATAACTATACAATAAAAAGTTTTTGGGCACCTCTCATGGTGTTGGTGTAATGGTATGCAAGTTAAATTTTGCAGACCATTGTTAGTGGGTTTGATTCTCATTGGAGCCCCATACTACTGGCCTTGTCACATCTAAACTAAACTTAGTAAATAACTATACAATAAAAAGTTTAATCAAAAACTTTAACTTGAATATGTGTACATTCTTATAGTATTTACGACAACACATTTTGCACTAGGGAAGAGTAATATTTCAATTCAATTTTCAGACGTTTTCAGAATGTCTTTTAGTAATGCATTATTTGTGGAAGATTAAAAATAAAAATTAAAAATAAATAAAAATAAAATAAAAAAAAAAAAGATAAAAAACTCCCATGAGCCTTCACTAGAAAGAAACCTCCGCGCATGTTTCGAGAAAAAAGGAACAACTTCTGAGCCCTGAAGATAATCCCTCAGTCATACGAGTTTAAGCCTTAACTGGGTCTAGTTGCTCCTATTGGTCACTCAATATCATTGATAGAGCATTTATAAGGTACTGTGGACATGGCGTCAACACCTGGTTATTGACAGTTTCTTGTTTATAGGATCTTCAGACCAATAACATTGTCTGAAGTTGGTCTGAAAATCATATAGGTGAGAAACTGTCAATAACTAGGTGTTGACTCCATCCCCACAGTACTTTAACTCATTCATTCATTCATATATATATATATATATATATATATATATATATGAGATGAACAATATATATATAATATATTATAAAAAAGGTCACCAAAATGGATTATGTTTTTAAAAAAAATTTTTAATTATTATTTTTACATTAGCGACACATGTTTCAGATCTTCTAATATCTTCTTCAGGTGTTAATTAACTGAAGAATATAGGTAATTAACACCTAAAGAAGATATCAGAAGATCTGAAGCATGTGTTGCTAATGTAAAATAATTATTAAAAAAATTTTTTAAACATAATCCATTTTGCGGACCTTCTTTTTACAAAATATTGGACCCATAACAACACACACCACACACACACACACACACACACACGCCACACACACACACACACACACATATATATATATATATATATATATATATATATTATAGTGATAAATCATATTGTTATCACCTGATTGTTAAGCCAATCCAGCCACCAAATTAGGCCAAATATCTTCTGTTCTAACCACCAATTCTTAGAAATGAAAACTCACCTATCCCCAAAAATGTAAAACAGCTGTGCTCTTCTTAAAAGAATTACCTATCCTATTTTCTGTTATGTGTCATTATTTATTGTATTGTTTGTTTTATAGATTATTCTATTCTTTCCTTTTTTTTATTGTTCTTTCTTTTTTCCTTTTTCTATTTTCCTTGTCAACAAATATTATCATTGTATGAATTGCTTAGACTTTACTGAAAACAAAGTAGGCAAACAAAAAATGAACAGTAGGTCATTTATTGACTGGTTTGTCTTTTTCTCAGCAATGCATATGGATGATATCATTCTCAGGTGATACTCTTTCATTCTTCCTTCTAAACAAATGTCTTAAAAGTACCAATTCCATGCAGTTATATACATTTTCATATACAAAACAGAATAGGCTAAAAGGTTTCTAAATGCCATCATAAGTGTTAAACTGTGTTAAATGATGGCATAGTCAAAGTTTCAATCTATCATTATTATTACTTACTCCTTTTGAGTTTTCACATCAGTGTTAGCTGATGGTCTTTCACTGGAGTCTGAGTGACAGCAAGTCTCCTCAGGTCTCCAGGACTCTTCTGAGTATTCTGGCAGATTGCAGCAGTGCAGTGTTCTGAATGGTTTCAATCCTTCCTCTGATTTCCAAACTTTCCAAACCCTTTTCCAATCCTTTTGGGACTGTTCCAAGTGCACCAACCACAATTGGTATCACTTTCACTTTCATATTCCATAACTTTTTCAGTTCTCTGGCAAGGTCCAGATATTTGTCTATTTTTTCATTTTCCTTTAACTTCACCCTGTGATCTGCTGGCACTGCAAAATCCACCAGTTGACAAGTTCTTTCTTTTTTGTTTATCAACACTAGGTCAGGCCTTCTTGCTGGGATAAGGTGATCCGTTTTTATCTCAAAGTCCCAGAGAATTTTGTGCGTTTTGTTCTCAAGAACAGATTCTGGTTTATGCATATACCATTTTGTTGTGTGGTCAAAATTTAATTTTTTGCATAATTCCCAGTGGATCACCTTCCCAACCCAGTCGTGTCTAGCTTTGTATTCTCGTTGTGCTAGTTTGCTACATTCGCAGAGTATATGGTTAACAGTCTCATCTCTATTACCACAAAGTCTACACTTACTATTTGTTGGGTCTTATCAATTTTCGCTTGGATGTAGTTTGTCCTTATGGCATTATTTTGTGCAGCAATTATAAGTGATTCTGTTTCTCTTTTGAGGTTTCCCTTTCTTAACCATGTCCAAGTCTTTTCATGTGCAACCTCTTCTATTTGTCGTTTGAAGTGTCCGTATAATTGTTTTTCTTCCCATTTTTGTTTTCTAGTCTTTGTTGTTTTTCTGTTTGTCCATCTGCCATTTCTACTATTGTTGGCCGCCATAAGTAGTTTGTCTTTGCTTTTCCTTGTGTAATCTTCAAGTTGTTGGATTGTGGTTTCTACGCATTCCTCTATGTTGGCAAGACCTCTTCCCCCTTCCTTTCTTGACACATACAATCTATCTCTATCATCTCTAGGGTGGAGAGCCTTGTGCATTGTCATTAATTTTCTCGTCCTTTGGTCTATCTGTCTGAGTTCTTCTTTTGTCCATTTTAAGAATGGTCCTGAGTATCTTATAATGGGGACAGCCCAGGTATTAATTCCTTTGATCAGATTTCTGCTGTTAAGTTTCGTTTCCAGAAGTTTTCTAGTTCTCCTGAGATATTCTTTTTAACTTTTCCTTTCATTTCTGCTTGCATGATATTGTCCGCTTCTAAAATTCCTAAGTATTTGTAGCTTTCATTTTCATCAAGAGATTTTATAGTTTCCTGATTTGGCAGTTGTATTCCATTCATTAGTTTTCTTTAACCCCTTTTTATTACAAGCATAGCACATTTTTCGATTCCAAATTCCATCCCTATATCCTGGCTATATATTCTAATAGTTTGTACTAGGCTCTCCAATTCTTTTTCATTTTTTGCAAAGATTTTAATGTCATCCATGTACATAAGGTGGTTTATCTTCTCTTGTGAATTACTAAATTTGTATCCCCCGGTACATTTTTTCAGTATATGGTTTAGCGGCATCATTGCAATAATAAAGAGTAGTGGTGATAATGAGTCACCTTGGAAGATACCTCTTTGGATTTTTACTTCTGCCAGGGATTGTTTTCCAGCTTTTAGTTGAACTCGCCAGTTTTCCATGGCTTTTTTAATGAAGTTTATAATGTTGTTGGAAATTTTGTACATCTGAAGGCATTCTAAAATCCAGGTATGTGGGAACATGTCATAGGCTATTATTGTTACCATATTATTATTATTATTATTATTATTATTATTTTCACTCCTTTTGAGTTTTTCACATCAGCGTTAGCTGATGGTATTTCACTGGAGTCTGAGTGACCACAAGTCTCCTCAGGTCTCCAGGACTCTTCTGAGTATTCTAGCTGATTGCAGCAGTGCAGTAGTCTGGATGGTCTCAATTATTCCTCTGATTTCTAGATCCTCCAGTCTTCTTTCCAAATTTATTGGTACCATTCCAAGTGCACCAAGTACAATTGGTATCACTTTCACTCTCATATTCTTCTTCTTCTTCTTCTTCTTCTTCTTCTTCTTCTTCTTCTTCTTCTTCTTCTTATTATTATTATTATTATTATTATTATTATTTGCCTTCCTGCAATTGTACTATATGATCTGCTGGAATGGTAAAGGCTACCAGTTGACAAGTTCTGTTCTTTTTATTAACTAGAACTAAATATAGTCTTGTTGCCGGGATTAAGTGATCTGTTCCCATCTCCAAACAAAAAATCTACCTACCAGGTATATGTATGCTGCATTCTTAATTATCTACTCTCCAGAGATGTTCTCTATCTGTTATTTAGACTTCATCCCAGAGAAGAGAATATCACGCCTTCTACTAACGGTCTCTATTCTGTCCAAGATGTAGAGACTGCGTTTGTTACGTGTAGCTAAACTTTTTCAAGTAAAGAAGAAGGAAAATCCATAGACACGAGGTGATTTGAAAAAGAATGAAAAAATGTGCCTTGCACTAGCAAGTGGATATAGACGGTGCATTGGAAAAAAGGGTTCCCAGAGAGGCGAATGACTAAAAGGAGAACAATTAGGGGTAGGGGAAGTAATTTAGAGTTAAAGGGAAATAACTTAGGCTAGAAAAATTCTGTCTATACTGGTACCATCATAAAGAATGTAAGTCCTTCTTTCTGTACATATGGTCTGCCATGCCAAAATTATCTATTTAGGACCACTTAAATTTATGATAACACTGTTTATTTTATATACTCATTGCGGGTATATAAACAAGAGTGATAGAGAGAGTCTTCGGGTGATAGAGAGAGAGACAGACAGACAGATAGAATTGGGGCGTACTTGCTTCATTTCTATCTTCTCTGGCCGGTTGTTCTGTCGTCTAGATTCTAGCTGGGCTTTTAAGTTTTTGTCTGGCTGTTGTCTCTAACTAAGGGCTTCTTTTCAAGTCATGCATTAAGCAACTACAAGACTTTGTTTTTTTGTTTTTTATCAAAGATTTTATTACTGCCCATTCTGATTTACCATGTGGCTGAGTTCAAACTCAGTAGAAAATGTCTGTTCTGCTTCATCTCTGGTTGAAAACTGATTACCTAACTTGTAAAATCACATAACGTGCGAGATTCCTGCCTTTACCAATGGTCTGGTATTTTTCCAACAGAAACCTGCCCGCCTATGCTCTGATTTGAAGGCCAATGGCCCCTTATTCTACAGGTGTTTGTCAATAATTTATGCTACCACGTAAATTAAGCAACATTTATATTGTGTCTCTCCTTTACAAAAATTTATCATTTTTTTTAAATAATGATACTTTCTGCAATATGTATTCCCATGACTGATTCTCTCCAATCAACCCTATTGGTCATCCATGTAGAATCAAGAATTCACATACAGCTGATTAATGTCACTAATAATTGCAGCACAAAACAATGTCATAAGAACAAATTATATCAAAGCAAAAATTGATACGATAGAACAAAACAGCAAATGTAGAGTGTGTGGTGACAGAGATGAGACAATAAATCACATAATAAGTGAATGCAGCAAACTAGCACAACAAGAATACAACTGGATTGGAAAGATGGTCCACTGGGAATTGTGCAAAAAACTCAATTTTAACCACACAACAAAATGGTATATGCATAAACCAGAATCTGTTTTTGAGAATGAAACACTTAAATTCTCTGGGACTTTGAGATAAAGGTGGATGACCTTATCCCAGGCAGAAGATCAAACCTATTATTGATTAACAAGAAAAAGAGAACTTGTCAACTGGTAGATTTTGCAGTTCCAGAAGATCACAGGTTGAAGATGAAAGAAAATGAAAAGATAAACAAATACCTGGACCTTGTTAAAGAATTGAAAAAAAAAATTGAAAATAAGATTTTAGGTAATATATTAGAGGTGGGAGGGGGGGGGTGACAAAAATAAAACAGAATATGAAAAAACACTTAAGGATAGTGGCTCTAAAACTAAACTAATATATAAATACCTAAATGAAACACCCAATACAAATAATAAGAGGAAAAATAGACAAAAAAGAATCCTCTTGTTCACACCACAATTCAACATGGCCATAGATAATAAACTAGGCAGGGATTTCTTTATACTAATAAAAAAAACATTCCCCCTCCCCTCTAACATATTACATAAAATCTTTAATAAAAATACAGTCAAACTTAGCTATAGCTGCATGCCCAACGCAGGGAACTTAATTAATAAAAACAACTGCAAAAAAAAAACAACAACCCCCTAATTTTAATTGTATCAATAAGACAGAATGTCCCTTAAAAAGGAAATGTCAACAGGAGTGCGTAATATATAAAGTGGAAGTATATACCAATAAACCAAACAATAAAAATAAGAATATCAGTGACAAAAAAGTATACTTAGGGTCCACACAGGGAGCTTTTAAAATCAGATATTATAACCACAAAAGTATTTTCGTAAACAAAAAGTATAGACATAATACGAGCCTTTCTAATTATGTGTGGAAAATAAAATAAAAACTAGGAATAGACACCAACTTAAAATGGGAAATAATAAAGAAATGCAATAAATACAAGGCAGGAGACAAATTTTGCCAAATTTGCTTGGAGGAAAAACTCACAATAGCTAATTATAAAAAAAACAAGCGAACTACTAAACCAAAGAACAGAAATTCCAAATGCATATAAACATAAAAAAGCATGGCTCCTTAGCCAATAAAGATAAAAATAAAATTAAAATAAAAATAAAAACCAAAAAATAATTATAACACAACATTCTTATGAATTTTTAATTTAAAAAATCTTTATGCTAATTTTTACCCAATCAGATACCCAATACAGCATTAAAAAATGTTTGTAACAACTTCCTTCAATCAGAATTATCCTGAAGAACCAATCAGGTGAAACCTAGGTAGATAGTGTCTGACTAATATAGGTCCTTATATATATATATATATATATATATATATATATATATATATATATATAAACATTATGAGAATTCTATGAAGATATGTGTATCTATGAGTGCATACACAGAGATATGTGAATTTTCAAGATATATTAAATCAGGGGCCTCCAACTTTTTCAGTTTGAGGGCCACAAAGCTTAACTCCAGAACCTCTAGAACTGCAATCTTAAAAGTACAGAAAAAAAACGAGTTGAATATAGCAATCACAATTTATTAATGAGACATCTGATGTTTACAAACATAAAAAGATGTAATATCATTAGGGTTGAATGAAGAGGTTGACAAAAGGAGCAGACAAGTGATGATTTGACAGTAGCCAAAACACAGCATACTGTTAGCATACTTCAATTGTAGAGAACAGCTGTTCACAGCTGTATGTAGTGCCAAACTGGCTCACTACTTGTTAGGGTGTGGATGATAAGGTTGGAAAATCATCTAGATGGAAACATGTGATTCTTATAGAAATTAAGGATGTGACAAGCAAAAGACTTGAACTTGAAATCTTCTCAACACTGAAGATCAATGAGTTCCATCTGCAGTTGTAATGGAACTTCTTCACAGTCAACATCAAAAGATGTTAGAAGAAATATATTAACTCTTAATATCCTATACCCCCTCATTCAGCCCATTCATTTTCCTAATCCACCCCAAACAATAGTCTTTGTTTAAATGTAATATTAAACATATTTAGGAGTCTTTGATTTAAGTGAAATAACAGGTAACTTTAGATGCAAGGGCCATTTTTAACCTTTTTTTTTTTTTCCTTATAGGAATTGGGCTCTGGAATTCTCAACAGGATGTTAAGAGTTAAAGTGCATATTTTAGCAGTGTTGTCATATTACCAGTTATCTTTCTACCAATAAAAACTAGTTCCCAGCTAGGACAGATTGATTTTAATGGCATTTCAACTCGTCTAGGCTTATTTTATGTCTAGAGATTAGAGAATCAAGTTCATTGTATGTTAATATTTGGTTAAATCGAACTTAACAGACCTAAATTCCACCGTCATGTCACCCCGCCGAAAGAAAAAAAATACCAAAAATCAGAGAATTAATCAAATTTAATGAAATTTTCAGTATTGATATATTAATGAATAAAAGATATAATGCACCAGTTATTTTATTCAAAAACTTTTACATTTTTTCAGGTCAGTTAACTTGAACTACGTACCTTTGAGAATCTTTGTTATGCCTCAAAGATACATGGTCCAAAGTTAACTGACCTGAAAAAATGTAAAAGTTTAAAATAAAATAACTGGTGCATTATATCTTTTATTCATTAATATATGAACACTGAAAATTTCATTGAATTTGGTTAATTCCCTGATTTTTGGTATTTTTTTTTCTTTTGGTGGGGTGACATTCAATGGTGGAATTTAGGTCAGTTAAGTTCGATTTAAACTTAAAAAGTTTTACTTGAGCCTGAGGGCCGCAAGTTGGGAACCTCTGTGGTAGATAAAGAATAGACTTAGAATACATTATAAAATTAACAAATAATAGTTAACTTAAATTTTAATAAATTCTTCCCTTTTTTTGTTTTTAGACATTACTGGCGTAACCCGATCTCTTGCAAACAGTCAGCCTGAATTCCATGAATATGCATTGCACATCTCATAAGTTTAGCTCATGTTTCAAGAATATGCTGTTTAGATATCCAGATATCTCACCAAACACCCAACCTGAAGTAATCTCTTGTTAATAATAAGGAACCATTGAAAATACAAAGTAAAGAGATCTCAAGATAAAGGGAGTGGCAGTATTTTATATTTATGTAAAGAAACAAGAGATTAAACAGTTAAACAACAAAAGAAAGTCTTGACACATGTTTATCTAACTCTTTGTCAAACAATCCAGCTGAGGATCTTACAAAGTGGAGACTTGGTAATAATCTCAAGATAAAAAAAAAGCTTACAATTTGATGAGCAACTTATAATTTTTACATTTATGCCTACCCTTACAATTCTTTTGCTGATTTTCTGTAGGAAAACTAAAATTTGGTGAAGTATTGGAATAAAAGACAAACAAGGTAATTACTTTATACAAGATTTATTCAATTGATAAATTAAATATGGTTCAGTTAAGATGAATATTCTTTTAGTATTTATAGTAAACTGATTCAGGGGCAGACAACTATGTTTGACTTCACGACACATAGATAGATAGTTAGTGTAATAAAACAAAAACTAGGTAATTGATTTGTGAAGGAGAACGAGTACTACTGTACTCATTTAGAAAAAGAGCAAGACATTGTCTTGCCTGCCGGAGTCAAACCCGCGCCCTCCCGAATGTAAAGAAATGTGGTTTAGGCACTGGACGGATGCGAGGTGCAATTCAGGTGCCTGGATGTTGGGGCCTATACACATCCATCTTAATGCACGAGAATTGTGCGTTGCACGGACGTGAGGTTCAACTGATGTGCCTGGATGTTTGGGGAATATGCCCATAAATAACTGACGTGAGTGGAGTGCTGTGAGAAGCAGTCGGCCTACGTGAGACTGTAGTCCATGAAGAAACACTTTGTGGACGACCCTGCATCAGAATTTGTTTTTAATTCAACATATGATTTACTCAAGCTGTATTTAATATAACTTAACTGTGGTCCAGTTAAGGTGAAGATTCTTTTAGTATTTATAGTGAACTGATCCAAGGGGAAACAACTATGTTTGATTTCACCACAACATTCTTTATGATTATGAATGTTGAAAACTGTTACATAATTATTTGGTGTCGTTGTCTGGTGTTACAGAATGAATAAACAACAATTTCTTAAGCACAGAATCTTTTCTGGGGACAACGATAGAGTAATCCCTGGGTCTAGTACAGCCAAAATATCCTCATCATCAAGTCATTCTGACAGCACGGATTACATCCATGGATTGAGGTATCTATGCAATCCTCTATGTTGGCAAGACTTCTTCCACCTTCCTTTCTTGATACATATAGCTTCTATCATCTCTAGGGTGTAATGCCTTGTGCATTGTCATTAATTTTCTTGTCTTTTAGTCAATCTGTGTTCCGCTTTTGTCCATTTTAAGAATGGCCCAAAGTATCTTATAATGGGGATGGTCCACATATTTATTCCCTTGATGAGATTTCTGCTGCACAGCTTCATTTCTCAGAGTCTTTTTGTTCTCCTGAGGTATTCTTTTTTAGCTTTTTCTTTCATCCGTTTTTGTTTGATGGTGTCCACTTCTAAAATTCCTAAGTATTTGTAACTTTCTTTTTCTCCAAATGTTCTTATATTGTCCTGATTATTATTATTATCATTATTATTATTATTCTTTTTGAGTTTTTCACATCAGGATTAGCTGATGGTATTTCACTGGAGTCTGAGTGACCACAAGTCTACTCTGGTCTCCAGAACTCTTCTGCGTATTCTAGCCGATTGCAGCAATGCAGTAGTCTGGGTGGTTTCAATTCTTCCTCTGATTTCTAGGTCCTCCAGTCTTTTGTCCAATTTTTTGGGACCGTTCCAAGTGCACCAACTACAATTGGTATCACTTTCAACCTCATATTTCACAGCTTTATTATTATTATTATTATTATTATTATTATTATTACTAGCAAATATATGCACCCTCTGGGTGCAAGTATTTCAGTTTTAATATAATAAAATATCATATTAAATTAGAAAGGCTAATGAAACTGAATAAGAATACAGATAAAAAGATTTGGAACAGAGGGGGTATGATTGAAAGATAGAACAACTTTGAAACTAACTCTTCCATCATTTTCCGTTACTCCCGTTTTTCATTGGTAAATTTTCCTAATTTAACTCTTTAGTTAAAATAGGAAGTAAAGAATAATATTACAGTTATTTCTTCTTGTTTAGGGATTTCTTTTAACATTTATCCCAGAGATTTTTGCTCATATTCAAAAAGATAAAACCAAACAATTAGAAATCAATAATACTAAGCACATATTTATTCAAATCAAATTTTTAATATCAATATGCAAATTAGCCTTCCCATTCACACTGTAAAAAGCTATTTTGTTGTATATATAAATACAATTGCATGTTATTAGTATGTAGATATGGTCAACAGTATTAATAATGTCAAACAATCTTATTAATAATTGAGGTTTAAATAAAAATAAAATCATGGAGAATGTGATGTAAATAACAACGGGAATTGTGACTTGTATAGTAATATAGTTTCGGTCACAGACAGAAAAACACACAATCTCCATTATAATAAGATTATTATTATTATTTAATATTTTTCAATATTTTCATTCAAGTTAATTCAATTAATTTATATATATATATATATATATAAATTAATTGAATTATATATATATATATATATATATATATATATATATATATATATACTAAATGGTTCATACACATATAAGTACATTTTTCTTTTAATTGATAATATTTTTCTAATTATTTCTTGGTTTAAATTTAGATATTTTCATATATATATAACCAAATCTCTCCTATAATTAATAATTTGTTTTTAATCATTTATAAATTCATGTATATTTCAAATATTTTCAGTGTGATATGTTTCAAATGACTTTGAATCACACTAGTTTTTCCAACAGGATTTGAAATAGACCTTCACTACTGTAAAGATACATTATCATTTATGTCATTTGAAAAAAAAAAGAACAAGACAAGTAAGGTGGGTGAAACGTATCCTTAAGTGGTCACTTTTAAAAGTTTTATAAATTTGAAATCTCTTCTATTGTTTATATATATATACTAGACAAAATGTGACCCGTTGGGTCACCCATTAAGTTCTCTCTAGATGATTAGGGAAAAGAGTTGGATCTGCCAAAATATCATCTGCTTTTTATTTTTAAAAACGAACTAAAATTTATTAAATTGATTATTTAAGGTCAAATTTTTGTCTAAGTCGAAAAGTAGTAAGGGAATTATGCAAAAAATTAAATTTTGACCATTCAACAAAATGGTATATGCATAAACCAGAATCTGTTCTTGAGAACAGAATGCATAAAATTCCCTGGGACTTTGAATTAGAATGGATCACCTAATCCCAGCAAGAAGACCAGACCTTGTGCTGATTATTTTTTTAAGCAATACGTAATTAAAAACAACCTTAATCCCCTAAAACCGTAACCAAATTCGCAAAATGTTAATTCATAGACTGCAGTTAAACTGTGATTTGGTACCAGCAAAAAACTTTCCGTTTTAATTTTACCGACCTAAATCAGAAGTCAGTCTAGTTTGTTTTAGTTTTAACTAAAACAAACTTTTAAGCCCAAAGAAAATTACCCCCATGGTAATCAATGTTTGCTCATTTAAATTCCATAATATTTAAATATATAACTATTTTTTTACCCAACATGAAATATTTTTTAAAGTAAGTTTAATACTCTATGAATTAATAATTAAAGTAATTTAAAAAATCTATTTTAAAGCATGATTTCAATTTCGTAAAATTTACGCTCAACTAAAATTGAAATCATGCCGTAAAAAGATACTTTTGTTTTGTTTCTCTGTGGTCTGGAGAAAGGGAGGGGCGAATCTACCTAGAGTTAGGAGGTCTTGGAGGGTGTTTGCCTGTAAAAAATCAGCAGGCACCTCCCACTCTGTATAACTCGACTACTCACATTAACTCTCCCACTCACCTTAACTCTATATCGAGGGAGAGTGGAAGAGAGCTAGGTCTGATTTAGACAGGGATTGGTCGGTTGTTGACTTAATTGCTAATTACGCCTAATTAAAACCAATTAAACTGAATTTTTTTCAAACACTTTGTAGTGCTAACACCAAGGAATATCTAAGTATAAATATTGTGTCCATAACATAAATAGAAAAAAATCCTTTAGCTGGAGAAGGTTGATAAACTCAGCTTTAGTATAATAATAGATAATTATATTGTATTGCAAAATGGTAAAAAAAAACCCCGCCTGAATTGTTTAATTGTTTCTTATTGTTGGAAGCCTTCAATTCTTGTAAGTTTATAAATGTCAGATTTTATTGACTTTGAAAAAATCCAAGTGGAAAAATACAATAAAATTTCATAACAGATGTTTTTTTTATATAATATTATTTCTTGTAATCAATATTAAAGTTAGATGTAAACATAAGATTTTTTCTAAATTGCAAAGTTTACAATTTCTTTTCCTTTCCCACTGGGACATTCACTCTCAAGAAAAGAAAACAATCAAAGGAAAGTGAACATTACCAAAATATTTTTTTCTTTCACTTTATCTAATAAGCTCAAATAATTATTTTTTAAAGATTTAAAAAGTTGTGTGATGATGTGAAGTTTTTAAGGGCCATCCTTAAAGCAGGAGTCAATCAGTGGAATTGAATCCTTTTATAATAAATAATAATGAATCCTTTGGTTACTCTGGTAATCATATAAGTCCTTCCTGAGTATTGGTAAAGGTCCGGTAATCCTATGTCCGTCCTCAGTGAGCGCAATTATCATTATGTCCAATGTGGGGGGTTTAAGTATTCTATCAGCTACACAGTTTTGCTAGTGATTGGCCGCAAGATTAACTCATGTGATCTTGGATAGTCTATAATTCCAGATGATGATGATTATTAGGACATGCTGACAACACAGATTCCCTTAATTATCCTTCTTGTCATCTGTCTCTATCATCCATTCTCTTGGCAAGTCTTCTAGATGGCATACAGTGTCTGTACAGACCTGATAAATGTAAGTTTCTGCTTGTTGGCCAGCACTGGTGTGTCCATGTGTACAAGTCCATATGAGAACATTGTTTATGTGTTTGTCTTTTATTTCACAAGCAGATCCTTAATCTGATTTGCTTAACTACAAGGCTTGATTACCCAAGTTTGCCAAAACTATTTACCCTTAGCTGAAGGGAGGAGAATGTAGCCATATCTTTCTCAAGGGGATTCAGCCACATTCAGGATTTGAACAGCTGCATTCAGGATTTGAACTGGGGTCACTGAGTCCATCTCCTATGACCATTTAAACTTCAGTTTCTTGCACAATTCTCAGCAGATCACTTTCCCCACACAGCTGTACTTGCCCCTGTATTCTTTATATACCAGTTTGTTGCATTTGCTTATCATGTGATTTACTGTTTCATCTCTGTCTCTCCCCCTCTCTCTCTCCACATATAATACATATAATAGGAATAGTCATCATCATCATCATTAAGTTCAAGTGGTGCAGGCATACAGTAGTACTGACATGGCTACAGCTTGGAAGAATTCCCATTTTATTTTATCAGAGAGATCAGATTTCCATAATATCTATATATTACTACTGTTGTAACTACCTATGCACCTTCAGGATTTGGTGTGTGTATCATATTGATTCATTTTAGGATGGTTTGGTTTGGTTGGTTTGTTTTGTTTAACGGCATAACAACCTCAGTGGGTCATTTAATGCCGACAAAGTTTTGAAATGAATTCATTCTTAATTGTTTGATTTGTTTTGTTTTATGGTAGTGGGTCATTTAATGCAGATAAATATGGTGGAATGTAGTGATGATCCATAGATATTAATAAGTCCTCAACATTTTTAAAATCTAAATTTAACATTTTCTGGATAATATAAAGCTGAAATTTCAAAAACTAGAGTTTTTCATGAAATTTTATAATGGAATCATTAAAATAATTTTTGGGGGCAGTTTTCAAGTTAGGTTTATCATTGTTAACATTTTAAATATTCTGTTCCTATATCATTCATTAAAAATATTGGATCAGGTCACCAATAGGCACCCCAGCCAAGAACAGTTTTGAAAGGAACTGAATTTTGCTTTTCACCGGTTGTTATTAAATAAAATCAACAGATGATACAAATCAAAGATATGTTGGTTAAATCAAACTTAATGGACCTAAATTCCACCATCGTATGTCACCCTGCCAAAAGAAAAAAAATACCAAAAACCAGGAAATTAACCGAATTTAATGAAATTTTCAGTGTTGATATATTAATGAATAAAAGATATAATGCACAA
>CM042149.1:41782520-41922520 GCA_023376005.1 Doryteuthis pealeii | reverse complement strand
TGAAGTGGAATGCCACACCTACCATCAGCTCCTTACTTTACTGCACAGATCCCTGTGCTACTCATACGCTGAGTTGGCGAGGGCTGGTATCGAACCAGGAAACTTGTGATTCCTAGCCGAATGCTATACCGACTGAGCTAAACCGATAAAGGGTGTGCTTATTTTTTGATTGCTACATTTTCATAACAAAAAACATGGATAACAATTCTATCTTGGTAGAAAGAAATTAAAACATAGGGGGGGGGTCTATTGTTAATTTTATATTGCTTTAAAATTATAGTAGCACTAGTATAGCTTGCCATGGTGCTGAAGTAAAAAAAAAAAAAAAAAAAAGGAACAACAACAACAACAACACAAAAACAACTTTATTTTCATTTTTTTTCCTCCTGAGAAGCAGAAAGAGAAATTGGGTCTAGTAAATAGAATACTTCCTCCATGAAACAAAATCTGGGAGCACACCTCTTCCTGTCTTGAATGTGGCTGCTTGTCATAGTCTAAGGAGAGACACATTCTTGTGTAGGCTAGTCTGTGTATGTGTGTGTGTCTGTGTCTGTGTCTGTCCGTGTGTGTGTGTGTGGGGGGTGAGTTTGCTATTGTATTTTTTGTGTGTAGGAAGACAAAAAGAGAATAATAAGAATTGTGAAGAAGAGCTCAATATTAATAGGTTGTATCAAAATATTTCTGTTTTTTGGGTTTTTTTTTTACAGACCTTTACTCTTAAAACTTAATTCATGTACAATGTGTACACACCTGAAGACTGTGGCTCCTCTACTATATATATATATATATAATATATATATATATATATATATATATATATATGTATATATATAATATCAGTAGAGAAAAGAGTTAAGGGTCTACCATTATCTACTAATATTATTATTATTATTATTACTGCTCTATGTTTTAATATATTGACCACTTTTGGATTATTTACTGATGCTTCTGTGGTGGAAAGGTTAAAGCAGCAATTGAATACTATATATATATATATAATATATATATATATATATATATATATGTGTGTGTATGTGTGTATGTGTGTGTGTGTGTGTGTGTGTGTGTGTGTGTGTAATGGGAATGACTTACCGGTAAAAATATTGGGTTAGTCTCAATATTTGGTTGGTATAAGTGTTACTCGGATAAGTCAACGTTATAACAAATATTAAGTGCTGAATATGTGAGTAGAACGGATTCAGTATTATAGTGTGTACAGAAATAACCTACTCGAGTTTCACCATAATGATTTTCAGGTTTAAATCCATTGAATTAATCAAGATATTGATTAATTACAGCTAACTGTGGGAGTTCATGAACTCCTGCAATTAACTGTAATTAATCAATATCTTGATTTATTCAGTGGATTTAAACCTGAAAATCATTATGGTGAAACTCGAGTAGGTTATTTCTGTATACACTATAATACTATATATATATATATATATATATATATATATATATATATATATATATATATATATATCATTGGGGTGTATCACAAATATCTTCAATTTTTACAAACCCTTACTCCAAAGTTTATTTCATGTACACATCTATAGGATATCAATGGCTATATTATCCTTATTTCACTCTTTCAGAGTTTTTCACATCAGCCTGAGCTGGTGGTCTTTCACTGGAGGCTGGCTGACAGAAAATTCCCTCATGTCTCCAGGGCTCTTCTGGGTATTCTAACCAATCTAAACAGATGGTCTTCTTGCTCTGATTTTCAGTTCTTCCAAACTCTTTTCCAAACCCTTGGGGACTGTTCCAAGGACTCCAACTACATTGATATGACCTTTACCTTCACGTTCCACGTTTTTTTTTTTTTTCAATTCTCTGGCCAGATCCAAGTATTTGTTTATCTTTTTGCTTTCTTTCACTTTCACTCTCTGATCCATCGGGATGGCAAAATCCACAACAAGACAATTTCTATTTTTCTTGTTAATTTACACTAGGTCTGGTCTCCTAGCTGGTATTAGGTGGTCTGTCTGTATCTAAAAAAACATTTTTTGTATCTCATTCTCTTGGAAAAATTCCAGTTTGTGCATATACCATTAAGTAGCATGGTAAAATTCTGATTGCTAGCACAATTGCCAGTGGATCACCTTCCCCACCCAGTTGAGCCTAGTCTTGTATTCCATTTGTGCTATTTTGCTTAATTCACATATTATATGATTAACCATTTCGTCTATGTCTCCACACATACTACACTTTCTGTTGCATCTTATCTATTTTTGCCTTGGTATAGTTTGTTCTTATGGCATTGTCTTGTTTTAATGTCAGGTGGTGGCAACATGTTTCAAACAGGACCATCAGGAAGAAAACTGGACTCCCTGGCATGCATGAAATACTTGTCCAATGCAACCTGAGATGAGCTGGCCACTTAAATAGACTTGGGGATGACAGGCTACCAAAGCAGATTCAGTACTCTCAATTGAGAGAGGGATCACATAGAATCAGTAGACGAAAGCTCAGATACAAAGACAACATCAAAAGAAATCTGAATGACTTGAATATCCCCATAGGCAGTTGGCAAGACGCAACCAGAGACCGATTAAATTGGAGGAAAATGATTCGCGTGGTGTCATCATCGGATACGATGGACAGCAAGTAGTAGTAGTAGTAGTAGTAGTCTTGTGCTGCAATTATGAGAGATTTAGTTTCTGTCTTGACGTTTCCCCTTTTTAGCCGTGTCTCGGTCTTCTCATGTATTATCTCTCCAGTTTGTTGCTTGAAGTATCCATATGGTTGTTTTTCTTTCCATTTCACTTTTCTAGTTTTTGTTTTTGTTGTTTTTCTGTTTATCCATTTATTGCACTTGTGGTTACTGGCTGCAGTAATTAATCTTTCCTGGTGTGTCTTTTGAGTCCTCAATGCGAGTGAGTCATCATTCTCCTTCTTTTCTCGATATGTATAGTCTGTCTATATCATCTTTCAGGTGTAATGTTTTAGGCATTGTCAGAGTATCTTACAAGGGGTGGGAGCAGCTCAGATATTTATTCCTTTGAAGAGATTTCTGCTGCTGATGAAGTTGATTTTGAGATGTTGAAGTAACAATATAGTTGTTTTTCTTCCTATTTGTTTTTTCAAGTTTTTGTAGTTTTTCTGTTTGTCCATATGTTGCAATGACTATTACTGATTGTTGCAATTAGACTTTCTTTGCTCATTTTAGTGTATTTATTGAGTTGTTAAATTGTCACATTTACGCAATATTCAATGTTGGCAAAACCACTCCATCCTTCTTGGCACATATAGTCTGTCTATGTCATCTCTCAGGTGTAATGCCTTGTGCATTTTTATCAATTTTCTTGTCCTTTGGTCAATCTGACAGAGTTCTTCCCTTGTCAATTTGAAGAATGGTTAGGAGTATCTTACAAAGGAGTAGCTCAGGTGTTTATTCCCTTGTCAAGGTTTCTGCTGCAGAATTTGGTTTCAAGAATTTTTCTCGTTTTTCTGGTGTACTCTTTTCTCACTTTTTCTTTCATCTCTGTTTATTTGATGGTGTCCACTTCCAATATTCCCAAGTATTTGTAATCATCCTTTTCTCCAATTGTCATTATTTCTTCCTTATTCAAAATTTCTTTTCCCTCCGTTATCAACAAGTGTGCCATGCTTCTGAGGAAAAAAGGGGAAAACCCTTTTTCCATCATGAGCATAGCACACTTGTTGATGTGTTACAATTTATGAGACCCTGTAGCTAGGAATTAAATTCAGATCTGTCAAATTTAGAATCAAGACTGTTGGTAACCATTGACTGAGAGGCATGAATCTCATGTGCCATGAGAGACACTTGATATAGTTTTAGTCAGAGTTATTAGATTCAACCTGACTTGGAAGTAGAACGGACGTGTTTGTCTCTCTTTGCTGGGTCATCTCAAACCGCAGTGGAATCATGGGCTAATAGATAAAAGCTTGATCAAGCAACAAAAAAGTCTTGTTAGTTTATTTAATTAAAAACAAGCAAACCCCAGAAGAAGAAGAAATCAGCCCTTTGATAGAAGAACGCAACTAGATGTTGGCCATAGCAGATTGGAGAAGAACCAGCAGGAATCAGCAACAAGTAATCAGAGAAATGAAGTAATCAAGTAAGAAGACCATCCATCATCTCTAAAGTAAGCCCCCCCTCTCTCTCTCTCTCTCTCTCTCTCTCTCTCTCTTCTATATACCCAATGTGGGTATATAACAGATACTGAATTCCATTCCTATATCCTGGCTGGAAATTCTTCTAATTTGTTCATGGGTTTCCTATTCATTTTCAATTTTTCATCCGGACATACAGATTCACACAACTGCCCTTTGTATATGTATAGATAGATATATGGTGTGAATTGAAGCAATATTTATTTAGGGTCAATAAAAAGCACACAATGAAAAATATAAAATAAACATGATAAATAAGTTTAGTAAAACAAGTTTATTTGAGTTCATTTGTGTTAATAGAATAATCCAAGAAACATAGTTACCACTAATTCTTTAGTTATTATTATCATATTTTTCTTTATTTGAGGATTTTAATGGAATATCTAAATCTGTAATATGACTTGTGGGGTATTAGTATTAAAATAAAAATAAATAAATATTAAAAAAAACTCCCATGAGCCTTCAGCGGAAGAATCCTCTGTGCATGTATGAAAAAAAGGATGAACTTCTGAGCCCCAAAGATAATTCCTCAGTCATTCGAGCTTAGGCCTTAAGTTACTCCTACTAGTCAGGGAGATATTCCCTTGCCAGGGTTGGGTTAGCTCAGTTGGTAGAGCGTTTGGCTAGAAACCACAAGGATCTTAGTTTGATACTGGCCTTTGACAACTCAGCATATGAGTAGCAAAGGGATCAGTGTGGTAAAGTAAGGAGCAGATGCTAGTGTGGCGCTCCACCTCAGATGCAAAACCAATCTTCTTGATCTAGCTCAAGTGAAAGGGGATAAACTCCCTCACTGATTGGCTGATACCAACTTTAGGCCACCCAGACGACTTTTTTACACTCTCTGACCTTATTCAGGTATTTCTTGTTGGACTCAAGAACCTTCTCAAACATGGGAACCACCTCCTTGAACTTAGGAACCTTCTCTTCAAACTCAGGAGAATTTATGTTGTAATCGGGAGCCTCCTGAGTTCGAAGAGGAAATTCCCAAGTTCGAGGAGGCAGTTCTTGAGTTTGAGAAGGTTATCAAGTTTGACAAGTAATACCTGAAGAAGGCTGAAGGGCACATCAGCCTGAAATGTTATACAGATAACAATAAAGATGAGGACAATAGTCAGAATAATACCAATTATCAAGCCTCATCTCAAAAATTCAGAGAAATAAATGTAAATGTACTCAGTTACCAAACTTCTAGGCATAAATTAACCCTAAACGAGTTGAAATTCCATTAGAATAAATCACAATACCCAATACAATGCTGAGTCCTAAAGTATAAGTCATACTTTAGGACTCAGCAGGCCTGAGTCATTAAAACTTGGATATGTTTATTGTGAATGAGTTTCAAGGGCAATAACTCTGGATGTTCTACACTATCTTTTGAAAAGAGCAGCAGCAGCTGCAACAACAACAGACATTAGAAATACATTATTTATTTATTTATTTTTTATTTTCGAAGTTTTATCTTCCTCTCTCTTGCATATAGATTCTGAACAGTTCATTTTGTTTGCAGGTGAGTGTAGAATTCAGTATAATAGAATATTCGTGATTAAACACTATTTACGTGTAAGGAGGCCCCATTTACACGTGTAGATAAGGGAAATAACTCCTTACACGTTAGAACTGCTATTTAAAGTGGTAATACGCAAGTCGTCAACAACCGTACGTGGCGAATTACCAGTTTCACATTATGATAATATAACCAAGGGAGATAATAATTTTAAAAAAAGATTTCTTAATTTTAAAACAATTACCAAAATCGGGGAATTGTCAGATTTTAATAAAATTTTCACCAATTATTATTCAACGACTTAATTTTATAACAAATAGCTTATTTTTATTTTTTTCAAATTGAAAAAATATTCTTTTTTTATCAATTCAGAATGTAGAAGGGGTGTTGACCTTTGGTCACTTGAAGAAAAAAAATTTCCGGTCTCTAATTTTTACATTTGTTGAAAGATCAAATCCTGAAGACATATACAAATATATAAGATAAAAAATATAAATTCAATACCTAAAAAGTGATTTGAAAATTTAAAAGTTATTTCTTTTAAACTGAAAAAATAATTTATGTAGCATATATTGTTTTTTTTTTTGTTTTTTTTTGTAGTTTTAAAAACAATATTTAAATTGATGCAAAGAAAATTCAAAATAATTTTTGTAACATATTTTCTCTTTTTGTAATTCTAAAAAAAATTTTTTTTTTTTGGGGGGGGGGGGACTGATGCAAAAAAAAAAATCTTTTCTCTGATTTAAAAAAAAATGTTAACAATATTATGGGAGCACATTTATGATATAATTTTCAAACAGCTTCCTCATATTCACCATCCCTGTCAATACATTTTGGAATCTACCACAGGGGATTTCAAAAATGTTAATATTTCTATTGGGTATCTTTATTTGAAAAAACAGAACTGATATTGTGGTGACACCTGGTGAAGATTCCAATAATGTGTTGACAGAGATGATGGACAGGTGGAGACTTTAAAATCCTAATGAAGGAATTTGAATAGAAACGTTTAATCTTTTTTAAAACACCCTGCATATTTTCTAAAATATTCCCATTTTAATGTGAGTTGTGTAACTACCGCTAAACTGACCAATTAATTATATCTTATTTTTATATAGTTATTTATTGTTTACAAAATTAACTACAACAACAATATCCAATTTAAAATAGTTTAGTGGGTTTTATTAATCCCATTTTGTACTGACCATTAGTTTCTGTGGTCTACGAATCCCTAACTGAAAAGTGGTAAGGGGAACACACATACAATCCCTTTTGAATTTACACCACTGGTCAGGGCAGTCGACATGGTAAGCACTCCCACATTTACTTTAAGTTTTGTATTTCTTTGAAACGTATTTGCTGTTATCCTTTTATTGAATGTTATTTGTTTTTCCTTGTACAGTTTCACAGTGTTTATTAAATAAACTTAATGATATCAGTACAGAAGCACTGTGCATCCCTTTTACGAAAACCAGTGGCAGTAAAAAGTAGTGAAAAGGTTCTCTGAACATAAGATATTGAATTTTTAAATTTTGCTTCATACTTTTTTATGAATATGTAATTTAAAAATCAAAAATAGGCACTTAAAGATGCTTATGACTAAAATATAAAAAAGAAAAAGAAAAAAAAGGGTTCCTTCACTTCTGATGATATTTTAAAGATGGGACCATGTCAATGAGTTGATTATTAATGTCTTCAACACTGAGAGTGTGATGGGAAAACTAGTGAATATATCTCAGACCTAAAGGTGAAAATTCTTCATGCTTGACCCATGTAGATAGTGATATGTGGGGATCAAATAAAATAAAAATAAAAAATGAATAAAAAAAACTCCATGAGGCTACACCGGAAGAACCCTCCACACATGTGTGAGAAAAATGTCCAACTTCCGAGCCTTGAAGATAATCCCTAGGTCATTGTAATTTCGGCTTGAACTCTCTCTAGTCACACCTAGAGTCCAGAGAGACATTCCCTTGCCACAGGTGGCTATGAGTGGTGAATAAAGCCTAAGCCTTTGTCTATTGCTGAACTTTCTTAATATTTCATATTCTACTGAACTTTGTACATGAACATTGAATGAATATTACTATTGTAACTTTTATTGTTTTGAATACAAGGCTTATTTATTCTTTCTTTTATTTCTTTTGTTACTTGTTCAATCTTATGATGGTTTGGTTATAACTATATATCAAATATATACACATAAATCCCATCACCATAACAGCATGTGAAGGCAAATTAGATTGGCAGGAAATCTGCTGGGTATAAAATAATACATTTGATAGAATAAAATAGAAATAAAACATTTAAAAAATACAGGGTGATCTTTAAAAACTGCTGACACTCTTATAGGAGTAGCTTTATGATGTAATTTCAATATTCACCATCCCAGTCAACACATTCTTGGAATCTCCCACAGATGATTAAATAAAATGTTGAATATTTCTATTGGAGTATTTTTATAAGAAAAAAAGAACTGATATTGTGGCAACCACCTGGGGAAGATTCCAATAATGTGTTGACATAGGTGAACAGGTGGAGACTTAAAATCCTAATATCATGAAGGGTTAAATCGAATTTAACGGACCTAAATTCCACCCTGCCGAAAGAAAAAAAAAAAAAACACAAAATCAGTGAATTATCCGAATTTAATGAAATTTTCAGTGTTTATATATTAATGAATAAAAGATATAAAGCACCAGTTATTTTATTTAAAAACTTTAAAAATTTTTTCATGTCAGTTAACTTTGAACCACATATCTTTCAGAATCTGTTTTACATCACAAAGATATGTGGTTCAAAGTTAACTGACATGAAAAAATGTAACTGTTTTTAAATAAAATAACTGGTGCATTATATGTGTTATTCATTAATATATCAACACTGAAAATTTAATAAAATTCAATTAATTCCCTGATTTTTTGGGGCTTTTTTTTTCTTTCGGCAGGGTGAGATACGATGGCAGATATTACGTCTGTTAAATTCGATTCCCATAAAGGATTCCCATAGAAATGTTAACATTTTTTTAACATTTAGTACATCACAATTTATATATTTTAGAATCTACTGAACAATGAAAAATTAATTATGATTTATTAAAATTTTCCAAAACAACAATTTAAAGATTAAATAAATCTGGATTTAACCTGTTTGCTGTCGTAGACAAGATTGTTGAGATAAGAGTTATCTCCCCTTGAAATATTACAAGTTTGGAAAAGGGGATGGGAGCGCTGGTGTATGATTTGCATAGCGTAGTATACCTTCTGTATAGCAGGGGTATTACCCAATCATGATCCAGTTTATGTAAACTCAGTGCTAAAGCAAGATAGTTGCTTAGTGAATCAATGAGAAGAAGAGGTTAACAAAGATAAACTATCTTTGACTGTCAGCTTCCAAGACAGCAGCATCTAATTGAGTAAAGAAAATTTACATATTTAAATTATGTGATATGTCAACTAGTGAATATTTACACAACTGTGTAGATCAACGTCTTATGATATTTCATACTCATTTAAATTATTAAGATATTCTAAGACTTTTATGTATTTATTTATTAGGTATTTGTATAAATAAAAAACAGTTTAAACACTTTATTTGGTGTAGAAGGGAGGTAACTCGCATGAAAAGATAACCTACAAGAAGTAGTGAAATAAAAAAAAGTAGCGAAAATAAAGTATACAATATCTGGTTATTTCCTATAAGTCTAACATAAACAAAGGGGAACCACTCTTGACTGATAAATTATTTATTTATTTTCCATTAAACCCTTACCCTAACCTAAACCCTCACCCTAAACCCTAAGCCTAAGTCTAACCCCCGTCTTCTTTTTTTCTAATAGATCAATAAATAATAATAATTTATCAGTTAAGAGTGGTTCCCTTTGTTTATGTTAGACATAGGCTATAACCCAATATTTTTGTATGGTAAACTGTGTATTTTATTATTTTCATCTTTGAATTTGAATTATAAATCTTTTAATTTTTAAACAGATGAAAAAGAAATATGTAGACATACTTTTGCTGACGAGGAAATTTCTTTCAATAAACATAAACTTCTACCCACATGGATGACTAAACACCTCGAGAGGTGGGTTTTTTTTAACAAAGAGCAATCCCACTGAATCATAGCGGAAATAAGAAAAACACTCCTGAAATTACTAATAAAAAATGAAATATCAATTTCAACCCCCCCCCCAAAAAAAAGATAACTGTAATAGGTAACTGAGTTACCTCCCTCCCCTTCTAATTACTATATAAACTGGTAAAAAATCCACCACTGTATTCTATGTAGAATAAAGCTTCTGCAAGTCCGACGTGTTTGTTTGCTTACTACCACAATAACATAGATCAAATTCAAGAACATAGTTTTCACCCATTCACAAATTGTTGTATACCCACTTCTTTCTGGTATACATAATCATGAGAGGGACACCTGTTGGTAATCTTGAACTTTAAGTGACTAAATTCCTACTATTGTACTTGCGTATTATTTGAAATGAACTTATTTTTATTAAAAAGCCATTCTTTATGATATTTTTGGAGTTAAAAACATGCATTAAAATGGATTTGAAAAGCGTCATGTTTCCTCTGTGAAACTTATGTTGAATCAAAGATGGCTGCCATTGTTTACAAGCTTCTTCTCAGAAAAAGAACAAAGGGACTTAATTTTCATTGCTTTGAGAGTTAAGTCCTTTTAAGACTTAAATGAGAGTTAAGTCCCTTTGTTCTTTTTGGCAACTTATATAACATAGTTGATTGGATGATCTCCAATTCTTTTCATACTTTTCTCATGACTTGTACATTTGTCTACAAAACTATTCTACAACAAACCTTTATTTTTCTTCCCTTTCACTGATGCTCCCAATATATTATTTAGACTTCATCTTGATTCTTCTACAGATATCATCAAACTGTACTAATTTTTTTATTTTTTACTTACATATCACTTTTTGATATACTTTGAGTTTTACTTTCAAAGCTTGACTCATTTATTACTTATATTATTTCTCATATTTTGTCATTCTCTTATGAGGAATCAACTTTAGTAAAGTACAAAAAAAGAATAACAGGTTGTACAATTGAAAAACCACTTGAATGTTGTAATGTCTATAAATATTTTGGATTCATTCATTTATTCCTCTTATACAATTGCATCTTAGGTTTACTGGATTCATATAGTTTGTGTTGTTGTGGTTTTTCTATGGAGTTGACTTCTTTGTAGGTTACTCTTTATATGTATTAACTCTTCCGTTAAATTCTTGGAAGCAAGCTGGGCCCATAACCTGTTACAATTTTTGTGACCATTTTTAGGCTACAGGTGAAAGCACTTTAGAGTGGAGATCTCTTGTGTTCCTTAGTGTTGGGTAGAATCCTTTGGTTGTTCCTTAGTGAAGAATCCTTGTGTTAAGCAGAATTGCTGATCCATTTGTTCATGTTGAATACGTGCAAATGAGCAGCTTTAAAGATCAACGATTAAATAGTTAATGTGATGACCTTTATCTGATATTAAAGGCAAATTTATGTTGTAAAGTGAGAAAGATAGATGACAAAAAACCCAAACAACAACAACAACAAAAAAGCAGAAAGGTTTATTTATTATTTCATTGATATATTTGTCTTTCTTTTCTGACTTGTTCAATCTTATGGCGGTTTGGTTATAACTATATATCAAATATATACATATATTAAACCACCATATGGTATTCAATTCATTTGATATAAAATTCAATAGTTGGTATTCATAGAATCAGCAAGGCAAAAAATAATGAAGGTACCATGTCTGAGAGAGAGAGAGAGAGAGAGAGAAGAGAGAGAGAGAGAAGAGAGAAGAGAGAGAGAGAGAGTTTGTATCCATATTCTTTCAATTCCCACTTTGTTATTTAACGGAATAAAGATAGCTCCTGATTCAGAACACTCACTTACATACAAAAAGTTGACAAGTTCACCTAACAGACCAGTAGAACACCCACTGGATGTTGCCAGAGCTGTGATTTTCGGCAGAATGAAAAAAACTCATCTGTGCGCATATGGATCAGCACATGCTGAAATCTTGAAAGAAAATATAAAGATAAAATCAGAATTTTAATTTTTTTTCAGCCAATCTGTTACCTTCATGGTAAAATAAAGAAGGCCAAAAGCTGATCTATTCCTCTACCTGAAAGAAGTATAAATTCTCGACTTTGAATGACCAGGAAGCAGTTCACACGGTGAGACAGAGCTGAGAAGACAGAGAGTAGGGCGTTCATACACACCGACCAGAAAGCACAGCAGCCAGCCATCAGCCGATGAACACAGGAAGGGCGTGCTGAAACACTAGCCACCATAACAAGACAGCAGACATCACTCGTCACTTTTACCCCCCCGTCCTGACACTGGTCGACCCAACCGAACCTTTCCCACCCAACCCTTCTCTTAAAGAGACGAACCACCATCTCATTGTGACTATCATCAATGATTTCGACCATCAACTACGAGACTTACCCACTTCTCTAGTACAAATCAGCCCACATCATTGCCAGCATCAACCAACACATCACCAAGGCTCGAACCACATCTCGTTTCGACTAACACCACAACCGATTCAACCATCAACTGCCATACTTTTCAACCTACATCTCTAACATGTATTGTGTCAACATCATATCACCTAGGCTCGAACCACATCTCGTTTCGTACACACCACAACCGATTCAACCATCAACTGCCAGACTTTCTACTACATCTCTAACATGTATTGTGTCCACATCATATCACCTAGGCTCGAACCACAATCTCGTTTCTACTAACACACAACCGATTCAACCATCAACTGCCAGACTTTTCACCCACATCTCTAACATGTATTGTGTCCACATCATATCACCTAGGCTCGAACCATCTCGTTTCGACTAACACCACAACCGATTCAACCATCAACTGCCAGACTTTCTACCTACATCTCTAACATGTATTGTGTCCACATCATATCACCTAGGCTCGAACCACATCTCGTTTCTACTAACACACAACCGATTCAACCATCAACTGCCAGACTTTCTACCTACATCTCTAACATGTATTGTGTCCACATCATATCACCTAGGCTCGAACCACAATCTCGTTTCTACTAACACCACAACCGATTCACATCAACTGCAGACCTTCTACCACATCTTAACATGTATTGTGTCCACATCATATCACCTAGGCTCGAACCACATCTCGTTTCTACTAACACCACAACCGATTCAACCATCAACTGCCAGACTTTCTCCTACATCTCAATGTATTGTGTCCCACATCATATCACCTAGGCTCGAACCACATCTCGTTTCTACTACACCACACACCGATTCAACCATCAACTGCCAGACTTTCTACCACATCTCTAACATGTATTGTGTCCACATCATATCACCTAGGCTCGAACCACATCTCGTTTCTACTAACACCACAACCGGATTCAACCATCAACTGCCAGACCTTCTACCCACATCTCTAACATGTATTGTGTCCACATCATATCACCTAGGCTCGAACCACATCTCGTTTCTAACTAACCACAACCGATTCAACCATCAACTGCCAGACTTTCTACCTACATCTCTAACATGTATTGTGTCCACATCAATATCACCTAGGCTCGAACCACATCTCGTTTCTACTAACACCACAACCGATTCAACCATCAACTGCCAGACTTTCTACCTACATCTCTAACATGTATTGTGTCCACATCATATCACCTAGGCTCGAACCACATCTCGTTTCTACTAACACCACAACCGATTCAACCATCAACTGCCAGACTTTCTACCTACATCTCTAACATGTAATTGTGTCCACATCATATCACCTAGGCTCGAACCACATCTCGTTTCTACTAACACCACAACCGATTCACCATCAACTGCCAGACCTTCTACCCACATCTCTAACATGTATTGTGTCCACATCATATCACCTAGGCTCGAACCACATTCGTTTCTACTACACAAACCGATTCAACCATCAACTGCCAGACCTTCTACCCACATCTCTAACATGTATTGTGTCCACATCATATACCTAGGCTCGAACCACATCTCGTTCTCTAACACACAACCGATCAACCATCAACTGCAGAACTTCTACCACATCTCTAACATGTATTGGTGTCCACATCATATCACCTAGGCTCGAACCACATCTCGTTTCTACTAACACCACAACCGATTCAACCATCAACTGCCAGACCTTCTATCTCCACATCTCTAACAGTATTGTGTCCACATCATATCACCTAGGCTCGAACCACATCTCGTTTCTACTAACACCAACAACCGATTCAACCATCCAACTGCCAGACCTTCTACCCAATCTCTAACATGTATTGTGTCCACATCATATCACCTAGGCTCGACCACATCTCGTTTCTACTAACACCACAACCGATTCAACCATCACTGCCAGACCTTCTATCGACCACATCTCTAACATGTATTGTGTCCACATCATATCACCTTAGGCTCGAACCACATCTCGTTTCTACTAACACCAACAACCGATTCAACCATCAACTGCCAGACTTTCTACCTCATCTCTAACATGTATTGTGTCCAATCATATCACCTAGGCTCGACCACATCTCGTTTCTACTAACACCACAACCGATTCAACCATCAACTGCCAGACTTTCTACCCACATCTCTAACATGTATTGTGTCCACATCATATCACCTAGGCTCGAACCACATCTCGTTTCTCTACTAACACCACAACCGTTCAAACCATCAACTGCCAGACTTTCTACCCAATCTCTAACATATATTGTGTCCACATCATATCACCTAGGCTCAAACCACATCTCGTTTCGACTAAACACCACAACCGATTCAACCATCAACTGCCAGACTTTCTACCTACATCTCTAACATGTATTGTGTCCACATCATATCACCTAGGCTCGAACCACATCTCGTTTCTACTAACACCACAACCGATTCAACCATCAACTGCCAGACTTTCTACCTACATCTCTAACATGTATTGTGTCCACATCATATCACCTAGGCTCGAACCACATCTCGTTTCTAACTACACAAACCGATTCAACCATCAACTGCCAGACTTTCTACCCACATCTCTAACATGTATTGTGTCACATCATATCACCTAGGCTCGAACCACATCTCGTTTCGACTAACACCACAACCGATTCAACCATCAACTGCCAGACTTTCTACCTACATCTCTAACATGTATTGTGTCTACATCATATCACCTAGGCTCGAACCACATTCGTTTCGACTAACACCACAACGATTCAACCATCAACTGCCAGACTTCTACCTACATCTCTAACATGTATTGTGTCCACATCATATCACCTAGGCTCGAACCACATCTCGTTTCGACTAACACCACAACCGATTCAACCATCAACTGCCAGACTTTCTACCTACATCTCTAACATGTATTGTGTTCCACATCATATCACCTAGGCTCGAACCACATTCGTTTCGACTAACACCACAAACCGATTCAACATCAACTGCCAGACTTTCTACCTAATCTCTAACTGTATTGTGTCGACATCATATCACCTAGGCTCGAAACACATCTGTTTCGACTAACACCACAACCGTTCAACCATCAACTGCCAGACTTCTACCCACATCTCTAACATGTATTGTGTCCACATCATATCACCTAGGCTCGAACCAACATCTCGTTTCGACTAACACCACAACGATTCAACCATCAACTGCCAGACTTTCTACCTACATCTCTAACACCTATTGGTGTCTACATCATTATCACCTAGGCTCGAACCACATCTCGTTTCGACTAACACCACAACCGATTCAACCATCAACTGCCAGACTTTCTACCTACATCTCTAACATGTATTGTGGTCCACATCATATCACCTAGGCCGAACCACATCTCGTTTTCTACTAACACCACAACCGATTCAACCATCAACTGCCAGACTTTTCTACCCACATTCTAACACATATTGTGTCCACATCATATCACCTAGGCTCGAACCACATCTCGTTTCGACTGACACCACAACCGATTCAACCATCAACTGCCAGACTTCTACCCACATCTCTAACATGTATTGTGTCCACATCATATCACCTAGGCTCGAACCACATCTCGTTTCGACTAACACCACAACCGATTCAACCATCAACTGCCAGACTTTTACCACATCTCTAACATTGTATTGTGGTCCACATCATAATCACCTAGGCTCGAACCACATCTCGTTTCGACTAACACCACAACCGATTCAACCATCAACTGCCAGACTTTCTACCACAATCTCTAACATGTATTGTGTCCACATCATATCACCTAGGCCGAACCACATCTCGTTTCGACTAACACCACAACCGATTCAACCATCAACTGCCAGACTTTCTACCCACATCTCTAACATGTTTTGTGTCCACATCATATCACCTAGGCTCGAACCACATCTCGTTTCGATAACACCACAACCGATTCAACCATCAACTGCCAGACTTTCTACCCACATCTCTAACATGTATTGTGTCCACATCATATCACCTAGGCTGAACTACATCTCGTTTCGACTAACACACACACCGATTCAAACCATCAACCTGCCAGACTTTCTACCCACACTCTAATACCCACGTGCCCCTATCACCGCCAGCATCAACTATCGTATCATGGAGCCTGAACCACCATCACATTCAGCTAAACACCGTTACACATTATACTTCCAAAACCAGGTTTTCCACCAACTCTGTAGATATCACTAGAAAACTGCTAAAGTCCTACAACCTTTTCTTTTCATCAATACAATCTACTGAAACCTTCAACCTGGTTTGTTTTTCTTTGCTACCATACGCTTACTCCTCCCCGCTTGATATAACACTTTGGATTGTGTTATTGTTCTGTGTAGTTTAAATTGTTTTGCACACTTTTTATGATATTGCTATCTAATACAGAAAAATTTGCGAACAGATTTATTCACCTAACAGGTACTACCACTCAAGGTTAGAGTGGACCTGGGAGTATTGACAAAGAAGGGGTATTCCACACTCAACAGATCTCCAGGAGTGGAACCTCACCAATCAGATGCAGTTGTGTGTCATACACCTTGGTTATATCCTTCTGCAGGGGGATACAGTCAGCATATTCTAAGCCCACCTATATAGAGGTTCAGTCAGTATCCTTAAGGCATCCTGCTAACCAACCAAAGTCATTTAAACCACCATATGGTATTCGATGCCGTTTAAATTAAAAATGTCAATAGTTGGTATTCATAGAATCAGCAAAGCCAAAAAATAATGAAGGTACCATGTGAGAGAGAGAGAGAGAGAGAGAGAGAGAGAGAGAGAGAGAGAGAGAGAGAGAGAGAGAGAGAGAGAGAGAGGTATCCCACATTCTTTCCAATTCCTCACTTTGGATTGTGGTTATTGCCTCATTTACATATTGTATGAATAGTTAAAAAGAAATAATAAAAAATCAACTATGATGTCTAACGTGATCAAAATTCATGATTTTCTCAATGTCATTTTAGCAGCCATCAATAATATTCAAACTGCAAGGATAAACAGCAACATTACCCAATGTGAAAATGGTAACTGGAAGTCACCCCCCATCACCAAGTAACAATGAATCTAAATCACCCCCTAATTCAGCTACTTGGCACAACTGACATTGTCCATTACACATTTAGCTTGCCAATTCATTTTGGTCAGTTAGCAAAATTCATTGCCAGCTTTTAATTGCATTATACTATACACACAAAAAAATACCTGTTTTTTTTTTAATATTCTTTTTAGGATCATATTTTCCTTTCTTAGGTGAAAATTTGTATATTTTATGACAACAAATATGTACATTTGTCAAGAAGATAAAAATGGTGTTGTAGATATATATCTATCAGTAATGAGATTTAAATGAAAGAATAAGATCAATAAGTTGGATTGTTTCATTACAAACAATCAAAGTGTGCAGTATAAGAATATAATAGCTAAAAAGCTTTTTTTTTTTTTTTTATATTACACTATTTATATGTGTGTGAGTGTAGCTATAGAACACGGTGTCAAATTCACTATAATGAAATTTGACAGTTAATAAGTACTATCACACACGTGTGTATATATAATATATATATATAATATATATAATAATTATATAATAGTACTTGCTAGCTGTCAATTTTCATTATAGAGAATTTGACACATGTCCTATAGCTACACTCCCACATACATAAAAATATGTGTGTGTATGTGTGTGTATATATATACACATATATACACACACACAGATATATATATAACACACGCACAACATACATATATACACACATGCATACATACTTACACATCACACAACACACACACACAACACAGGCATTATGAGATCATTCAAACAAATAAGGTGAATTTTGTCTAATGAATTTGCAATAGAAAGCACTGCTTTAAAGTGGCACCTTTTTCAAAGAAATCAATTGTGATGGCCCTTTCATATCCCAGAACAGCTTAGGTAAATGCTATAATTAGCAGGGTTTTCGAAGAACAGTCAGAAGACCAACTTATGAGGATATTCCACCGTCTCTCAACTCAGAAAATTTTGCCTACCGCTGAAGGTATTACAAGCTATATTTTCTCTCTCTACAAGTTACTTTCACTGTTGATATATAGAACATTACCCTTCTTTCTCCATTGGAGTAATTCAACACTTTCTTCCTCTCATTACGTGAACTTTTAAAAAAGCATATTCTGCAGGATTTGATCATTATTTTGACTATGGTAATCTATTTGTTTTTAATTCACATATTTAACTTGTTAAATTTAATGATTTATTTGTTTTTCTGTCTAATATATGTGACCTTATGGTGTGTTTGTTGTAATTACTAATATATACATATATATCCACTCATTAATATAAACTCTCAGTAAACTGTAACAGTTTCTAAGTAGAATAAAGCTTCTCAAGCCTAACGTGTGTGTTCGTTTATTATTCACAGTAGTTAGCCTAACAGATAAAGACACATACAAATTACATATTAGAAATATAATTTTGTTTTCTTTCCAACCATATAAATATTTTTTAAGATTGGACTAGAAATGCGCAAGAAATTGCGATTTGAAATCGAATAAGGTGCAAATCTGTCAATGTCCACTGATTTTACAAAATGCTGGTAATGCTAATTATTGGTACAAAAAATGAAATAGACAAATCAAGTTCCAACAGTTGCCTATCGATTTTTGCATTCATATTACATTATACCCCAGGGAAAGGCATGAACCAACTCTTCTCCAATGTTAAGAGTAAAATAGTAAGGCAGACTGGTTCTCTAGTCCTGGTAGGGCAACCTGTCTAGAAAAACAGCCAAATGAAACATTTTGCTAAAATCTCATGGGTCAGCATGGCAAAGTATGAATTTTAATACTTAAGCCGATCTTTAAATGCCAGGACTTCAATTTAGTAACAATGCTACATACAGTTGTAGTGTAATTATTATGGTCTACAGGGAATTTGGGGATTGAAAAGAAAACTATATAAGATTTCTGGAGAAAGAGAAGAAAAGAAATAAGAAAAAGGTTAAAGTTTGGAAGGGTAAAAACTCAACAGGGGGTCAGCAATTGACCAACGAATGACCCTGGAACTAGATTTAAAATAAAAACGGAGTTCTGGGTTTTGCACAGAAGCGGATGTGACCTTTCCTCACCCCCGGAACCAAAACGGAAGAAGAGAAAAATCGGCTGGGCCTTTGTAAGGGGCAGATGGGGTTTCCTGAGTTCCCCATGATGTGTTTGCATAGTAGTACCAAACATGATTTACAATAGAATAATTTGACTTCCCTCTATCTCTCCTTCTCTCTAAAAAAGAACCTACGAGCCTAGAAATAAATCCCTTTGTGACTATGTTGTTTCTGAACTACAACGCTACTACTACTAACAACTACTACAACTCGAATTTGGCCCTGAAGTGAAGTTTATTGCTTTCTGGTTATTTTGTAGCATATGTGTTTTTGTATTGGGGGGGGGGGTGTAGAAGATTACCTTTTAAGTTAAGACTATACTCCCCCTTAAAATTAATACATTTAATAAAGACATTTATATTTATTAAGGCATGAACTCACCACATTAGTAACTTAGTTTGCAAGATGATATTGCTAACTATACATACTGCATACATATAGTCTACATTTTAAAGACAACTTTTAAGCATAATAATAATTTATAAGGTTAAAATTCAAACGTAATGAAAAATGTATTGTATTTAGGTGTTAGTTAAATGGGAAAATAATAAATATTTATCAGTCAATAGTGAAACCACTATTGACTGATAAATTATTTATTTATTTTCCATTTAAACTAACCTAAACCCTAACCCTAACCCTGTCTTCTTTTTTCCTAGTAGATCAATAGATAAATAAATAATTTATCAGTCAAGAGTGGTTCCCTTTGTTTATGTTGAGTTATAGAATAACCTACTTATGTATAAGTCATCTTTGATTTTATGGATATGAAATCATTAATGAATTTTTTAACCAAGTTTTTTTTTTACTCATTTTTCATTACGTTTTGAATTTTAACCTTATAAAATTAACTAACCCTTTGTTTATGTTGGAGTTATGTAGGAAATAACAAATAAGTATATATAAGGTGTAGGTGTTTATAAAATCAGCCAGCAAGACTTAAAAGTATTAGTTTCCTGTTCCAAATCAGAGGAATCACAGACTAATAAGAGTTTTCCCTCTTAAGAAAAAGAGAAATGAAAAGAAAAAAAAGCACACAAAAAATTCTTCATTGCCAACTCCCACTGTTTATAATTTCACTTTTTTTTTTGGTTCTCAGATCTGACCCAGAAATTTATTAAAGCATCAACTTAAACACAATTAAAACATACCATATCCTCTACTGTAAGTATTGTAAGTTGTTTTAGGTTTTTTTTTGTTGAGGGTAGAGAGAGAGAGAGAGAGAGAGAGGAGAGAGAGAGAGAGAGAGGTAGAGAGATTGGTGTGTGTGTGTGTGTGTGTGTGTAGTCGACACAATTACGACCAATGGATAACACAATGCAATCTAAATTGGAGAGTTAATTAAAATATCTAGACAGATAATTGTTTATACAGAATCATAATGGTACATTATTTATGTAATACAGTTGAAGGGATGGTAAGAATTGGCAAAAAATATTCAATCAGGAGAATCAAGTGGAAAGTAAACAAAAAAATTAAAGAATTAAAAAATTTTACTCTAGAAATGTTCCAACTTGAAAACAATTTATTCTTTATTTATTTTTCTTTTAATTTAAAAAAAATAAGAGACAGAGCAAAGAATTATAATTAGAAAAACAGAAAAAAAACATTTACAGAAAATACACAGCTAAAAATATTTCTGTTATTTTGAGAAGATTGATTTTAACAGCATGTCAACCTGTCTAGGGTTATTTTATGTCCAGATTTTAAGGAATTCCTTCATTGTAGTTTTATATTTCATTCTTTGTGTAGCTGTTTCTACAGAGGTTTTTTTTTTTAAACAGTCCTATGAATATAAATCATTTTTTTGAACAGATCTATTTGACCTATAGATGGGATCCTAACAGGTACTACCACTTGAGCCAGTATGGACCTTGGATTAATGGTAATGAAGGGGTACTCCACACTCTCCAGAACTGGAGCACACCAGTTTTAGTGTCAACAGAAGAATGTCACTTATGAATTCATTTTTGCTTCTTCACCAGTGTGCAGCATTTCTTGTTTGTCCTACTCGGACTTGTTGATAGGCTATTGGAAAATATTATAGAAAATTATCTGCCCCTGGCACAAGAGGGTGAATTGCCAATATACAATATTGGCGCCTAAATTAAATTTCCATGCAAAGTCACTTATCGTGTTGGGCAGTCAACCAGTGAGTCATGTTTCCAGTGCTCTTTTACCTTCAACTCAGCAAGAATAGTCTGGCAGCAAGCGCCATTAAGTTTGCAACCTTTTGTACCTTTTGAATATATGTCTTTTTATCTTCAATTATTTTTTTTGTCTTCTTCATCAAATTTATGTGCTGCGAATTATATGAGTTATGTGAAACCTTATTAGGGGTCAAGTGGTCATAACCTATTTTCTTCTGGGTTGTTATATAAGACAGCATGCAGCATCTTTATGTAGCTTTCATCTAGATTTTTCTCTGAGCACTTTGAGTCCAAACAGTACAGCCATACAGTGGTACTGATATGGCTATGGCTTGAAAGAATTTTTGCTTTACAAGATGCTGGGTGGGTGAACCAAACTAACAAATGACATCAAAGACATTAGTATTATCTGCGTTATTCAACTATTGTCCTCATCTTTATTGTTATCTGTACAACGTTTCGCCGATATGCCCTCCGGCCTTCTTCATGTATTCTTGTTGGACTTGGGAACTTCTCGACTCGTGAATTTTTCTTTTTGGACTTGGGAAACTTTTCTTTTCGAACTCGGGAACTTTCTTGTCATAGTCGGCAATAAGATGAGGACAAAGTCGAATAACGCAGATAATACTAATCATCTAACATTCAGAGAGACATCAAGACATTATTGATACTAGTATAAGAATTGGTAGTGTGTTAATTCAATAGCTAACCATATATTTTATAATGCATTAGGTTAATTGCAAAAAGGGCAACCTACTCAGAATATTCAGTAGGGAGAAAGACAGTCAATTAATACAATAAACATTTAATTACACAACATACAAGAGGGAACATAGTTCAAGGACACCCAGGGTCTTTCCTGGAGGTGGGGCTTACTCTTCTGTAGGGGGGGGATACAGTCAGCATATTATCTAAGCCCATCGACAGGGCAGAATTTTGAGAAGAGTATTTAAACGAAAAAAGTTTGATAGTTTTATGGAATATGCATTCAAAACATTAAAATGTTAGTCTAGAATTTAATCAGAAAAGAAATGATAAACTAAACAATTATTTTATTAGTCTGCTTTTTTGTTGTTGTTGTGTGGGTTTTTTGTCATCTATCTTTCTCACTTTACAACATAAATTTTGCCTTTATATCAGATAAAGGTCATCATTAACTATTTAATCGTTGATCTTTAAAGCTGCTCATTTGCACGTATTCAACATGAACAAATGGATCAGCAATTCTGCTTAACACAAGATTCTTCACTAAGGAACAACAAAGGATTCTACCCACACTAAGGAACACAGAGAGATCTCCACTCTAAAGTGCTTTCACCTGTAGGCCTAAAAATGGTCACAAAAATTGTAACAGGTTATGGCCCAGCTTGCTTCCAAGAATTTAACGGAAGAGTTAATACATATAAAGAGTAACCTACAAAGAAGTCAACTCCATAGAAAAACCACAACAACACAAACTTATGAATCCAGTAAACCTAAGATGCAATTGTATAAGAGGAATAAATGAATGAATCCAAAATATTTATAGACATTACAACATTCAATGGTTTTTCAATTGTACAACCTGTTATTCTTTTTTTGTACTTTACTAAAGTTGATTCCTCATAAGAGAATGACAAATAATGAGAAATAATATAAGTAATAAATGAGTCAAGCTTTGAAAGTAAAACTCAAAGTATATCAAAAAGTGATATGTAAGTAAAAATAAAAAAATTAGTACAGTTTGATGATATCTGTAGAAGAATCAAGATGAAATCAAATAATAAATATTGGGAGATCAGTGAAAGGGAAGAAAATAAAGGTTTTTGTAGATAGTTTTGTGACAAATGTACAAGTCATGAGAAAAGTATGAAAAGAATTGGAGATCATCCAATCAACTATGTTTATATAGTTGCCAAAAAGAACAAAGGGACTTAACTCTCATTTAAGTCTTAAAGGACTTAACTCTCAAAGCAATGAAATTAAGTCCTTTGTTCTTTCTGAGAGAAGCTTGTAAACAATGGCAGCCATCTTTGATTCAACATAAGTTTCACAGAGGAAACATGACGCTTTTCAAATCCATTTTAATGCATGTTTTAACTCCAAAATATCATAAAGAATGGCTTTTTAATAACAATTAAGTTCATTTCAAATAATACGCAAGTACAATAGTAGGAATTTAGTCACTTAAAGTTCAAGATTACCAACAGGTGTCCCTCTCATGATTATGTATACCAGAAAGAAGTGGGTATACAACAATTTGTGAATGGTGAAAACTATGTTCTTGAATTTGATCTATGTTATTGTGGTAGTAAGCAAACAAACAGGTCGGACTTGCAGAAGCTTTATTCTACATAGAATACAGTGGTGATTTTTTACCAGTTTATATAGTAATTAGAAGGGAGGGAGGTAACTCAGTTACCTATTACAGTTATCTTTTTTTTGGGGGGGGGGGTTGAAATTGATATTTCATTTTTATTGTAATTTCAGGAGTGTTTTTCTTATTTCCGCTATGATTCAGTGGGATTGCTCTTTGTTAAAAAAACCCACCTCTCGAGGTGTTTAGTCATCCATGTGGGTAGAAGTTTATGTTTTTTGAAAGAATTTCCTCGTCAGCAAAAGTATGTCTACATATTTCTTTTTCATCTGTTTAAAAATTAAAAGATTTATAATTCAAATTCAAAGATGAAAATAATAAAATACACAGTTTACATCAAAATATTGGGTTATAGCCTATGTCTAACATAAACAAAAGGGAACCATCTTAACTGAATAATTATTTATTTTATTATTGATCTATTAGAAAAAAAGAAGACGGGTTAGACTTAGGCTTAGGGTTTAGGGTGAGGGTTTAGGGTTAGGGTAAGGGTTAATGGAAAATAAATAAATAATTTATCAGTCAAGAGTGGTTCCCCTTGTTTATGTTAGACTTATAGGAAATAACCAGATATTGTATACTTTATTTTCGCTACTTTTTTTTATTTCATACTTCTTGTAGGTTATCTTTTCATGCGAGTTACCTCCCTTCTACACCAAATAAAGTGTTAAAACTGTTTTTTATTTATACAAAATACCTAATAAATAAATACTAAAAGTCTTAGAATATCTTAATAATTTAAAATGAGTATGAAATATCATAAGACGTTGATCTACACAGTTGTGTAAATATTCACTAGTTGACATATCACATAATTTAAATATGTAAATTTTTTACTCAATTAGATGCTGCTGTCTTGAAGCTGACAGTCAAGATAGTTTATCTTTGTTAACCTCTTCTATCATTGATTCACTAAGCAACTATCTTGCTTTAGCACTGAGTTTACATAACTGGATCATGATGGGTAATACCCTGCTATACAGAAGGTATACACGCTATGCAAATCATAAACCAGCGCTCCCATCCACTTTTCCAAACTTGTAATATTTCAAGGGAGATAATCTTATCTCAACAATCTTGTCTACGACAGCAAACAGTTAAATCCAGATTTATTTAATCTTTAAATTGTTGTTTTGGAAATTTTAATAAATCATAATTAATTTTCATTGTTCAGTAGATTCTAATATATTATAAATTGTGATGTACTAAATGTTAAAAAATGTTAACATTTCTATGGAATCCTTTATGGGTTAATCGAATTTAACAGACGTAATATCTGCCATCGTATCTCACCCTGCCGAAAGAAAAAAAAAAGCCCCAAAAAATCAGGGAATTATGAATTTATTAAATTTTCAGTGTTGATATATTAATGAATAAAATATAATGCACCAGTTATTTTATTAAAAACAGTTACATTTTTTCATGTCAGTTAACTTTGAACCACATATCTTTGTGATGTAAACAGATTCTGAAAGATATGTGGTTCAAAGTTAACTGACATGAAAAAATTTTTAAAGTTTTTAATAAAATAACTGGTGCTTTATATCTTTTATTCATTAATATATAAACACTGAAAATTTCATTAAATTCGGATAATTCACTGATTTTGTGTTTTTTTTTTTTTTCTTTCGGCAGGTGTGAATTTAGGTCGTTAAATTCGATTTAACCTTCATGATATTAGGATTTTAAGTCTCCACTGTTCACCTATGTCAACACATTATTGGAATCTCCCCAGGTGGTTGCACAATATCAGTTCTTTTTTTCTTATAAAATACTCCAATAGAAATATTCAACATTTTATTTATCATCTGTGGAGATTCCAAGAATGTGTTGACTGGGATGGTGAATATTGAAATTAACATCATAAAGCTACTCCTATAGAGTGTCAGCAGTTTTTAAAGATCACCCTGTATTTTTTAAATGTTTATTTCTATTTTATTCTATCAAATGTATTATTTTATACCAGCAGTTTCCTGCCAATCTAATTTGCCTTCACATGCTGTTTGGTGATGGGATTTATGTGTATATCTTTGATATATATAGTTATAACCAAACCATCATAAGATTGAACAAGTAACAAAAGAAATAAAAGAAAGAATAAATAAGCCTTGTATTCAAAACAATAAAAGTTACAATAGTAATATTCATTCAATGTTCATGTACAAAGTTCAGTAGAAATGAAATATTAAGAAGTTCAGCAATAGACAAAGGCTTAGGCTTTATTCACCACTCTAGCCCTGTGGCAAGGGATGTCTCTCTGGACTCTAGGTGTGACTAGAGAGAGTTCAAGCCGAAATTACAATGACTAGGGATTATCTTCAAGGCTCGGAGTTGACATTTTTCTCACACATGTGTGGAGGTTCTTCCGGTGTAGCCTCATGGGAGTTTTTTTTTATTCATTTTTTATTTTTATTTTATTTTGATCCCCACATATCACTATCTACATGGGTCAAGCATGAAGAATTTTCACCTTTAGAGGTCTGAGATATATTCACTAGTTTTCCCATCACACTCTCAGTGTTGAAGACATTAATAATCACTCATTGACATGGTCCATCTTTAAAATATCATCAGAAGTGAAGGAACCCTTTTTTTTCTTTTTTCTTTTTATATTTAGTCATAAGCATCTTTAGTGCTATTTTTGATTTTAAATTACATATTCATAAAAAGTATGAAGCAAAATTTAAAATTCAATATCTTATGTTCAGAAGAACCTTTTCACTACTTTTTACTGCCACTGGTTTTCGTAAAAGGGATGCACAGTGCTTCTGTACTGAATACATTAAGTTTATTTAATAAACACTGTGAAACTGTACAAGGAAAAACAAATAACATTCATAAAAGGATAACAGAAATACGTTTCAAAGAAATACAAACTAAAGTAAATGTGGGAGTGCTTACCATGCGACTGCCCTGACCAGTGTGTAATTCAAAAGGGATTGTATGGCTGTGCACTTTTCAGTTAGGGATTGTAGACACAGAACTAATGGTCAGTACAAAATGGGATTATAAACCCACTAAACTATTTAAATTGGATATTGTTGTTGTAGTTAATTTTGTAAACAATAAATAACTATATAAAATAAGATATAATTAATTGGTCAGTTTAGCGGTATTACACAACTCACATTAAATGGGAATATTTTAGAAAATATGCAGGTGTTTAAAAAAGATTAAACGTTTCTATTCAATTCCTTCATTAGGATTTTAAAGTCTCCACTGTCATCATCTCTGTCAACACATTATTGGAATCTTCACAGGTGGTCACCACAATATCAGTTCTGTTTTCAAATAAAGATACCCCAATAGAAATATTAACATTTTTGAAATCCCCTGTGGTAGATTCCAAAAATGTATTGACAGGGATGGTGAATATGAGGAGCTGTTTGAAATTATATCATAAATGTGCTCCCATAATATTGTTAACATTTTTTTTAAATCAGAGAAAAGATTTTTTTTTTTGCATCAGTCCCCCCCCCCCCAAAAAAAAAAAATTTTTTTAGAATTACAAAAAGAGAAAATATGTTACAAAAATTATTTGAATTTCTTTTGCATCATTTAAATATTGTTTTTAAACTACAAAAAACAAAAAAAAAACAATATATGCTACATAAATTATTTTTTCAGTTTAAAAGAATAACTTTTAAATTTTCAAATCACTTTTTAGGTATTGAATTTATATTTTTTATCTTTATATTTGTATATGTTCTTCAGGATTTGATCTTTCAACAAATGTAAAAATTAGAGACCGGAATTTTTTTCTTCAAGTGACCAAGGTCAACACCCTTCTACATTCTGAATTGATAAAAGAATTTTTTTTCAATTTGAAAAAAATAAAATAAGCTATTTTGTTATAAATTAAGTCGTTGATAATAATTTTGGTGAAATTTTTATTAAAATCTGACAATTCCCCGATTTTTGGTAATTGTTTTAAATTAAGAATCTTTTTTAAAATTATTATCTCCTTGGTTATATTATCATAATGTGAAACTGGTAATTCGCCACGTACGGTTGTTGACGACTTGCGTATTACCACTTTAATAGCAGTTCTAACGTGTAAGGAGTTATTTCCCTATCTACACGTGTAAATGGGGCCTCCTTACACGTAAAAGTGTTTAATCACGAATATTCTATTATACTGAATTCTACACTCACCTGCAAACAAAAGAACTGTTCAGAATCTATATGCAAGAGAGAGGAAGATAAACTTCGAAAATAAAAATAAATAAATAATAATGTATTCTAATGTCTGTTGTTGTTGCAGCTGCTGCTGCTCTTTTCAAAGATAGTGTAGAACATCCAGAGTTATTGCCCTTGAAACTCATTCACAATAAACATATCAAGTTTTAATGACTCAGGCCTGCTGAGCCTAAAGTATGACTTATACTTAGGACTCAGCATTGTATGGGTATTGTGATTTATTCTAATGGAATTTCAACTCGTTTAGGGTTAATTTATGCTAGAAGTTTGGTAACTGAGTAATTACATTTATTTCTCTGAATTTTGAGATGAGGCTTGATAATTGGTATTATTCTGACTATTGTCCTCATCTTTATTGTTATCTGTATAACATTTCAGGCTGATGTGCCTTCAGCCTTCTTCAGGTATTATTGTCAAACTTGAACCTTCAGAACTGCCTCTCGAACTGGGAATTTCCTCTTCGAACTCAGGAGGCTCCGATTAAACACATAATTCCTGAGTTTGAAGAGAAGGTTCTAAGTTCAAGGAGGTGGTTCCCATGTTTGAGAAGGTTCTTGAGTCACAAGAAATACCTGAATAAGGTCAGAGAGTGTAAAAAAGTCGTCTGGGTGGCCTAAAGTTGGTATCAGCCAATCAGTGAGGAGTTTATTCCCTTTTCACTTGAGCTAGATCAAGAAGATTGGTTTTGCATCTGAGGTGGAGCGCCACACCTAGCATCTGCTCCTTACTTTACCACACTGATCCCTTTGCTACTCATATGCTGAGTTGTCAAAGGCCAGTATCAACTAAGATCCTTTGTGGTTTCTAGCAAACGCTCTACCAACTGAGCTAACAACCCTGGCAAGGGATATCTCCCTGACTAGTAGGAGTAACTTAAGGCCTAAGCTCGAATGACTGAGGAATTATCTTTGGGGCTCAGAGTTCATCCTTTTTTCATACATGCACAGAGGATTCTTCCGCTGAAGGCTCATGGAGTTTTTTTTAATATTTATTTATTTTTATTTAATACTAATACCCACAGTCATATTACAGATTTAGATATTCCATTAAATCCTCAAATAAAGAAAAATATGATAATAATAACTAAGAATTAGTGGTAACTATGTTTCTTGATTATTCTATTAACACAATGAACTCAAATAAACTTGTTTTACTAAACTTATTTATCATGTTATTTTAATTTTTCATTGTGTGCTTTTTATTGACCCTAAATAAATATTGCTTCATTCACACCATATATCTATCTATACATATACAAAGGCAGTTGTGTGAATCTGTATGTCGGATGAAAAATTGAAAATGAATAGGAAACCCATGAACAAATTGAAGAATTTCCAGCCAGGATATAGGAATGAATTCAGTATCTGTTATATACCCACATTGGGTATATAGAAGAGAGAGAGAGAGAGAGAGAGAGAGAGAGAGAGGGGGGCTTACTTTAGAGATGATGGATGGTCTTCTTACTTGATTACTTCATTTCTCTGATACTTGTTGCTGATTCCTGCTGGTTCTTCTCCAATCTGCTATGGCCAACATCTAGTTGCGTTCTTCTATCAAAGGGCTGATTTCTTCTTCTTCTGGGTTTGCTTGTTTTTATTAAATAAACACAAAGACTTTTTTGTTGCTTGATCAAGCTTTTATCTATTAGCCATGATTCCACTGCGGTTTGAAGATGACCCAGCAAGAGAGACACAACGTCCTTCTACTTCCAAGTCAGGTTGAATCTAATAACTCTGACTAAATTATATCAAGTGTCTCTCATGGCACATGAGATTCATGCTCTCGTCAATGGTTACAACAGTCTGATTCTAAATTTGACAGATCTGAATTTAATTCCTAGCTACAGGTCTCTAAATTGTAACCCATACAAGTGTGCTATGCTCATGATGGAAAAAGGGTTTTCCCTTTTTTCCTCAAGCATGGCACACTTGTTGATAACGGAGGAAGAATTTTGAAGATGTTGAAGTAAAATATGTTGTTTTTTCTTCCTATTTGTTTTTTCAAGTTTTTGTAGTTTTTCTGTTTGTCCATATGTTTGCAATACTAGTACTGATTGTTTTGCAATTAGACTTTCTTTGCTCCATTTAGTGTATTTATTGAGTTTGTTAAATTGTCACATTTACGCAATATTCAATGTTGGCAAACACTCCATCCTTCTTGGCACATAATAGTCTGTCTTGTCATCTTCAGGTGTAATGCCTTGTGGCATTTTTATCAAATTTTCTTGTCCTTTGGTCAATCTGACAGAGTTCTTCCTTGTCAATTTGAAGATTGGTTGGGAGTATCTTACAGGAAGTAGCTCAGGGTTTATTCCTTGTCAGGTTTCTGGGCTGGGCTGAATTTGGTTTCAAGAATTTTTCTCCGTTTTTCTGGTGTAAACTCTTTTCTCACTTTTTCTTTCATCTCTGTTTAATTTGATGGTGTGCCACTTCCGAATTTCCGCAAGTATTGTAATCCATCCCGTTTTCCAATTGTCATTATTCTCTTCCTTATTCAATTGTGCTTTATCTCCCTCCGTTATACTACAAGTGTGCCATGCTTCGAGGAAAAAGGGGGAAAACCCTTTTTCCGCATCATGAGCAATAGCCCACTTGTTGATGTGTTACATTTATGAGACCCTGTAGCTAGGAATTAAAATCGCCTGTCAAATTTAGATCAGACTGTTGGTGAACCATTGACTGAGAGGCATGAATTCATGTTGCATGAGAGACACTTGATATAGTTTTAGTCAGAGTTATTAGATTCAACCTGCCTTGAAGTAGAACGGACGTGGCTTTTCTCTCTTGCCCTGGGTCTCTCAAACGCAGTGGAATTATGGGCCTAGATAGATATTAAAGCTTGATCAAGCAACAAAAAAGTCTTGTTTAGTTTATTTAATTAAAAACAAAGCAAACCCCAAAGAAGAACATCAGCTTTGATAGAAGAACGCCTAGATGTTGGCCACAGCAGATTGGAGAAAACAGCAGAAGCAGCAAACAAGTAATCAGAGAAATGAAGTAATCAGTAAGAAGACCATCCATCATCTCTAAAGTAAGCCCTCTCTCTCTCTCTCTCTCTCCTCTCTCTCTCTTCGATATACCCAATGTGGGTATATAACAGATACTGAGTTCCATGCTATATCCTGGCTGGGAATTCTTCTAATTTGTTCATGGTTTCCTATTCATTTTCAATTTTTCAGAATCGGACATACAGTTTCACACAACTGCCCTCTTGTATATGTATAGATAGATATATGGTGTGAATTGAAGCAACACTCTTCTAGGGTCAATAAAAGCACACAATGAAAAATATAAATCAACATGATTAATGAGTTTAGTAAACAGTCTTATTTGAGTTTTCTTGTGTTAATAGAATATCCAAAGAAATAGTTAACACTAATTTTCTTTAGGTTATTATTATCATATTTTTCTTTATTTGGGATTTTAATGGAATATCTAAATCGTAATATGACTTGTGGGTTTAGTATTAAAAATAAAATAAATAAATATTAAAGAAAAAACTCCCATGAGCCCTCAGCGGAGAATCCTCATGTGCATGTCATGAAAAAAGGATGACTTCTGAGCCCAAAGATAATTCCTCAGTCATTCGAGCTTAGGCCTTAAGTACTCTACTAGTCCGGGAGATATTCCCTTGCCCAGGGTTGGGTTAGCTCAGTTGGTAGAGCGTTTGCTAGAAACCACAGGGAAATTTCTTAGTTTGATACTTGGCCTTTTTTGACAACTCAGTCATATGAGTAGCCAAGGGATCATGTGGTAAAGGTAAGGGAGATGCTAGTGTGGCGCTCCACCTCAGATGCAAAACCATCTTCTTTGATCTGCTCAAGGGAAAACGGGGATAAACTCCCTGCACTGATTGGCTGATACTAACTTTAGGCCACCCCGACGTACTTTTTTACACCTCTGATTATTCAGGTATTGTCTTGTTGACTCAAGAACCTTTTCTCAAACATGGGACCACCTCCTGAACTTAGGAACCTTCTCTTCAATACTCCAAGGAGAATTTATGTTGTAATCGGAGCCTCCTGATTTAGAAAGAGGAAATTCCCAAGTTTCGAGGAGGCAGTTCTTGAGTTTGAAGAAGGTTATCAAGTTTGACAAGTAATACTGAGAAGGCCGAAGGGGCACATCAGCCTGAAATGTTATACAGGATACAAATAAGATGAGGAAATAGTCAGAATAATAGCATTATCAAGCCTCAATCTCAAAATTCCGAGAAATAAATGTAAATGTACTCAGTTACAACTTCTAGGGCATAAATTACCTAGAACGAGTTGATATATCCATTAGAATATACAATACCATACAATGCTGAGTCCTAAAGTATAAGTCATACTTTAGGGAATCACGGCCTGAGTCATTAAAACTTGATATGTTTTTGTGAATGAGTTTCAAGGGAATACTCTGGATGTTCTACACTATCTTTTGAAAGAGCAGCAGCGCCTGCAACAACAACAGACATTAGAATACAATTATTTATTTATTTATTTTTTAGTTTTCGAAGTTTATCTTCTCTCTCTTGCATATAGATTCGAACAGTTCATTTTGTTTGCAGGTGAGTGTAGAATTTCAGTATAATAGATATTTCGTGATTAACCTCTTTTACGTGGTAAGGACGGGCATTTACACGTGTAGATAAGGGAAATAATTCCTTACACGTTAGAACTGCTATTTAAAGTGGTAATACTGCAAGTCGTCAACACCGGTCGTGCGAATTACAGTTTCACATTTGATATATACAAGGGAGATAATAATTTTAAAGAGAGATTTTAAAACATTACCAAAAAGTGCGGGGAATTGTCCAGATTTTAATAAATTTTCACCAATTATTATCAACGACTTAATTTATAACAAATAGCTTTTATTTTTAATTTTTTCAATTGAAAAAATATTCTTTTTTCAATTCAGAATGTAGACAGGGGTGTGACTTTTGGTCACTTGAAGAAAAAAATTTCCGGTCCTAATTTTTTACATTGTTTGAAGATGAAATCCTGAAGGCATATACAAAAATATAAAAGATAAAAAATATAATTCATACCTAAAAAAGTGATTTGAAAATTTAAAGTTATTTCTTTTAAACTAGATAATTTATGTAGCATATATTGTTTTTTTTTTGTTCTTTTTTTGTAGTTTTAAAAACAATATTTAAATTGATGCAAAGAAAATTCAAAATAATTTTTTGTAAGCAATATTTTCTCTTTTGTAATTCTAAAAAAATTTTTTTTTTTGGGGGGGGGGACTGATGCAAAAAAAAAAATCTTGTCTCTGATTTAAAAAAAAATGTTAACAATATTATGGGAGCACATTTATGATATAAATTTCAAACGCTCTCATTTCACATCCCTGTCAAGTAATTTTTGGAATCTACGACCAGGGGATTTAAAAAATGTTTAATATTTCTATTGGGTATTTATTTGAAAACGAATGATCACTTCTCGCGCTCGCCCTGGTGATGCGATTCCAATAATGTGTTGACAGAGTATGAGGACAGGTGGAGACTTTAAAATCCTAATGAGGAATTTGAATAGACAGTTTATCTTTTTTTGTAAAACACCCTGCTATTTTCTAAAATCATTCCATTTTAATGTGAGTTTGTGTAACTACGCTAAAACTGACGCAATTAATTATTCTATTTTTATGATAGTTATTTTATTGTTTACAAATTAACTCCACAAAAATATCCAATTAAAATAGTTAGTGGTTTTTATTAATCCCTTTTGTACTGACCAATTAGTTCTGTGGTCTACGAATCCCTAACGTGAAAAGTGGTAAGGGGAACACACATACAACCTGTGTGTGTGTGTAGTCGACATGGTAAGCATCCACATTTACTTTAAGTTGTATTTCTTTGAAACGTAGTTGCTGTTTATCCTTTTTTGAATGTTATTTGTTTTTTCCTTGTACAGTTTTCACAGTGTTTATTAAATAAACTTAATGATATCAGTACAGAAGCACTGTGCTCCCTTTTACGAAAACCAGTGGCAGTAAAAAGTAGTGAAAAGGTTCTCTGAACATCAGATTTGAATTTTTAAATTTTGCTTCATACTTTTTATGAATATTAATGTTAGAAATGCAAAAATAGGCACTTAAAGATGCTTATAGACTAATAATATAAAAAGAAAAAGAAAAAAAAGGGTTCCTTCACTTCTGTGATATTTAAAGATGGGACCATGTCAATGAGTTGATTATTAAATGTCTCAACACTGAGAGTGTGATGGGAAAACTAGTGAATATATTCAGCCTCTAAAAGGTGAAAAATTTCTCATGCTTGACCCATGTAGATAGTGATATGTGGGGGATCAAATAAATAAAAATAAAAAATGATAAAAAAAAACTCCCGATGAGGCTACCACCAACGGAAGAACCCTCCACACATGTGTGAGAAAAAATGTCCAACTTCCGAGCTTGTAGATAACCCTAGGTCATGTGTAATTTCGGCTTGAACTCTCTCTAGTCACACTAGAGTTCAGAGAGACATTCCCCTTGCCAAGGTGGCTATGAGTGGTGAATAAGCCTAAGCTTTGCTATTGCTGACTTTCTAATATTTCAATTCCTGAACTTTGTACAATGAACATTGAATGAATTATTACTATTGTAAATTTTATTGTTTGAATACAAGGCTTTTTTAATCTTTCTTTTATTTCTTTGTTACCTTGTTCAATCTTCTGACTGGTTTGGTTGATAACTATATTCAAATTGATACACATAAATCCCATCCCATAACAGCATGTGAAAGGCAAATTAGATTTGGCAGGAAATCTGCTTGGTATAAAATAATACATTTGATAGAATAACAATAGAAATAAAAACTTTTAAAAAATCAGGGTATCTTTAAAACTGCTGCCTCTTATAGGAGTAGCTTTTAATGATGTAATTCAATATTCATCATCCCAGTCCAACACATTCTTGGAATCTCCACAGATGACTTAAATAAAATGTTGTATTTCTATTGGAGTATTTTACTAGAAAAAAAAGAACTGAATATTGTGGGCACCACCTGGGGAAGATTCCAATAATGTGTTGACATAGGTGAACAGGTGGAAGACTTAAAACCTAATATCATGAAGGGTTAAATGATTTAACGGCCTAAATTGCCCACCCTGCCGAAGAAAAAAAAAAAAACACAAATAGTGAATTATCCGAATTTATGAAATTTTTCAGTGGTTTATATATTAATGGATAAAAGATATAAAGCACAGTTTATTTATTTAAAAAGTTTAAAAATTTTTCTGTCAGTTTGACCTTTGAACCAACACATATCTTTCAGAATCTGTTTTACATCACAAAGATATGGTGGTTCAAAGTTAACTGACATGAAAAATGTAACTGGTTTTTAAATAATAAATAACTGGGCATTATATGTGTTATTCTTAAATATATCAACACTGAAAATTTTATTAAGTTCAATTTAATTCCTGATTTTTTGGGCTTTTTTTTTCTTTCGGGCAGGTGAGATACGAGGCAGATATTAACGTCTGTAAATTCGATTTAACCATAAAGGAATTCCCATAGAAATGTTACATTTTTTTACATGTTGTACATTCACATTTATAATAATTTTAGAATCTACTGACAATGAAAAATTAATTATGATTTAGTAAACCAAAACAAACAGTTTAATCTCCATTTCGTCTCTACAAGTAAATATTTTTTTTTATTATTTATAATGCTTATTTTTTTAATATAAATTATTGATATCAAAGAAAAGTTTCAATTGAAAAAGATAATTTTAAATGAATATTTAAACATTTATTTCCTCCACAGTACATAATCTTTCGACTGCGGTAAATTCTCCCTACATCACGCACGGAAGCCACATTCCTGAGCCTTAATTTTCAGCCTTTAAATTCGTTTCCTCAAAAATTGGTAATGATTTGGAAAAAAATATTTTGTGTCGTTATTTATCATGTTAAACCCCAAATATCACTATTAGAGCTGTACCCCAGTTCCAAAATCGACCTTCCCTATTGTCATGTATGTATCTTCTCCACGTGCACAACAAATAAAGTGTATGTCTGTTATTGTTCTATAATTTCTTTTTTTAGGAATATTACTTGTACTTATATGTACCCACGTTGGAAGGTCAATAAGCCTTTTCCAACTAACTATAATATATTTAAAACCAACGCTATTATAACTTTTATTGTTTTGAATACAAGGCTTATTTATTATTTCTTTTATTACTTGTTCAATCTTATAGTGGTTTAGTTATAACTATATATGAAATATATATACACATAAACCACATCACCATAAATTGAAGGGTGTACATTTTTCGAATAGGCTAACCTGCCGGTCCTGGTTGAATAGACAAACCTGCTTTTTGGCTTATTATGCTGGTCCTTGTAAATTAAACAAACCTACTTTTATGCTTATTTTACTGTTGTTGTAAATATATTTTTTTATAAATGCAAGTAATGCTAAAAATATTTTGGGAATGATAAAGATACAAATATTCTTCTAAATGAAAAATGATATATTAAAAAATATATAAAAAGTATTAAACCCAGTTGAGAAATCAAAAATATATACATTTGACTTCATTTCATATTCCGCTAACATCTGTCTGGTAGGGTAAAAAATTTATGCCCCTCAATTAACAGTTTACCGATAAACGATAGCACAAACGAAGAGCACGTGCGTTTACTCCGAAGACACCATAATGGCTCCCTTTCTTCTCTCTTTCTCTAGAGAGTAGTGATTATGGTGAAATGATATTTACCACATATCCCACATATGGCCCTATTAATGTGGGGCCGCCCACGAACTGAAGCTCATGGGAGGCGGGTGCAAAAAATATGTTGATCCACCAGCATTCCCATCTCAGGCAGCGGGTAATAAACCCAGCCTTGCCCCTTTAAATCAAGGGGGCAGGTGTTGCCTGGGGGGATGGCTCCCTGGGATCAATGTTATTAACTTCTGCAATCCAGGGCAGAAACCACTGGACCCTCTGGTCAAAACTGAAAAAAAAATTTTTTTTTAAAGTTCAGTATTGTTTTCAGTAGGTTCCACCAAAATGTTTGCCAATTTTCATTTTAAAAACGAATTTGAATTAATTAAATCAATTAAGGGGCAAGGTTAGCTCAGTCAGTAGAGCGTTTGGCTAGAAACCACAAGGTTCCTGGTTCGATACCGGCCCTCACCAACTCAGTGTATGAGTAGCACAGGGATCTGTGCGGTAAAGTAAGGACCTCATGGTAGGTGTGGCACTCCACTTCAGACACAAAAACAATCTCCTTGGTCTAGCACTAGTGAAAAGGGAATAGACTCCTGATAGGCTGATACCGACTTTAGGCCACCCCGACGACTTTACTTACTTTTTATTTAAGGTCAATTTTTTGTTTAAGTTGAAAAGTAGTAACATAAAAACATCAGAAAAAAGCAAAATAATATTACATATTTAATTAATTTTTAATTCTTTAACTGCATCAGATGCAGTTTTGTGTCATATACAAAATACACCATTTTTTTGTGGGGGGGGTACTTCTCTGCAAGGGATACAGTCAGTATATTCTAAGCCCCACCTACATAGAGGTTAGGTCATTATCCTTAGCCATTTGCTAACCACCTAAAGTCATTTAAACTCAATAAGGTTGTAGTGATATGATTAATAAAGAAAGTTTACTCACCAAAAGCAAAAATAACAATGATGAAAATAAGTATTTGCACATAGGATCAGTGCAAGTATAAAGTAAAAATAAAAATTGTATTTTTGGACCAATCAAAAGCCTTCACACCTAAACAAGAAGGTTTTTAAAAAAAACAATTTTGGAGCCTATCTAGAGATATAAATAAGGCTATTTTCAGCTAAGCTAACAGATTCAATCTTCAGTCTACACAACTCCACACTACTCACTACGAAGCCTTTTCCTGCTACTATTAAACAGATAATCCTTGAATGAAGCCACTCCTTTTCCCTCTATCCAAAATCCATTGCATACGAACATTGAGGACTACACTTTCTACCACTAAAAAGGACTATATGTAACCCTTTCTTTCTCTACTACTGAACATTCTTACTACTTCATCTTCTCCTGATATATATACATGAACTGTGAACTATTATTACTCTTGTAAGTTTTATCACTTTGAATACAAGGTTTATTTATTATTTCATTGAATATTTGTCTTTCTTTTCTGACTTGTTCAATCTTATGGCGGTTTGGTTATAACTATATATCAAATATATACATATATTAAACCACCATATGGTATTCAATTCATTTGAATATAAAATGTCAATAGTTGGTATTCATAGAATCAGCAAGGCAAAAAATAATGAAGGTACCATGTCTGAGAGAGAGAGAGAGAGAGAGAGAGAGAGAGAGAGAGAGAGAGAGAGAGAGAGAGAGAGAGAGTTTGTATCCATATTCTTTCAATTCCCACTTTTGTTATTTAACGGAAATAAAGATAGCTCCTGATTCAGAACACTCACTTACAATACAAAAAGTTGACAAGTTCACCTAACAGACCAGTAGAACACCCACTGGATGTTGCCAGAGCTGTGATTTTCGGCAGAATGAAAAAAAACTCATCTGTGCGCATATGGATCAGCACATGCTGAAATCTTGAAAAGAAATTATAAAGATAAAATCAGAATTTTAATTTTTCAGCCAATCTGTTACCTTCATGGTAAAATAAAGAAGGCCAAAAAGCTGATCTATTCCTCTACCTGAAGAAAGTATAAATTCCTCGACTTTGAATGACCAGGAAGCAGTTCACCGGTGAGACAGAGCTGAGAAGACAGAGAGTAGGGCGTTCATACACCGACCAGAAAGCACAGCAGCCAGCCATCAGCCGATGAACACAGGAAGGGCGTGCTGAACACTAGCCACCATAACAAGACAGCAGACATCACTCGTCACCTTTTTACCCTCCCCCGTCCTGACACTGGTCGACCCAACCGAACCTTTCCCACCCAACCCTTCTCTTAAAGAGACGAACCACCATCTCATTGTGACTATCATCACTATGATTTCGACCATCAACTACGAGACTTACCCACTTCTCTAGTACAAATCAGCCCCACATCATTGCCAGCATCAACCAACACATCACCAAGGCTCGAACCACATCTCGTTTCGACTAACACCACAACCGATTCAACCATCAACTGCCATACTTTCTACCTACATCTCTAACATGTATTGTGTCCACATCATATCACCTAGGCTCGAACCACATCTCGTTTCGACTAACACCACAACCGATTCAACCATCAACTGCCAGACTTTCTACCTACATCTCTAACATGTATTGTGTCCACATCATATCACCTAGGCTCGAACCACATCTCGTTTCTACTAACACACAACCGATTCAACCATCAACTGCCAGACTTTCTACCCACATCTCTAACATGTATTGTGTCCACATCATATCACCTAGGCTCGAACCACATCTCGTTTCGACTAACACCACAACCGATTCAACCATCAACTGCCAGACTTTCTACCTACATCTCTAACATGTATTGTGTCCACATCATATCACCTAGGCTCGAACCACATCTCGTTTCTACTAACACCACAACCGATTCAACCATCAACTGCCAGACTTTCTACCTACATCTCTAACATGTATTGTGTCCACATCATATCACCTAGGCTCGAACCACATCTCGTTTCTACTAACACCACAACCGATTCAACCATCAACTGCCAGACTTCTACCACATCTCTAACATGTATTGTGTCCACATCATATCACCTAGGCTCGAACCACATCTCGTTTCTACTAACACCACAACCGATTCAACCATCAACTGCCAGACTTTCTACCTACATCTCTAATGTATTGTGTCCACATCATATCACCTAGGCTCGAACCACATCTCGTTTCTACTAACACCACAACCGATTCAACCATCAACTGCCAGACTTTCTACCCACATCTCTAACATGTATTGTGTCCACATCATATCACCTAGGCTCGAACCACATCTCGTTTCTACTAACACCACAACCGATTCAACCATCAACTGCCAGACTTTCTACCCACATCTCTAACATGTATTGTGTCCACATCATATCACCTAGGCTCGAACCACATCTCGTTTCTACTAACACCACAACCGATTCAACCATCAACTGCCAGACTTTCTACCTACATCTCTAACATGTATTGTGTCCACATCATATCACCTAGGCTCGAACCACATCTCGTTTCTACTAACACCACAACCGATTCAACCATCAACTGCCAGACTTTCTACCTACATCTCTAACATGTATTGTGTCCACATCATATCACCTAGGCTCGAACCACATCTCGTTTCTACTAACACCACAACCGATTCAACCATCAACTGCCAGACTTTCTACCTACATCTCTAACATGTATTGTGTCCACATCATATCACCTAGGCTCGAACCACATCTCGTTTCTACTAACACCACAACCGATTCAACCATCAACTGCCAGACCTTCTACCCACATCTCTAACATGTATTGTGTCCACATCATATCACCTAGGCTCGAACCACATCTCGTTTCTACTAACACCACAACCGATTCAACCATCAACTGCCAGACCTTCTACCCACATCTCTAACATGTATTGTGTCCACATCATATCACCTAGGCTCGAACCACATCTCGTTTCTAACACCACAACCGATTCAACCATCAACTGCCAGACTTCTACCACATCTCTAACATGTATTGTGTCCACATCATATCACCTAGGCTCGAACCACATCTCGTTTCTACTAACACCACAACCGATTCAACCATCAACTGCCAGACTTCTACCCACATCTCTAACATGTATTGTGTCCACATCATATCACCTAGGCTCGAACCACATCTCGTTTCTACTAACACCACAACCGATTCAACCATCAACTGCCAGACTTCTACCCACATCTCTAACATGTATTGTGTCCACATCATATCACCTAGGCTCGAACCACATCTCGTTTCTACTAACACCACAACCGATTCAACCATCAACTGCCAGACCTTCTACCTACATCTCTAACATGTATTGTGTCCACATCATATCACCTAGGCTCGAACCACATCTCGTTTCTACTAACACCACAACCGATTCAACCATCAACTGCCAGACTTTCTACCTACATCTCTAACATGTATTGTGTCCACATCATATCACCTAGGCTCGAACCACATCTCGTTTCTACTAACACCACAACCGATTCAACCATCAACTGCCAGACTTTCTACCCACATCTCTAACATGTATTGTGTCCACATCATATCACCTAGGCTCGAACCACATCTCGTTTCGACTAACACCACAACCGATTCAACCATCAACTGCCAGACTTTCTACCCACATCTCTAACATGTATTGTGTCCACATCATATCACCTAGGCTCAAACCACATCTCGTTTCGACTAACACCACAACCGATTCAACCATCAACTGCCAGACTTTCTACCTACATCTCTAACATGTATTGTGTCCACATCATATCACCTAGGCTCGAACCACATCTCGTTTCTACTAACACCACAACCGATTCAACCATCAACTGCCAGACTTTCTACCTACATCTCTAACATGTATTGTGTCCACATCATATCACCTAGGCTCGAACCACATCTCGTTTCTAACACCACAACCGATTCAACCATCAACTGCCAGACTTTCTACCCACATCTCTAACATGTATTGTGTCACATCATATCACCTAGGCTCGAACCACATCTCGTTTCGACTAACACCACAACCGATTCAACCATCAACTGCCAGACTTTCTACCTACATCTCTAACATGTATTGTGTCACATCATATCACCTAGGCTCGAACCACATCTCGTTTCGACTAACACCACAACCGATTCAACCATCAACTGCCAGACTTCTACCTACATCTCTAACATGTATTGTGTCCACATCATATCACCTAGGCTCGAACCACATCTCGTTTCGACTAACACCACAACCGATTCAACCATCAACTGCCAGACTTTCTACCTACATCTCTAACATGTATTGTGTCCACATCATATCACCTAGGCTCGAACCACATCTCGTTTCGACTAACACCACAACCGATTCAACCATCAACTGCCAGACTTTCTACCTACATCTCTAACATGTATTGTGTCCACATCATATCACCTAGGCTCGAAACCACATCTCGTTTCGACTAACACCACAACCGATTCAACCATCAACTGCCAGACTTTCTACCCACATCTCTAACATGTATTGTGTCCACATCATATCACCTAGGCTCGAACCACATCTCGTTTCGACTAACACCACAACCGATTCAACCATCAACTGCCAGACTTTCTACCTACATCTCTAACACCTATTGTGTCTACATCATATCACCTAGGCTCGAACCACATCTCGTTTCGACTAACACCACAACCGATTCAACCATCAACTGCCAGACTTTCTACCTACATCTCTAACATGTATTGTGTCCACATCATATCACCTAGGCTCGAACCACATCTCGTTTCGACTAACACCACAACCGATTCAACCATCAACTGCCAGACTTTCTACCCACATCTCTAACACATATTGTGTCCACATCATATCACCTAGGCTCGAACCACATCTCGTTTCGACTGACACCACAACCGATTCAACCATCAACTGCCAGACTTCTACCCACATCTCTAACATGTATTGTGTCCACATCATATCACCTAGGCTCGAACCACATCTCGTTTCGACTAACACCACAACCGATTCAACCATCAACTGCCAGACTTTCTACCCACATCTCTAACATGTATTGTGTCCACATCATATCACCTAGGCTCGAACCACATCTCGTTTCGACTAACACCACAACCGATTCAACCATCAACTGCCAGACTTTCTACCCCACATCTCTAACATGTATTGTGTCCACATCATATCACCTAGGCTCGAACCACATCTCGTTTCGACTAACACCACAACCGATTCAACCATCAACTGCCAGACTTTCTACCCACATCTCTAACATGTATTGTGTCCACATCATATCACCTAGGCTCGAACCACATCTCGTTTCGACTAACACCACAACCGATTCAACCATCAACTGCCAGACTTTCTACCCACATCTCTAACATGTATTGTGTCCACATCATATCACCTAGGCTCGAACTACATCTCGTTTCGACTAACACCACAACCGATTCAACCATCAACTGCCAGACTTTCTACCCACACCTCTAATACCATCGTGCCCCTATCACCGCCAGCATCAACTATCGTATCATGGAGCCTCGAACCACCATCACATTCAGCTAACACCGTTACCATTATACTACCAAAACCAGGTTTTCCACCCACTCTGTAGATATCACTAGAAACACTGCTAAAGTCTACAACCTTTTCTTTTCATCAATACAATCTACTGAAACCTTCAACCTGTGTTTGTTTTTCCTTTGCTACCATACGCTTACTCCTCCCCGCTTGATATAACACTTTGGATTGTGTTATTGTTCTGTGTAGTTTAATTGTTTTGCACACTATTTTATGATATTGCTATCTAATACAGAAAATTTGCGAACAGATTTATTCACCTAACAGGTACTACCACTCAAGGTTAGAGTGGACCTGGGAGTATTGACAAAGAAGGGGTATTCCACACTCAACAGATCTCCAGGAGTGGAACCTCACCATCAGATGCAGTTGTGTGTCATACACCTTGGTTATATCCTTCTGCAGGGGATACAGTCAGCATATTCTAAGCCCCACCTATATAGAGGTTCAGTCAGTATCCTTAGGCATCTGCTAACCAACCAAAGTCATTTAAACCACCATATGGTATTCGATCCGTTTAAATATAAAAATGTCAATAGTTGGTATTCATAGAATCAGCAAAGCCAAAAAATAATGAAGGTACCAGTGAGAGAGAGAGAGAGAGAGAGAGAGAGAGAGAGAGAGAGAGAGTGTATCCACATTCTTCCAATTCTCACTTTGGATTGTGTTATTGCCTCATTTACATATTGTATGAATAGTTAAAAAGAAATAATAAAAAAATCAACTATGATGTCTAACGTGATCAAAATTCATGATTTTCTCAATGTCATTTATGCAGCCATCAATAATATTCAAATCTGCAAGGATAAACATGCAACATTACCCAATGTGAAATGTAACTGGAAAGTCACCCCCCATCACCAAGTAACAATGAATCTAAATCACCCCCTAATCAGCTACTTGGCACAACTGACATTGTCCATTACACATTTAGCTTGCCAATTCATTTTTGGTCAGTTAGCAAAATTCATTGCCAGCTTTTAATGCATTTACTATACACACAAAAAATACCTGTTTTTTTTTTAATATTTTTTAGGATCATATTTTCCTTTCTTAGGTGAAAATTTGTATATTTTAATGACAACAAATATGTACATTTGTCAAGAGATAAAAAAATGGTGTGTAGATATATATCTATCAGTAATGAGATTTAAATGAAAGAATAAGATCAATAAGTTGGATTGTTTCATTACAAACAATCAAAGTGTGCAGTATAAGAATATAATAGCTAAAAAGCTTTTTTTTTTTTTTTTATATTACACTATTTATATGTGTGTGAGTGTAGCTATAGAACACGTGTCAAATTCACTATAATGAAAATTGACAGTTAATAAGTACTATCACACACGTTGTGTATATATATATATATATATATATATATATATATATATATATATAATAGTACTTGCTAGCTGTCAATTTTCATTATAGAGAATTTGACACATGTCCTATAGCTACACTCCCACATACATAAAAATATGTGTGTGTATGTGTGTGTATATATATACACATATATACACACACACAGATATATATATACACACGCACACATACATATATACACACATGCATACATACTTACACATACACACACACACACACACACACACAGGCATTATGAGGATCATTCAAACAAATAAGGTGAATTTTGTCTAATGAATTTGCAATAGAAAGCACTGCTTTAAAGTGGCACCTTTTTCAAAGAAATCAATTGTGATGGGCCCTTTCATATCCCAGAACAGCTTAGGTAAATGCTATAAATAGCAGGGTTTTCGAAGAACAGTTCAGAAGACCAACTTATGACTGGATATTCCACGTCTCTCAACTCAGAAATATTTGCCTACCGCTGAAGGTATTACAAGCTATATCTTTCTCTCTCTACAAGTTACTTCACTGTTGATATATAGAACATTACCCTTTCTTTCTCCATTGGAGGTAATTCAACACTTTCTTCCTCTCATTACGTGAACTTTTAAAAAAGCATATTCTGCAGGAATTTGATCATTATTTTGACTATGGTAATCTATTTGTTTTAATTCACATATTACTTGTTAAATTTATGATTTATTTGTTTTTCTGTCTTAATATATGTGACCTTATGGTGTGTTTGTTGTAATTACTAATATATACATATATATCCACTCATTATATAAACTCTCAGTAAACTGTAACAGTATTCTAAGTAGAATAAAGCTTTCTCAAGCCTAACCGTGTGTGTTCGTTTATTATTACAGTAGTTAGCCTAACAGATAAAGACACATACAAATTACATATTTAGAAATATAATTTTGTTTTCTTTCCAACCATATAAATATTTTTTAAGATTGGACTAGAAATGCGCAAGAAATTGCGATTTGAATCGAATAAGGTGCAAATCTGTCAATGTCCACTGATTTTACAAAAATGCTGGTAATGCTAATTATTGGTACAGAAAAATGAAATAGACAAATCAAGTTCCAACAGTTGCCTATGATTTTTTGCATTCATATTACATTAATACCCCAGGGAAAGGCATGAATCCAACTCTTCTCCAATGTTAAGAGTAAAATAGTAAGGCAGACTGGGTTCTCTAGTCCTGGTAGGGCAACCTGTCTAGAAAAACAGCCAAATGAAAACATTTTGCTAAAATCTCATGGGTCAGCATGGCAAAGTATGAATTTTAATACTTAAGCCGATCTTAAATGTCAGGACTTCAATTTAGTAACAATGCTACATACAGTTGTAGTGTAATTATTATGGTCTACAGGGAATTTGGGGATTGAAAAGAAAACTATAATCAGATTTCTGGAGAAAGAGAAGAAAAAGAAATAAGAACAAAGGTTAAAGTTTGGAAGGGTAAAAACTCAACAGGGGGTCAGCAATTGACCAACGAATGACCCTGGAACTAGATTTAAAAATAAAAACGGAAGTTCTGGGTTTTGACCAGAAGCGGATGTGACCTTTCCTCACCCCCGGAACCAAAAACGGAAGAAGAGAAAAATCGGCTGGGCCTTTGTAAGGGGCAGATGGGGTTTCCTGAGTTCCCCCATGATGTGTTTTGCATAGTAGTACCAAACATGATTTACAATAGAATAATTTGACCTTACCCTCTATCTCTCCTTCTCTCTAAAAAAGAACCTACGAGCCTAGAAATAAATCCCTTTGTGACTATGTTGTTTCTGAACTAACGACGGCTACTACTACTAACAACTACTACAACTCGAATTTGGCCCTGAAGTGAAGTTTATTGCTTTCTGGTTATTTTGTAGCATATGTGTTTTTGTATTGGGGGGGGGTTGTGTAGAAGATTACCTTTTAAGTTAAGACTATACTCCCCCTTAAAATTAATACATTTAAATAAAGACATTTATAATTATTAAGGCATGAACTCACCACATTAGTAACTTAGTTTGCAAGATGATATTGCTAACTATACATACTGCATACATATAGTCTACATTTTAAAGACAACTTTTAAGCATAATAATAATTTTATAAGGTTAAAATTCAAACGTAATGAAAAATGTATTGTATTTAGGGTTAGTTAAATGGGAAAATAAATAAATAATTTATCAGTCAATAGTGAACCACTATTGACTGATAAATTATTTATTTATTTTCCCATTTAACTAACCCTAAACCCTAACCCTAACCCTGTCTTCTTTTTTCCTAGTAGATCAATAGATAAATAAATAATTTATCAGTCAAGAGTGGTTTCCCTTTGTTTATGTTGGAGTTATAGGAAATAACCTACTTATGTATAAGTCAATCTTTGATTTTATGGATATGAAATCATTAATGAATTTTTTAAACCAAGTTTTTTTTTTACTCATTTTTCATTACGTTTGAATTTTAACCTTATAAAATTAACTAACCCTTTGTTTATGTTGGAGTTATGTAGGAAATAACCAATAAGTATATATAAGTGTAGGTGTTTATAAAATCAGACCAGCAAGACTTAAAAGTATTAGTTTCCTGTTCCAAATCAGAGGAATCACAGACTATAAGAGTTTTCCCTCTTAAGAAAAAGAAGAAAATGAAAAGAAAAAAAAGCACACAAAAAATTCTTCATTGCCAACTCCCACTGTTTATAATTTCACTTTTTTTTTTGGTTCTCAGATCTGACCCAGAAATTTATTAAAGCATCAACTTAAACACAATTAAAACATACCATATCCTCTACTGTAAGTATTGTAAGTTGTTTTAGGTTTTTTTTTTGTTGAGGGTAGAGAGAGAGAGAGAGAGAGAGAGAGAGAGAGAGAGAGAGAGAGAGGTAGAGAGAGATGTGTGTGTGTGTGTGTGTGTGTGTGTGTAGTCGACACAATTACGACCAATGGATAACACAATGTAATCTAAATTGGAGAGTTAATTAAAATATCCTAGCCAGATAATTGTTTATACAGAATCATAATGGTACCATTATTATATGTAATACAGTTGAAGGGATGGTAAGAATTGGCAAAAAATATTCAATCAGGAGAATCAAGTGGAAAGTAAACAAAAAAAATTAAAGAATTAAAAAATTTTACTCTAGAAATGTTCCAACTTGAAAACAATTTATTCTTTATTTATTTTTCTTTTAATTTAAAAAAAAATAAGAGACAGAGCAAAAGAATTATAATTAGAAAACAGAAAAAAAAACATTTACAGAAATACACAGCTAAAAACTATTTCTGTTATTTTGAGAAGATTGATTTTAACAGCATGTCAACCTGTCTAGGGTTATTTTATGTCCAGATTTTAAGGAATTCCATTCATTGTATGTTTATATTTTCATTCTTTGTGTAGCTGTTTCTACAGAGGTTTTTTTTTAAACAGTCCTATGAATATAAATCATTTTTTGAACAGATCTATTTGACCTATAGATGGGATCCTAACAGGTACTACCACTTGAGCCAGTATGGACCTTGGATTAATGGTAATGAAGGGGTACTCCACACTCTCCAGAACTGGAGCCACACCAGTTTAGTGTCCACAGAAGAATGTCACTTATGAATTCATTTTTGCTTCTTCACCAGTGTGCAGCATTTCTTGTTTGTCCTACTCGGACTTGTGTGATAGGCTATTGGAAAAATTATAGATAAATTATCTGCCCCTGGCACCAGAGGGTGAATTGCCAATATACAATATTGGCGCCTAAATTAAATTCCATGACAAAAGTCACTTATCGTGTTGGGCAGTCAACCAGTGAGTCATGTTTTCCAGTGCTCCTTTACCTTCAACCCTCAGCAAGATAAGTCTGGCAGCAAGCGCCATTAAGTTTGCAACCTTTTGTACCTTTTTGAATATATGTCTTTTTATCTTCAATTATTTTTTTTGTCTTCTTCATCCAAATTTATGTGCTGCGAATTATATGAGTTATGTGAAACCTTATTAGGGGTCAAGTGGTCATACACCTATTTTCTTCTGGGTTGTTATAAGACAGCATGCAGCATCTTTATGTAGCTTTCATCTAGATTTTTCTCTGAGCACTTTGAGTCCAAACAGTACAGCCATACAGTGGTACTGATATGGCTATGGCTTGAAAGAATTTTTGCTTTACAAGATGCTGGGTGGGTGAACCAAACTAACCAAATGACATCAAGACATTAGTATTATCTGCGTTATTCAAACTATTGTCCTCATCTTTATTGTTATCTGTACAACGTTTCGGCCGATATGCCCTCCGGCCTTCTTCATGTATTCTTGTTGGACTTGGGAACTTCTCGGACTCGTGAATTTTTCTTTTTTGGACTTGGGAACTTTTCTTTTCGAACTCGGGAACTTTCTTGTCATAGTCGGCAATAAGATGAGGACAATAGTCGAATAACGCAGATAATACTAATCATCTCAACATTCAGAGAGACATCAAGACATTATTGATACTAGTATAAGAATTGGTAGTGTGTTAATTCATAGCTAACCCCATATTTTTATAATGCATTAGGTTAATTGCAAAAGAGGGCAACCTAACTCAGAATATTCAGTAGGGAGAAAGACAAGTCAATTAATACAATAAAACATTTAATTACACAACATACAAAGAGGGAACATAGTTCAAGGACACCCAAGGGTCTTTCCTGGAGGTGGGGCTTACTCTTCTGTAGGGGGGGGGGATACAGTCAGCATATTCTAAGCCCCATCGACAGGGCAGAATTTTGAGAAGAGGTATTTAAACGAAAAAAGTTTGATAGTTTTTATGGAATATGCATTCAAAACATTAAAATGTTAGTCTAGAATTTAATCAGAAAAAGAAATGATTAAACTAAACAATTATTTATTTAGTCTGCTTTTTTGTTGTTGTTGTTGTTGGGGTTTTTTGTCATCTATCTTTCTCACTTTACAACATAAATTTGCCTTTAATATCAGATAAAGGTCATCACATTAACTATTTAATCGTTGATCTTTAAAGCTGCTCATTTGCACGTATTCAACATGAACAAATGGATCAGCAATTCTGCTTAACACAAGGATTCTTCACTAAGGAACAACCAAAGGATTCTACCCAACACTAAGGAACACAAGAGATCTCCACTCTAAAGTGCTTTCACCTGTAGGCCTAAAAATGGTCACAAAAATTGTAACAGGTTATGGCCCAGCTTGCTTCCAAGAATTTAACGGAAGAGTTAATACATATAAAGAGTAACCTACAAAGAAGTCAACTCCATAGAAAAACCACAACAACACAAACTATATGAATCCAGTAAACCTAAGATGCAATTGTATAAGAGGAATAAATGAATGAATCCAAAATATTTTATAGACATTACAACATTCAAGTGTTTTTTTCAATTGTACAACCTGTTATTCTTTTTTTGTACTTTACTAAAGTTGATTCCTCATAAGAGAATGACAAATATGAGAAATAATATAAGTAATAAATGAGTCAAGCTTTGAAAGTAAAACTCAAAGTATATCAAAAAGTGATATGTAAGTAAAAATAAAAAAATTAGTACAGTTTGATGATATCTGTAGAAGAATCAAGATGAAGTCTAAATAATAAATATTGGGAGCATCAGTGAAAGGGAAGAAAAATAAAGGTTTGTTGTAGAATAGTTTTGTAGACAAATGTACAAGTCATGAGAAAAGTATGAAAAGAATTGGAGATCATCCAATCAACTATGTTATATAAGTTGCCAAAAAGACAAAGGGACTTAACTCTCATTTAAGTCTTAAAAGGACTTAACTCTCAAAGCAATGAAAATTAAGTCCCTTTGTTCTTTTTCTGAGAAGAAGCTTGTAAACAATGGCAGCCATCTTTGATTCAACATAAGTTTCACAGAGGAAACATGACGCTTTTCAAATCCATTTTAATGCATGTTTTAACTCCAAAATATCATAAAGAATGGCTTTTTAATAACAATTAAGTTCATTTCAAATAATACGCAAGTACAATAGTAGGAATTTAGTCACTTAAAGTTCAAGATTACCAACAGGTGTCCCTCTCATGATTATGTATACCCAGAAAGAAGTGGGTATACAACAATTTGTGAATGGGTGAAAACTATGTTCTTGAATTTGATCTATGTTATTGTGGTAGTAAGCAAACAAACACGGTCGGACTTGCAGAAGCTTTATTCTACATAGAATACAGTGGTGGATTTTTTACCAGTTTATATAGTATTAGAAGGGAGGGGAGGTAACTCAGTTACCTATTACAGTTATCTTTTTTTTTGGGGGGGGGGGTTGAAATTGATATTTCATTTTTTATTAGTAATTTCAGGAGTGTTTTTCTTATTTCGCTATGATTCAGTGGGATTGCTCTTTGTTAAAAAAAACCCACCTCTCGAGGTGTTTAGTCATCCATGTGGGTAGAAGTTTATGTTTATTGAAAGAAATTTCCTCGTCAGCAAAAGTATGTCTACATATTTCTTTTTCATCTGTTTAAAAATTAAAAGATTTATAATTCAAATTCAAAGATGAAAAATAATAAAATACACAGTTTACATACAAAAATATTGGGTTATAGCCTATGTCTAACATAAACAAAGGGGAACCTCTTAACTGATAAATTATTTATTTTATTTATTGATCTATTAGAAAAAAAGAAGACGGGGTTAGACTTAGGCTTAGGGTTTAGGGTGAGGGTTTAGGGTTAGGGTAAGGGTTAATGGGAAAATAAATAAATAATTTATCAGTCAAGAGTGGTTCCCTTTGTTTATGTTAGACTTATAGGAAATAACAGATATTGTATACTTTATTTTCGCTACTTTTTTTTATTTTCTACTTCTTGTAGGTTATCTTTTCATGCGAGTTACCTCCCTTCTACACCAAATAAAGTGTTTAAACTGTTTTTTATTTATACAAAATACCTAATAAATAAATACATAAAGTCTTAGAATATCTTAATAATTTAAATGAGTATGAAATATCATAAGACGTTGATCTACACAGTTGTGTAAATATTCACTAGTTGACATATCACATAATTTAAATATGTAAATTTTCTTACTCAATTAGATGCTGCTGTCTTGGAAGCTGACAGTCAAAGATAGTTTATCTTTGTTAACCTCTTCTTCATTGATTCACTAAGCAACTATCTTGCTTTAGCACTGAGTTTACATAACTGGATCATGATTGGGTAATACCCTGCTATACAGAAGGTATACTACGCTATGCAAATCATACACCAGCGCTCCATCCCACTTTTCAAACTTGTAATATTTCAAGGGGAGATAACTCTTATCTCAACAATCTTGTCTACGACAGCAAACAGGTTAAATCCAGATTTATTTAATCTTTAAATTGTTGTTTTGGAAAATTTTAATAAATCATAATTAATTTTCATTGTTCAGTAGATTCTAAAATATTATAAATTGTGATGTACTAAATGTTAAAAAAATGTTAACATTTCTATGGAATTCCTTTATGGGTTAAATCGAATTTAACAGACGTAATATCTGCCATCGTATCTCACCCTGCCGAAAGAAAAAAAAAAAGCCCCAAAAAATCAGGGAATTAATTGAATTTAATTAAATTTTCAGTGTTGATATATTAATGAATAACACATATAATGCACCAGTTATTTTATTAAAAACAGTTACATTTTTTTTCATGTCAGTTAACTTTGAACCACATATCTTTGTGATGTAAAACAGATTCTGAAAGATATGTGGTTCAAAGTTAACTGACATGAAAAAATTTTTAAAGTTTTTAATAAATAACTGGTGCTTTATATCTTTTATTCATTAATATATAAACACTGAAAATTTCATTTAAATTCGGATAATTCACTGATTTGTGTTTTTTTTTTTTTTCTTTCGGCAGGGTGGAATTTAGGTCCGTTAAATTCGATTTAACCTTCATGATATTAGGATTTTAAGTCTCCACTGTTTTCACCTATGTCAACACATTATTGGAATCTTCCCCAGGTGGTTGCCACAATATCAGTTTTTTTTTCTTATAAAAATACTCCAATAGAAATATTCAACATTTTATTTAATCATCTGTGGGAGATTCCAAGAATGTGTTGACTGGGATGGTGAATATTGAAATTACATCATAAAGCTACTCCTATAAGAGTGTCAGCAGTTTTTAAAGATCACCCTGTATTTTTTAAATGTTTTATTTCTATTTTATTATTCTATAAATGTATTATTTTATACCCAGCAGATTTCCTGCCAATCTAATTTGCCTTCACATGCTGTTATGGTGATGGGATTTATGTGTATATATTTGATATATATAGTTATAACCAAACATCATAAGATTGAACAAGTAACAAAAGAAATAAAAGAAAGAATAAATAAGCCTTGTATTCAAAACAATAAAAGTTACAATAGTAATATTCATTCAATGTTCATGTACAAAGTTCAGTAGAATATGAAATATTAAGAAAGTTCAGCAATAGACAAAGGCTTAGGCTTTATTCACCACTCATAGCCCTGTGGCAAGGGATGTCTCTCTGGACTCTAGGTGTGACTAGAGAGAGTTCAAGCCGAAATTACAATGACCTAGGGATTATCTTCAAGGCTCGGAAGTTGGACATTTTTCTCACACATGTGTGGAGGGTTCTTCCGGTGTAGCCCATGGGAGTTTTTTTTTTATTCATTTTTTATTTTTATTTTATTTTGATCCCCACATATCACTATCTACATGGGTCAAGCATGAAGAATTTTTCACCTTTAGAGGTCTGAGATATATTCACTAGTTTTCCCCATCACACTCTCAGTGTTGAAGACATTAATATCAACTCATTGACATGGTCCATCTTTAAAATATCATCAGAAGTGAAGGAACCCTTTTTTTTCTTTTTCTTTTTATATTTAGTCATAAGCATCTTTAGTGCTATTTTTGATTTTAAATTACATATTCATAAAAAAGTATGAAGCAAAATTTAAAATTCAATATCTTATGTTCAGAGAACCTTTTCACTACTTTTTACTGCCACTGGTTTTCGTAAAAGGGATGCACAGTGCTTCTGTACTGATATACATTAAGTTTATTTAATAAACACACTGTGAAACTGTACAAGGAAAAACAAATAACATTCATAAAAGGATAACAGCAAATACGTTTCAAAGAAATACAAAATTAAAGTAAATGTGGGAGTGCTTACCATGTGACTGCCCTGACCAGTGGTGTAATTCAAAAGGGATTGTATGTGTGTTCCTTACACTTTTCAGTTAGGGATTCGTAGACACAGAAACTAATGGTCAGTACAAAATGGGATTAATAAACCCACTAAACTATTTAAATGGATATTGTTGTTGTAGTTAATTTTGTAAACAATAAATAACTATATAAAAATAAGATATAATTAATTGGTCAGTTTTTAGCGGTAGTTACACAACTCACATTAAAATGGGAATATTTTAGAAAATATGCAGGGTGTTTTAAAAAAGATTAAACGTTTCTATTCAAATTCTTCATTAGGATTTTAAAGTCTCCACCTGTCATCATCTCTGTCAACACATTATTGGAATCTTCACCAGGTGGTCACCACAATATCAGTTCTGTTTTTCAAATAAAGATACCCCAATAGAAATATTAACATTTTTGAAATCCCCTGTGGTAGATTCCAAAAATGTATTGACAGGGGATGGTGAATATGAGGGCTGTTTGATTATAATCATAAATGTGCTCCCATAATATTGTTAAAATTTTTTTTAAATCAGAGAAAAGATTTTTTTTTTTTTTTGCATCAGTCCCCCCCCCCCAAAAAAAAAAAAAATTTTTTTTTAGAATTACAAAAAGAGAAAATATGTTACAAAATTATTTTGAATTTTCTTTTGCATCATTTAAATATTGTTTTTAAACTACACAAAAAACAAAAAAAAAACAATATATGCTACATAAATTATTTTTTCAGTTTAAAAGAAATAACTTTAAATTTTCAAAATCACTTTTTTAGGTATTGAATTTATATTTTTTATCTTTATATTTGTATATGTTCTTCAGGATTTGATCTTTCAAACAAATGTAAAAATTAGAGACCGGAAATTTTTTTCTTCAAGTGACCAAAGGTCACACCCTTCTACATTCTGAATTGATAAAAAGAATATTTTTTCAATTTGAAAAAAATAAAATAAGCCTATTTGTTATAAAATTAGTCGTTGATAATAATTTTGGTGAAATTTTTATTAAAATCTGACAATTCCCCGATTTTGGTAATTGTTTTAAAATTAAGAAATCTTTTTTAAAAATTATTATCTCCTTGGTTATATTATCATAATGTGAAACTGGTAATTCGCCACGTACGGTTGTTGACGACTTGCGTATTACCACTTTAAATAGGCAGTTCTAACGTGTAAGGAGTTATTTCCCTATCTACACGTGTAAATGGGGCCTCCTTACCACGTAAAAAGTGTTTAATCACGAATATTCTATTATACTGAATTCTACCACTCACTGCAACAAAATGAACTGTTCAGAATCTATATGCAAGAGAGAGGAAGATAAAACTTCGAAATAAAAATAAATAAATAAATAATGTATTCTAATGTCTGTTGTTTGTTGCAGCTGCTGCTGCTCTTTTCAAAAGATAGTGTAGAACATCAGAGTTATTGCCCTTGAAACTCATTCACAATAAACATATCCAAGTTTTAAGACTCAGGCCTGCTGAGCCTAAAGTATGACTTATACTTTAGGCTCAGCATTGTATTGGGTATTGTGATTTATTCTAATGGAATTTCAACTCGTTTAGGGTTAATTTATGCTAGAAGTTTGGTAACTGAGTAATTTACATTTATTTCTCTGAATTTTTGAGATGAGGCTTGATAATTGGTATTATTCTGACTATTGTCCTCATCTTTATTGTTATCTGTATAACATTTCAGGCTGATGTGCCTTCAGCCTTCTTCAGGTATTTTGTCAAACTTGATAACCTTCGACTGCCTCTCGAACTTGGGAATTTCTCTTCGAAACTCAGGAGGCTCCGATTACAACACATAAAGTTCCTGAGTTTGAAGGAAGGTTCTAAGTTCAAGGAGGTGGTTCCCATGTTTGAGAAGGTTCTTGAGTCCAACAAGAAATACCTGAATAAGGTCAGAGAGTGTAAAAGTCGTCTGGGTGGCTAAAGTTGGTATCAGCCAATTCAGTGAGGAGTTTTATCCCTTTTCACTTGAGCTAGATCAAGAAGATTGGTTTTGCATCTGAGGTGGAGCGCCACACCTAGCATCAATGCTCCTTACTTTACCACACTGGATCCCTTTGCTACTCATATGCTGAGTTGTCAAAGGCAGTAATCAATCTAAGATCCTTTGTGGTTTCTAGCCAAACGCTCTACCAACTGAGTACAACCCTGGCAAGGGAATATCTCCCTGACAGTAGGAGTAACTTAAGGCCTAAGCTCGAATGACTGAGGAATTATCTTTGGGGCTCAGAGTTCATCCTTTTTTCATACATGCACAGAGGATTCTTCCGCTGAAGGCTCATGGGAGTTTTTTTTAATATTTATTTATTTTTATTTAATACTATACCAAGTCATATTACAGATTTAGATATTCCATTAAATCCTTCAAATAAAGAAAAATATGATAATAAAACTAAGAATTGTGGTAACTATGTTCTTGATTATTCTATTAACACAAATGAACTCAAATAAACTTGTTTTACTAAACTTATTTATCAATGTTTATTTATATTTTTATTGTGTGCTTTTTATTGACCTAAATAAATATTGCTAATTCACACATATATTACTATACATATACAAAGGGCAGTTGTGTGAATCTGTATGCGGATGAAATTGAAAATGATAGGAAAACCCATGAACAAATTAGAAGAATTTCAGCCAGGATATAGGAATTGAATTCAGTATCTGTTATATACCCACATTGGGTATATAGAAGAAGAGAGAGAGAGAGAGAGAGAGAGAGAGAGAGGGGGGGCTTACTTTAGAGATGATGGATGGTTTCTTACTTGTTCTTCATTTCTCTGATTACTTGTTGCTGATTCCTGCTGGTTTCTTCTCCAATCTGCTATGGCCAAATCTAGTTGCGTTCTTCTATCAAAGGGCTATTTCTTCTTCTTCTGGGGTTTGCTTGTTTTTATTAAATAAACTAACAGACTTTTTTGTTGCTCTGTCAAGCTTTTCATCTATTAGCCCCATGATTCCACTGCGGTTTGAAGATGACCCAGCAAGAGCAGACACAACGTCCTTCTACCTTCCAAGTCAGGTTGAACTAATAACTCTGACTAAATTATATCAAGTGTCTCTCATGGCACATGAGATTCATGCCTCTCCGTCAATGGTTCGAACAGTCTGGATTCCTAAATTTGACAGATCTGAATTTAGATTCCTAGCTATCAGGTCTCTAAATTGTAACCCATACAAGTGTGCTATGCTCATGATGGAAAAAAGGGTTTTCCCTTTTTTCCCGAAGCATGGCAACTTGTTGATAACGGAGGAAGAACTTTTGAAGATGTTGAAGTAAAATATGTTGTTTTTTCTTCCTATTTGTTTTTTCAAGTTTTTGTAGTTTTTCTGTTTGTCCATATGTTGCAATGACTATTACTGATTGTTGCAATTAGACTTTCTTTGCTCATTTAGTGTATTTATTGAGTTGTTAAATTGTCACATTTACGCAATATTCAATGTTGGCAAACACTCCATCCTTCTTGGCACATATAGTCTGTCTATGTCATCTCTCAGGTGTAATGCCTTGTGCATTTTTATCAATTTTCTTGTCCTTTGGTCAATCTGACAGAGTTCTTCCTTGTCAATTTGAAGAATGGTTAGGAGTATCTTACAAGGAGTAGCTCAGGTGTTTATTCCTTGTCAGGTTTCTGCTGCAGAATTTGGTTTCAAGAATTTTTCTCGTTTTTCTGGTGTACTCTTTTCTCACTTTTTCTTTCATCTCTGTTTATTTGATGGTGTCCACTTCCAATATTCCCAAGTATTTGTAATCATCCTTTTCCAATTGTCATTATTTCTTCCTTATTCAATTTCTTTTCCCTCCGTTATCAACAAGTGTGCCATGCTTCTGAGGAAAAAGGGGGAAAACCCTTTTTCCATCATGAGCAATGCACACTTGTTGATGTGTTACAATTTATGAGACCTGTAGCTAGGAATTAAATTCAGATCTGTCAAATTTAGAATCAAGACTGTTGGTAACCATTGACTGAGAGGCATGAATCTCATGTGCCATGAGAGACACTTGATATAGTTTTAGTCAGAGTTATTAGATTCAACCTGACTTGGAAGTAGAACGGACGTGTTTGTCTCTCTTGCTGGGTCATCTCAAACCGCAGTGGAATCATGGGCTAATAGATAAAAGCTTGATCAAGCAACAAAAAAGTCTTGTTAGTTTATTTAATTAAAAACAAGCAAACCCAGAAGAAGAAAATCAGCCTTTGATAGAAGAACGCAACTAGATGTTGGCCATAGCAGATTGGAGAAAACAGCAGGAATCAGCAACAAGTAATCAGAGAAATGAAGTAATCAAGTAAGAAGACCATCCATCATCTCTAAAGTAAGCCCCCCTCTCTCTCTCTCTCTCTCTCTCTCTCTCTCTCTTCTATATACCCAATGTGGTATATAACAGATACTGAATTCCATTCCTATATCCTGGCTGGAAATTCTTCTAATTTGTTCATGGGTTTCCTATTCATTTTCAATTTTTCATCCGGACATACAGATTCACACAACTGCCCTTTGTATATGTATAGATAGATATATGGTGTGAATTGAAGCAATATTTTTAGGGTCAATAAAAGCACACAATGAAAAATATAAAATAAACATGATAATAAGTTTAGTAAAACAGTTTATTTGAGTTCATTTGTGTTAATAGAATAATCCAAGAAACATAGTTACACTAATTCTTTAGTTATTATTATCATATTTTTCTTTATTTGAGGATTTTAATGGAATATCTAAATCTGTAATATGACTTGTGGGGTATTAGTATTAAAATAAAATAAATAAATATTAAAAAAAAACTCCCATGAGCCTTCAGCGGAAGAATCCTCTGTGCATGTATGAAAAAAAGGATGAACTTCTGAGCCCCAAAGATAATTCCTCAGTCATTCGAGCTTAGGCCTTAAGTTACTCCTACTAGTCAGGGAGATATTCCCTTGCCAGGGTTGGGTTAGCTCAGTTGGTAGAGCGTTTGGCTAGAAACCACAAGGATCTTAGTTTGATACTGGCCTTTGACAACTCAGCATATGAGTAGCAAAGGGATCAGTGTGGTAAAGTAAGGAGCAGATGCTAGGTGTGGCGCTCCACCTCAGATGCAAAACCAATCTTCTTGATCTAGCTCAAGTGAAAAGGGGATAAACTCCCTCACTGATTGGCTGATACCAACTTTAGGCCACCCAGACGACTTTTTTACACTCTCTGACCTTATTCAGGTATTTCTTGTTGGACTCAAGAACCTTCTCAAACATGGGAACCACCTCCTTGAACTTAGGAACCTTCTCTTCAAACTCAGGAGAATTTATGTTGTAATCGGGAGCCTCCTGAGTTCGAAGAGGAAATTCCCAAGTTCGAGGAGGCAGTTCTTGAGTTTGAGAAGGTTATCAAGTTTGACAAGTAATACCTGAAGAAGGCTGAAGGGCACATCAGCCTGAAATGTTATACAGATAACAATAAAGATGAGGACAATAGTCAGAATAATACAATTATCAAGCCTCATCTCAAAAATTCAGAGAAATAAATGTAAATGTACTCAGTTACCAACTTCTAGGCATAAATTAACCTAAACGAGTTGAAATTCCATTAGAATATACAATACCCAATACAATGCTGAGTCCTAAAGTATAAGTCATACTTTAGGACTCAGCAGGCCTGAGTCATTAAAACTTGGATATGTTTATTGTGAATGAGTTTCAAGGGCAATAACTCTGGATGTTCTACACTATCTTTTGAAAAGAGCAGCAGCAGCTGCAACAACAACAGACATTAGAAATACATTATTTATTTATTTATTTTTTATTTTCGAAGTTTTATCTTCCTCTCTCTTGCATATAGATTCTGAACAGTTCATTTTGTTTGCAGGTGAGTGTAGAATTCAGTATAATAGAATATTCGTGATTAAACACTATTTACGTGGTAAGGAGGCCCCATTTACACGTGTAGATAAGGGAAATAACTCCTTACACGTTAGAACTGCTATTTAAAGTGGTAATACGCAAGTCGTCAACAACCGGTACGTGGCGAATTACCAGTTTCACATTATGATAATATAACCAAGGGAGATAATAATTTTAAAAAAAGATTTCTTAATTTTAAAACAATTACCAAAAATCGGGGAATTGTCAGATTTTAATAAAATTTTCACCAAATTATTATTCAACGACTTAATTTTATAACAAATAGCTTATTTTTATTTTTTTCAAATTGAAAAAATATTCTTTTTATCAATTCAGAATGTAGAAGGGGTGTTGACCTTTGGTCACTTGAAGAAAAAAATTTCCGGTCTCTAATTTTTACATTTGTTGAAAGATCAAATCCTGAAGAACATATACAAATATATAAAGATAAAAAATATAAATTCAATACCTAAAAAAGTGATTTGAAAATTTAAAAGTTATTTCTTTTAAACTGAAAAAATAATTTATGTAGCATATATTGTTTTTTTTTTGTTTTTTTTTGTAGTTTTAAAAACAATATTTAAATTGATGCAAAAGAAAATTCAAAATAATTTTTGTAACATATTTTCTCTTTTGTAATTCTAAAAAAATTTTTTTTTTTGGGGGGGGGGACTGATGCAAAAAAAAAAATCTTTTCTCTGATTTAAAAAAAAATGTTAACAATATTATGGGAGCACATTTATGATATAATTTCAAACAGCTTCCTCATATTCACCATCCCTGTCAATACATTTTTGGAATCTACCACAGGGGATTTCAAAAATGTTAATATTTCTATTGGGGTATCTTTATTTGAAAAACAGAACTGATATTGTGGTGACCACCTGGTGAAGATTCCAATAATGTGTTGACAGAGATGATGGACAGGTGGAGACTTTAAAATCCTAATGAAGGAATTTGAATAGAAACGTTTAATCTTTTTTAAAACACCCTGCATATTTTCTAAAATATTCCCATTTTAATGTGAGTTGTGTAACTACCGCTAAACTGACCAATTAATTATATCTTATTTTTATATAGTTATTTATTGTTTACAAAATTAACTACAACAACAATATCCAATTTAAAATAGTTTAGTGGGTTTTATTAATCCCATTTTGTACTGACCATTAGTTTCTGTGGTCTACGAATCCCTAACTGAAAAGTGGTAAGGGGAACACACATACAATCCCTTTTTGGGGCAGTCGACATGGTAAGCACTCCACATTTACTTTAAGTTTTGTATTTCTTTGAAACGTATTTGCTGTTATCCTTTTTTGAATGTTATTTGTTTTTCCTTGTACAGTTTCACAGTGTTTATTAAATAAACTTAATGATATCAGTACAGAAGCACTGTGCATCCCTTTTACGAAAACCAGTGGCAGTAAAAAGTAGTGAAAAGGTTCTCTGAACATAAGATATTGAATTTTTAAATTTTGCTTCATACTTTTTTATGAATATGTAATTTAAAAATCAAAAATAGGCACTTAAAGATGCTTATGACTAAAATATAAAAAAGAAAAAGAAAAAAAAGGGTTCCTTCACTTCTGATGATATTTTAAAGATGGGACCATGTCAATGAGTTGATTATTAATGTCTTCAACACTGAGAGTGTGATGGGAAAACTAGTGAATATATCTCAGACCTCTAAAGGTGAAAAATTCTTCATGCTTGACCCATGTAGATAGTGATATGTGGGGGATCAAAATAAAATAAAAATAAAAAATGAATAAAAAAAAACTCCCATGAGGCTACACCGGAAGAACCCTCCACACATGTGTGAGAAAAATGTCCAACTTCCGAGCCTTGAAGATAATCCCTAGGTCATTGTAATTTCGGCTTGAACTCTCTCTAGTCACACCTAGAGTCCAGAGAGACATTCCCTTGCCACAGGTGGCTATGAGTGGTGAATAAAGCCTAAGCCTTTGTCTATTGCTGAACTTTCTTAATATTTCATATTCTACTGAACTTTGTACATGAACATTGAATGAATATTACTATTGTAACTTTTATTGTTTTGAATACAAGGCTTATTTATTCTTTCTTTTATTTCTTTTGTTACTTGTTCAATCTTATGATGGTTTGGTTATAACTATATATCAAATATATACACATAAATCCCATCACCATAACAGCATGTGAAGGCAAATTAGATTGGCAGGAAATCTGCTGGTATAAAATAATACATTTGATAGAATAAAATAGAAATAAAACATTTAAAAAATACAGGGTGATCTTTAAAAACTGCTGACACTCTTATAGGAGTAGCTTTATGATGTAATTTCAATATTCACCATCCCAGTCAACACATTCTTGGAATCTCCCACAGATGATTAAATAAAATGTTGAATATTTCTATTGGAGTATTTTTATAAGAAAAAAAGAACTGATATTGTGGCAACCACCTGGGGAAGATTCCAATAATGTGTTGACATAGGTGAACAGGTGGAGACTTAAAATCCTAATATCATGAAGGGTTAAATCGAATTTAACGGACCTAAATTCCACCCTGCCGAAAGAAAAAAAAAAAAACACAAAATCAGTGAATTATCCGAATTTAATGAAATTTTCAGTGTTTATATATTAATGAATAAAAGATATAAAGCACCAGTTATTTTATTTAAAAACTTTAAAAATTTTTTCATGTCAGTTAACTTTGAACCACATATCTTTCAGAATCTGTTTTACATCACAAAGATATGTGGTTCAAAGTTAACTGACATGAAAAAATGTAACTGTTTTTAAATAAAATAACTGGTGCATTATATGTGTTATTCATTAATATATCAACACTGAAAATTTAATTAAATTCAATTAATTCCCTGATTTTTTGGGGCTTTTTTTTTTCTTTCGGCAGGGTGAGATACGATGGCAGATATTACGTCTGTTAAATTCGATTTAACCCATAAAGGAATTCCCATAGAAATGTTAACATTTTTTTAACATTTAGTACATCACAATTTATAATATTTTAGAATCTACTGAACAATGAAAAATTAATTATGATTTATTAAAATTTTCCAAAACAACAATTTAAAGATTAAATAAATCTGGATTTAACCTGTTTGCTGTCGTAGACAAGATTGTTGAGATAAGAGTTATCTCCCCTTGAAATATTACAAGTTTGGAAAAGTGGGATGGGAGCGCTGGTGTATGATTTGCATAGCGTAGTATACCTTCTGTATAGCAGGGGTATTACCCAATCATGATCCAGTTATGTAAACTCAGTGCTAAAGCAAGATAGTTGCTTAGTGAATCAATGATAGAAGAGGTTAACAAAGATAAACTATCTTTGACTGTCAGCTTCCAAGACAGCAGCATCTAATTGAGTAAAGAAAATTTACATATTTAAATTATGTGATATGTCAACTAGTGAATATTTACACAACTGTGTAGATCAACGTCTTATGATATTTCATACTCATTTAAATTATTAAGATATTCTAAGACTTTTATGTATTTATTTATTAGGTATTTTGTATAAATAAAAAACAGTTTAAACACTTTATTTGGTGTAGAAGGGGAGGTAACTCGCATGAAAAGATAACCTACAAGAAGTAGTGAAAATAAAAAAAAGTAGCGAAAATAAAGTATACAATATCTGGTTATTTCCTATAAGTCTAACATAAACAAAGGGGAACCACTCTTGACTGATAAATTATTTATTTATTTTCCCATTAAACCCTTACCCTAACCCTAAACCCTCACCCTAAACCCTAAGCCTAAGTCTAACCCCGTCTTCTTTTTTTCTAATAGATCAATAAATAAATAAATAATTTATCAGTTAAGAGTGGTTCCCCTTTGTTTATGTTAGACATAGGCTATAACCCAATATTTTTGTATGGTAAACTGTGTATTTTATTATTTTCATCTTTGAATTTGAATTATAAATCTTTTAATTTTTAAACAGATGAAAAAGAAATATGTAGACATACTTTTGCTGACGAGGAAATTTCTTTCAATAAACATAAACTTCTACCCACATGGATGACTAAACACCTCGAGAGGTGGGTTTTTTTTAACAAAGAGCAATCCCACTGAATCATAGCGGAAATAAGAAAAACACTCCTGAAATTACTAATAAAAAATGAAATATCAATTTCAACCCCCCCCCCAAAAAAAAGATAACTGTAATAGGTAACTGAGTTACCTCCCCTCCCCTTCTAATTACTATATAAACTGGTAAAAAATCCACCACTGTATTCTATGTAGAATAAAGCTTCTGCAAGTCCGACCGTGTTTGTTTGCTTACTACCACAATAACATAGATCAAATTCAAGAACATAGTTTTCACCCATTCACAAATTGTTGTATACCCACTTCTTTCTGGGTATACATAATCATGAGAGGGACACCTGTTGGTAATCTTGAACTTTAAGTGACTAAATTCCTACTATTGTACTTGCGTATTATTTGAAATGAACTTAATTGTTATTAAAAAGCCATTCTTTATGATATTTTGGAGTTAAAAACATGCATTAAAATGGATTTGAAAAGCGTCATGTTTCCTCTGTGAAACTTATGTTGAATCAAAGATGGCTGCCATTGTTTACAAGCTTCTTCTCAGAAAAAGAACAAAGGGACTTAATTTTCATTGCTTTGAGAGTTAAGTCCTTTTAAGACTTAAATGAGAGTTAAGTCCCTTTGTTCTTTTTGGCAACTTATATAACATAGTTGATTGGATGATCTCCAATTCTTTTCATACTTTTCTCATGACTTGTACATTTGTCTACAAAACTATTCTACAACAAACCTTTATTTTTCTTCCCTTTCACTGATGCTCCCAATATATTATTTAGACTTCATCTTGATTCTTCTACAGATATCATCAACTGTACTAATTTTTTATTTTTTTACTTACATATCACTTTTTGATATACTTTGAGTTTTACTTTCAAAGCTTGACTCATTTATTACTTATATTATTTCTCATATTTTGTCATTCTCTTATGAGGAATCAACTTTAGTAAAGTACAAAAAAAGAATAACAGGTTGTACAATTGAAAACCACTTGAATGTTGTAATGTCTATAAATATTTTGGATTCATTCATTTATTCCTCTTATACAATTGCATCTTAGGTTTACTGGATTCATATAGTTTGTGTTGTGTGGTTTTTCTATGGAGTTGACTTCTTTGTAGGTTACTCTTTATATGTATTAACTCTTCCGTTAAATTCTTGGAAGCAAGCTGGGCCATAACCTGTTACAATTTTTGTGACCATTTTTAGGCCTACAGGTGAAAGCACTTTAGAGTGGAGATCTCTTGTGTTCCTTAGTGTTGGGTAGAATCCTTTGGTTGTTCCTTAGTGAAGAATCCTTGTGTTAAGCAGAATTGCTGATCCATTTGTTCATGTTGAATACGTGCAAATGAGCAGCTTTAAAGATCAACGATTAAATAGTTAATGTGATGACCTTTATCTGATATTAAAGGCAAATTTATGTTGTAAAGTGAGAAAGATAGATGACAAAAAACCCCAACAACAACAACAACAAAAAAGCAGACTAAATAAATAATTGTTTAGTTTAATCATTTCTTTTTCTGATTAAATTCTAGACTAACATTTTAATGTTTTGAATGCATATTCCATAAAAACTATCAAACTTTTTTCGTTTAAATACCTCTTCTCAAAATTCTGCCCTGTCGATGGGGCTTAGAATATGCTGACTGTATCCCCCCCCCTACAGAAGAGTAAGCCCCACCTCCAGGAAAGACCCTTGGGTGTCCTTGAACTATGTTCCCTCTTTGTATGTTGTGTAATTAAATGTTTTATTGTATTAATTGACTTGTCTTTCTCCCTACTGAATATTCTGAGTTAGGTTGCCCTCTTTTGCAATTAACCTAATGCATTATAAAAATATGGGGTTAGCTATGAATTAACACACTACCAATTCTTATACTAGTATCAATAATGTCTTGATGTCTCTCTGAATGTTGAGATGATTAGTATTATCTGCGTTATTCGGACTATTGTCCTCATCTTTATTGCCGACTATGACAAGAAAGTTCCCGAGTTCGAAAAGAAGGTTCCCAAGTCCAAAAAGAAAATTCACGAGTCCGAGAAGGTTCCCAAGTCCAACAAGAAATACATGAAGAAGGCCGGAGGGCATATCGGCCGAAACGTTGTACAGATAACAATAAAGATGAGGACAATAGTTTGAATAACGCAGATAATACTAATGTCTTGATGTCATTTGGTTAGTTTGGTTCACCCACCCAGCATCTTGTAAAGCAAAAATTCTTTCAAGCCATAGCCATATCAGTACCACTGTATGGCTGTACTGTTTGGACTCAAAGTGCTCAGAGAAAAATCTAGATGAAAGCTACATAAAGATGCTGCATGCTGTCTTATAACAACCCAGAAGAAAATAGGTGTATGACCACTTGACCCCTAATAAGGTTTCACATAACTCATATAATTCGCAGCACATAAATTTGGATGAAGAAGACAAAAAAATAATTGAAGATAAAAAGACATATATTCAAAAAGGTACAAAAGGTTGCAAACTTAATGGCGCTTGCTGCCAGACTTATCTTGCTGAGGGTTGAAGGTAAAGGAGCACTGGAAAACATGACTCACTGGTTGACTGCCCAACACGATAAGTGACTTTTGTCATGGAATTTAATTTAGGCGCCAATATTGTATATTGGCAATTCACCCTCTGGTGCCAGGGGCAGATAATTTATCTATAATTTTTCCAATAGCCTATCACACAAGTCCGAGTAGGACAAACAAGAAATGCTGCACACTGGTGAAGAAGCAAAAATGAATTCATAAGTGACATTCTTCTGTGGACACTAAACTGGTGTGGCTCCAGTTCTGGAGAGTGTGGAGTACCCCTTCATTACCATTAATCCAAGGTCCATACTGGCTCAAGTGGTAGTACCTGTTAGGATCCCATCTATAGGTCAAATAGATCTGTTCAAAAATGATTTATATTCATAGGACTGTTTAAAAAAAAAACCTCTGTAGAAACAGCTACACAAAGAATGAAAATATAAACATACAATGAATGGAATTCCTTAAAATCTGGACATAAATAACCCTAGACAGGTTGACATGCTGTTAAAATCAATCTTCTCAAATAACAGAAATAGTTTTTAGCTGTGTATTTCTGTAAATGTTTTTTTTCTGTTTCTAATTATAATTCTTTGCTCTGTCTCTTATTTTTTTTTAAATTAAAAGAAAATAAATAAAGAATAAATTGTTTTCAAGTTGGAACATTTCTAGAGTAAAATTTTTTAATTCTTTAATTTTTTTTGTTTACTTTCCACTTGATTCTCCTGATTGAATATTTTTTGCCAATTCTTACCATCCCTTCAACTGTATTACATATAATAATGGTACCATTATGATTCTGTATAAACAATTATCTGGCTAGGATATTTTAATTAACTCTCCAATTTAGATTGCATTGTGTTATCCATTGGTCGTAATTGTGTCGACTACACACACACACAACACACACACACACATCTCTCTACCTCTCTCTCTCTCTCTCTCTCTCTCTCTCTCTCTCTCTCTCTCTCTACCCTCAACAAAAAAAAACCTAAAACAACTTACAATACTTACAGTAGAGGATATGGTATGTTTTAATTGTGTTTAAGTTGATGCTTTAATAAATTTCTGGGTCAGATCTGAGAACCAAAAAAAAAAGTGAAATTATAAACAGTGGGGAGTTGGCAATGAAGAATTTTTGTGTGCTTTTTTTTTTTCTTTCATTTTCTTCTTTTTCTTAAGAGGGAAAACTCTTATAGTCTGTGATTCCTCTGATTTGGAACAGGAAACTAATACTTTTAAGTCTTGCTGGTCTGATTTTATAAACACCTACACTTATATATACTTATTGGTTATTTCCTACATAACTCCAACATAAACAAAGGGTTAGTTAATTTTATAAGGTTAAAATTCAAACGTAATGAAAAATGAGTAAAAAAAAAACTTGGTTTAAAAAATTCATTAATGATTTCATATCCATAAAATCAAAGATTGACTTATACATAAGTAGGTTATTTCCTATAACTCCAACATAAACAAAGGGAAACCACTCTTGACTGATAAATTATTTATTTATCTATTGATCTACTAGGAAAAAAGAAGACAGGGTTAGGGTTAGGGTTTAGGGTTAGTTAAATGGGAAAATAAATAAATAATTTATCAGTCAATAGTGGTTCACTATTGACTGATAAATTATTTATTTATTTTCCCATTTAACTAACCCTAAATACAATACATTTTTCATTACGTTTGAATTTTAACCTTATAAAATTATTATTATGCTTAAAAGTTGTCTTTAAAATGTAGACTATATGTATGCAGTATGTATAGTTAGCAATATCATCTTGCAAACTAAGTTACTAATGTGGTGAGTTCATGCCTTAATAATTATAAATGTCTTTATTTAAATGTATTAATTTTAAGGGGGAGTATAGTCTTAACTTAAAAGGTAATCTTCTACACCCCCCCCCAATACAAAAACACATATGCTACAAAAGAAAGCAATAAACTTCACTTCAGGGCCAAATTCGAGTTGTAGTAGTTGTTAGTAGTAGTAGCCGTTGTTAGTTCAGAAACAACATAGTCACAAAGGGATTTATTTCTAGGCTCGTAGGTTCTTTTTTAGAGAGAAGGAGAGATAGAGGGTAAGGTCAAATTATTCTATTGTAAATCATGTTTGGTACTACTATGCAAAACACATCATGGGGGAACTCAGGAAACCCCATCTGCCCCTTACAAAGGCCCAGCCGATTTTTCTCTTCTTCCGTTTTTGGTTCCGGGGGTGAGGAAGGTCACATCCGCTTCTGGTCAAAACCCAGAACTTCCGTTTTTATTTTTAAATCTAGTTCCAGGGTCATTCGTTGGTCAATTGCTGACCCCCTGTTGAGTTTTTACCCTTCCAAACTTTAACCTTTGTTCTTATTCTTTTTCTTCTCTTTCTCAGAAATCTGATTATAGTTTTCTTTTCAATCCCAAATTCCCTGTAGACCATAATAATTACACTACAACTGTATGTAGCATTGTTACTAAATTGAAGTCCTGCATTTAAGATCGGCTTAAGTATTAAATTCATACTTTGCCATGCTGACCCATGAGATTTTAGCAAAATGTTTTCATTTGGCTGTTTTTTCTAGACAGGTTGCCCTACCAGGACTAGAGAACCCAGTCTGCCTTACTATTTTACTCTTAACATTGGAGAAGAGTTGGATTCATGCCTTTCCCTGGGGTATTAATGTAATATGAATGCAAAAAATCATAGCAACTGTTGGAACTTGATTTGTCTATTTCATTTTTCTGTACAATAATTAGCATTACCAGCATTTTTGTAAAATCAGTGGACATTGACAGATTTGCACCTTATTCGATTCAAATCGCAATTTCTTGCGCATTTCTAGTCCAATCTTAAAAATATTTATATGGTTGGAAAGAAACAAATTATATTTCTAAATATGTAATTTGTATGTGTCTTTATCTGTTAGGCTAACTACTGTAATAATAAACGAACACACACGGTTAGGCTTGAGAAAGCTTTATTCTACTTAGAATACTGTTACAGTTACTGAGAGTTTATATAATGAGTGGATATATATGTATATATTAGTAATTACAACAAACACACCATAAGGTCACATATATTAAGACAGAAAAACAAATAAATCATAAATTTAACAAGTAATATGTGAATTAAAACAAATAGATTACCATAGTCAAAATAATGATCAATTTCCTGCAGAATATGCTTTTTTAAAAGTTCACGTAATGAGAGGAAGAAAGTGTTGAATTACCTCCAATGGAGAAAGAAAGGTAATGTTCTATATATCAACAGTGAAGTAACTTGTAGAGAGAGAAAGATATAGCTTGTAATACCTCAGCGGTAGGCAAATATTTCTGAGTTGAGAGACGTGGAATATCCAGTCATAAGTTGGTCTTCTGAACTGTTCTTCGAAAACCCTGCTATTTATAGCATTTACCTAAGCTGTTCTGGATATGAAAGGGCCCATCACAATTGATTTCTTTGAAAAGGTGCCACTTTAAAGCAGTGCTTTCTATTGCAAATTCATTAGACAAAATTCACCTTATTTGTTTGAATGATCCTCATAATGCCTGTGTGTGTGTGTGTGTGTGTGTGTATGTGTAAGTATGTATGCATGTGTGTATATATGTATGTGTGCGTGTGTATATATATATCTGTGTGTGTGTATATATGTGTATATATATACACACACATACACACACATATTTTATGTATGTGGGAGTGTAGCTATAGACATGTGTCAAATTCTCTATAATGAAAATTGACAGCTAGCAAGTACTATTATATATATATAATATATATATATATATATATATATATATATATACAAACGTGTGTGATGTACTTATTAACTGTCAATTTTCATTATAGTGAATTTGACACGTGTTCTATAGCTACACTCACACACATATAAATAGTGTAATATAAAAAAAAAAAAAAAAGCTTTTTAGCTATTATATTCTTATACTGCACACTTTGATTGTTTGTAATGAAACAATCCAACTTATTGATCTTATTCTTTCATTTAAATCTCATACTGATAGATATATATCTACACACCATTTTTTTATCTCTTGACAAATGTACATATTTGTTGTCATTAAATATACAATTTTCACCTAAGAAGGAAAATATGATCCTAAAAAGAATATTAAAAAAAAACAGGTATTTTTGTGTGTATAGTAAATGCATTAAAAGCTGGCAATGAATTTTGCTAACTGACCAAAATGAATTGGCAAGCTAAATGTGTAATGGACAATGTCAGTTGTGCCAAGTAGCTGATTAGGGGTGATTTAGATTCATTGTTACTTGGTGATGGGGGGTGACTTTCCAGTTACATTTCACATGGGTAATGTTGCATGTTTATCCTTGCAGATTGAATATTATTGATGGCTGCATAAATGACATTGAGAAAATCATGAATTTTGATCACGTTAGACATCATAGTTGATTTTTTTATTATTTCTTTTTAACTATTCATACAATATGTAAATGAGGCAATAACACAATCCAAAGTGAGAATTGGAAGAATGTGGATACCTCTCTCTCTCTCTCTCTCTCTCTCTCTCTCCTCTCTCTCTCTCTCTCTCTCTCTCTTCTCTCTCTCTCACATGGTACCTTCATTATTTTTTTGGCTTTGCTGATTCTATGAATACCAACTATGACATTTTTATATTTAAACGGATCGAATACCATATGGTGGTTTAAATGACTTTGGTTGGTTAGCAGATGCCTAAGGATAACTGACTGAACCTCTATATAGGTGGGGCTTAGAAATGCTGACTGTATCCCCCTGCAGAAGGATATAACCAAGGTGTATGACACACAACTGCATCTGATGGTGAGGTTCCACTCCTGGAGATCTGTTGAGTGTGGAATACCCTTCTTTGTCAATACTCCCAGGTCCACTCTAAACCTTGAGTGGTAGTACCTGTTAGGTGAATAAATCTGTTCGCAAATTTTCTGTATAGATAGCAATATCATAAATAGTGTGCAAAACAATTAAACTACACAGAACAATAACACAATCCAAGTGTTATATCAAGCGGGGAGGAGTAGCGTATGGTAGCAAAGGAAAAAACAAACACAGGTTGAAGGTTTCAGTAGATTGTATTGATGAAAAGAAAAGGTTGTAGACTTTAGCAGTGTTTCTAGTGATATCTACAGAGTGGTGGAAAACCTGGTTTTGGTAGTATAATGGTAACGGTGTTAGCTGAATGTGATGGTGGTTCGAGTCATGATACGATAGTTGATGCTGGCGTGATAGGGCACGATGGGTATTAGAGGTGTGGTAGAAAGTCTGGCAGTTGATGGTTGAATCGGTTGTGGTGTTAGTCGAAACGAGATGTGTTCGAGCCTAGGTGATATGATGTGGACACAATACATGTTAGAGATGTGGGTAGAAGTCTGGCAGTTGATGGTTGAATCGGTTGTGGTGTTAGTCGAAACGAGATGTGGTTCGAGCCTAGGTGATATGATGTGGACACAATACATGTTAGAGATGTGGGTAGAAAGTCTGGCAGTTGATGGTTGAATCGGTTGTGGTGTTAGTCGAAACGAGATGTGGTTCGAGCCTAGGTGATATGATGTGGACACAATACATGTTAGAGATGTAGGTAGAAAGTCTGGCAGTTGATGGTTGAATCGGTTGTGGTGTTAGTCGAAACGAGATGTGGTTCGAGCCTAGGTGATATGATGTGGACACAATACATGTTAGAGATGTGGGTAGAAAGTCTGGCAGTTGATGGTTGAATCGGTTGTGGTGTTAGTCGAAACGAGATGTGGTTCGAGCCTAGGTGATATGATGTGGACACAATACATGTTAGAGATGTGGGTAGAAAGTCTGGCAGTTGATGGTTGAATCGGTTGTGGTGTTAGTCGAAACGAGATGTGGTTCGAGCCTAGGTGATATGATGTGGACACAATACATGTTAGAGATGTGGTAGAAAGTCTGGCAGTTGATGGTTGAATCGGTTGTGGTGTTAGTCGAAACGAGATGTGGTTCGAGCCTAGGTGATATGATGTGGACACAATACATGTTAGAGATGTAGGTAGAAAGTCTGGCAGTTGATGGTTGAATCGGTTGTGGTGTTAGTCGAAACGAGATGTGGTTCGAGCCTAGGTGATATGATGTGGACACAATACATGTTAGAGATGTAGGTAGAAAGTCTGGCAGTTGATGTTGAATCGGTTGTGGTGTTTAGTCGAAACGAGATGTGGTTCGAGCCTAGGTGATATGATGTGGACACATACATGTTAGAGATGTAGGTAGAAAGTCTGGCAGTTGATGGTTGAATCGGTTGTGGTGTTAGTCGAAACGAGATGTGGTTCGAGCCTAGGTGATATGATGTGGACACAATACATGTTAGAGATGTAGGTAGAAAGTCTGGCAGTTGATGGTTGAATCGGTTGTGGTGTTAGTCGAAACGAGATGTGGTTCGAGCCTAGGTGATATGATGTGGACACAATACATGTTAGAGATGTAGGTAGAAGTCTGGCAGTTGATGGTTGAATCGGTTGTGGTGTTAGTCGAAACGAGATGTGGTTCGAGCCTAGGTGATATGATGTGGACACAATACATGTTAGAGATGTAGGTAGAAAGTCTGGCAGTTGATGGTTGAATCGGTTGTGTGTTAGTCGAAACGAGATGTGGTTCGAGCCTAGGTGATATGATGTGGACACAATACATGTTAGAGATGTAGGTAGAAAGTCTGGCAGTTGATGGTTGAATCGGTTGTGGTGTTAGTCGAAACGATGTGGTTCGAGCCTAGGTGATATGATGTGGACACAATACATGTTAGAGATGTAGGTAGAAAGTCTGGCAGTTGATGGTTGAATCGGTTGTGGTGTTAGTCGAAACGAGATGTGGTTCGAGCCTAGGTGATATGATGTGGACACAATACATGTTAGAGATGTAGGTAGAAAGTCTGGCAGTTGATGGTTGAATCGGTTGTGGTGTTAGTCGAAACGAGATGTGGTTCGAGCCTAGGTGATATGATGTGGACACAATACATGTTAGAGATGTAGGTAGAAAGTCTGGCAGTTGATGGTTGAATCGGTTGTGGTGTTAGTCGAAACGAGATGTGGTTCGAGCCTAGGTGATATGATGTGGACACAATACATGTTAGAGATGTAGGTAGAAAGTCTGGCAGTTGATGGTTGAATCGGTTGTGGTGTTAGTCGAAACGAGATGTGGTTCGAGCCTAGGTGATATGATGTGGACACAATACATGTTAGAGATGTAGGTAGAAAGTCTGGCAGTTGATGGTTGAATCGGTTGTGGTGTTAGTCGAAACGAGATGTGGTTCGAGCCTAGGTGATATGATGTGGACACAATACATGTTAGAGATGTAGGTAGAAGTCTGGCAGTTGATGGTTGAATCGGTTGTGGTGTTAGTCGAAACGAGATGTGGTTCGAGCCTAGGTGATATGATGTGGACACAATACATGTTAGAGATGTAGGTAGAAAGTCTGGCAGTTGATGGTTGAATCGGTTGTGGTGTTAGTCGAAACGAGATGTGGTTCGAGCCTAGGTGATATGATGTGGACACAATACATGTTAGAGATGTAGGTAGAAAGTCTGGCAGTTGATGGTTGAATCGGTTGTGGTGTTAGTCGAAACGAGATGTGGTTCGAGCCTAGGTGATATGATGTGGACACAATACATGTTAGAGATGTAGGTAGAAAGTCTGGCAGTTGATGGTTGAATCGGTTGTGGTGTTAGTCGAAACGAGATGTGGTTCGAGCCTAGGTGATATGATGTGGACACAATACATGTTAGAGATGTGGGTAGAAAGTCTGGCAGTTGATGGTTGAATCGGTTGTGGTGTTAGTAGAAACGAGATGTGGTTCGAGCCTAGGTGATATGATGTGGACACAATACATGTTAGAGATGTAGGTAGAAAGTCTGGCAGTTGATGGTTGAATCGGTTGTGGTGTTAGTAGAAACGAGATGTGGTTCGAGCCTAGGTGATATGATGTGGACACAATACATGTTAGAGATGTAGGTAGAAGTCTGGCAGTTGATGGTTGAATCGGTTGTGGTGTTAGTAGAAACGAGATGTGGTTCGAGCCTAGGTGATATGATGTGGACACAATACATGTTAGAGATGTAGGTAGAAAGTCTGGCAGTTGATGGTTGAATCGGTTGTGGTGTTAGTCGAAACGAGATGTGGTTCGAGCTAGGTGATATGATGTGGACACAATACATGTTAGAGATGTAGGTAGAAAGTCTGGCAGTTGATGGTTGAATCGGTTGTGGTGTTAGTAGAAACGAGATGTGGTTCGAGCCTAGGTGATATGATGTGGACACAATACATGTTAGAGATGTAGGTAGAAAGTCTGGCAGTTGATGGTTGAATCGGTTGTGGTGTTAGTCGAAACGAGATGTGGTTCGAGCCTAGGTGATATGATGTGACACAATACATGTTAGAGATGTAGGTAGAAAGTCTGGCAGTTGAGGTTGAATCGGTTGTGGTGTTAGGAAACGAGATGTGGTTCGAGCCTGTATGATGTGGACACAATACATGTTAGAGATGTGGGTAGAAAGTCTGGCAGTTGATGGTTGAATCGGTTGTGGTGTTAGTAGAAACGAGATGTGGTTCGAGCCTAGGTGATATGATGTGGACACAATACATGTTAGAGATGTAGGTAGAAAGTCTGGCAGTTGATGGTTGAATCGGTTGTGGTGTTAGTCGAAACGAGATGTGGTTCGAGCCTAGGTGATATGATGTGGACACAATACATGTTAGATGTAGGTAGAAAGTCTGGCAGTTGATGGTTGAATCGGTTGTGGTGTTAGTCGAAACGAGATGTGGTTTGAGCCTAGTGATATGATGTGGACACAATACATGTTAGAGATGTAGGTAGAAAGTCTGGCAGTTGATGGTTGAATCGGTTGTGGTGTTAGTCGAAACGAGATGTGGTTCGAGCCTAGGTGATATGATGTGGACACAATACATGTTAGAGATGTAGGTAGAAAGTCTGGCAGTTGATGGTTGAATAGTCGATGTGAGCCTCACAATACATGTTACTGGAGTTGATGTTGAATCGAGAGAAACGAGATGTGGTTCGAGCCTAGGTGATATGATGTGGACACAATACATGTTAGAGATGTAGGTAGAAAGTCTGGCAGTTGATGGTTGAATCGGTTGTGGTGTTAGTCGAAACGAGATGTGGTTCGAGCCTAGGTGATATGATGTGGACACAATACATGTTAGAGATGTAGGTAGAAGTCTGGCAGTTGATGGTTGAATCGGTTGTGGTGTAGTCGAACGAGATGTGGTTCGAGCCTTGTGATGTGTTGGTTGATGCTGGCAATGATGTGGGGCTTATTTGTACTAGAGAAGTGGGTAAGTCTCGTAGTTGATGGTCGAAATCATAGTGATGATAGTCACAATGAGATGGTGTTCGTCTCTTTAAGAGAAGGGTTGGGTGGGAAAGGTTCGGTTGGGTCGACCAGTGTCAGGACGGGGGAGGGTAAAAAGGTGACGAGTGATGTCTGCTGTCTTGTTATGGTGGCTAGTGTTCAGCACGCCCTTCCTGTGTTCATCGGCTGTGGCTGGCTGCTGTGCTTTCTGGTCGGTGTATGAACGCCCTACTCTCTGTCTTCTCAGCTCTGTCTCACCGGTGAACTGCTTCTGGTCATTCAAAGTCGAGGAATTTATACTTTCTTCAGGTAGAGGAATAGATCAGCTTTTTGGCCTTCTTTATTTTACCATGAAGGTAACAGATTGGCTGAAAAATTAAAATTCTGATTTTATCTTTATAATTTCTTTTCAAGATTTCAGCATGTGCTGATCCATATGCGCACAGATGAGTTTTTTTTCATTCTGCCGAAAATCACAGCTCTGGCAACATCCAGTGGGTGTTCTACTGGTCTGTTAGGTGAACTTGTCAACTTTTTGTATTGTAAGTGAGTGTTCTGAATCAGGAGCTATCTTTATTTCCGTTAAATACAAAAGTGGGAATTGAAAGAATATGGATACAACTCTCTCTCTCTCTCTCTCTCTCTCTCTCTCTCTCTCTCTCTCTCTCTCTCTCTCTCTCTCTCTCTCAGACATGGTACCTTCATTATTTTTTGCCTTGCTGATTCTATGAATACCAACTATTGACATTTTATATTCAAATGAATGAATACCATATGGTGGTTTAATATATGTATATATTTGATATATAGTTATAACCAAACCGCATAAGATTGAACAAGTCAGAAAAGAAAGACAAATATTCAATGAAATAATAAATAAACCTTGTATTCAAAGTGATAAAACTTACAAGAGTAATAATAGTTCAGTTCATGTATATATATCAGGAGAAGATGAAGTAGTAAGAATGTTCAGTAGTAGAGAAAGAAGGGTTACATATAGTCCTTTTTAGTGGTAGAAAGTGTAGTCCTCAATGTTCGTATGCAATGGATTTTGGATAGAGGGAAAAGGAGTGGCTTCATTCAAGGATTATCTGTTTAATAGTAGCAGGAAAAGGCTTCGTAGTGAGTAGTGTGGAGTTGTGTAGACTGAAGATTGAATCTGTTAGCTTAGCTGAAAATAGCCTTATTTATATCTCTAGATAGGCTCCAAAATTGTTTTTTTTAAAACCTTCTTGTTTAGGTGTGAAGGCTTTTGATTGGTCCAAAAAATATAATTTTTATTTTTACTTTATACTTGCACTGATCCTATGTGCAAATACTTATTTTCATCATTGTTATTTTTGCTTTTGGTGAGTAAACTTTCTTTATTAATCATATCACTACAACCTTATTGAGTTTAAATGACTTTAGGTGGTTAGCAAATGGCTAAGGATAATGACCTAACCTCTATGTAGGTGGGGCTTAGAATATACTGACTGTATCCCTTGCAGAGAAGTACCCCCCCCCACAAAAAATGGTGTATTTTGTATATGACACAAAACTGCATCTGATGCAGTTAAAGAATTAAAAATTAATTAAATATGTAATATTATTTTGCTTTTTTCTGATGTTTTTATGTTACTACTTTTCAACTTAAACAAAAATTGACCTTAAATAAAAAGTAAGTAAAGTCGTCGGGGTGGCCTAAAGTCGGTATCAGCCTATCAGGAGTCTATTCCCTTTTCACTAGTGCTAGACCAAGGAGATTGTTTTTGTGTCTGAAGTGGAGTGCCACACCTACCATGAGGTCCTTACTTTACCGCACAGATCCCTGTGCTACTCATACACTGAGTTGGTGAGGGCCGGTATCGAACCAGGAACCTTGTGGTTTCTAGCCAAACGCTCTACTGACTGAGCTAACCTTGCCCCTTAATTGATTTAATTAATTCAAATTCGTTTTTAAAATGAAAATTGGCAAACATTTTGGTGGAACCTACTGAAAACAATACTGAACTTTAAAAAAAAAATTTTTTTTTCAGTTTTGACCAGAGGGTCCAGTGGTTTCTGCCCTGGATTGCAGAAGTTAATAACATTGATCCCAGGGAGCCATCCCCCAGGCAACACCTGCCCCTTGATTTAAAGGGGCAAGGCTGGGTTTATTACCCGCTGCCTGAGATGGGAATGCTGGTGGATCAACATATTTTTTGCACCGCCTCCCATGAGCTTCAGTTCGTGGGCGGCCCCACATTAATAGGGCCATATGTGGGATATGTGGTAAATATCATTTCACCATAATCACTACTCTCTAGAGAAAGAGAGAAGAAAGGGAGCCATTATGGTGTCTTCGGAGTAAACGCACGTGCTTTCGTTTGTGCTATCGTTTATCGGTAAACTGTTAATTGAGGGGCATAAATTTTTTACCCTACCAGACAGATGTTAGCGGAATATGAAATGAAGTCAAATGTATATATTTTTGATTTCTCAACTGGGTTTAATACTTTTTATATATTTTTTAATATATCATTTTTCATTTAGAAGAATATTTGTATCTTTATCATTCCCAAAATATTTTTAGCATTACTTGCATTTATAAAAAAATATATTTACAACAACAGTAAAATAAGCATAAAAGTAGGTTTGTTTAATTTACAAGGACCAGCATAATAAGCCAAAAAGCAGGTTTGTCTATTCAACCAGGACCGGCAGGTTAGCCTATTCGAAAAATGTACACCCTTCAATTTATGGTGATGTGGTTTATGTGTATATATTTCATATATAGTTATAACTAAACCACTATAAGATTGAACAAGTAATAAAAGAAATAATAAATAAGCCTTGTATTCAAAACAATAAAAGTTACAATAGCGTTGGTTTTAAATATATTATAGTTAGTTGGAAAAGGCTTATTGACCTTCCAACGTGGGTACATATAAGTACAAGTAATATTCCTAAAAAAAGAAATTATAGAACAATAACAGACATACACTTTATTTGTTGTGCACGTGGAGAAGATACATACATGACAAGGTACACATATACTCATGACAAAGTAGATACATAATGAACACATATACGAGAGAAGGTAGGACTTCGTCCTTTAGAAGTGATGGAGAGTCCGTGAAGGAATGTCACTTACTTAGGCTGGGGGGGGCAAAGCCCCCCCCCCACATAAAAGGTATAGACGCAAATGTCTCACCCATATGTCCTGTTTGCTGTCCCGGAGAGAAGAGTGTGGCTGCCATAGCAGCAGTAGTAGTATTTTTTGTATATGGTTAACAGGTCTGTCTTTCATTGTAAGAATTCCCTTAGAGAAAATAGTTCGTGGGTTTAAAAACCCCTAGAAGTATGTGTAAATGCATTTTTGAGATATGTGGAAGACTTATTTGCCTTGTGTATCTATGTTAAAGAGAACACTGGGGTAGGCAGTAAAAACAAAGTTTCAGTGGAAAATATGAAGGTTTGTAGGTTCTTGGATTTGCGTAGTAATTTTGGTAGATAGTCAGGTTAAGGGAGTTCCAGCAAGAATCTTTCTTACCCTTTGAGGTGGCTGTACAGAACAGTCACGATTGGGCTCTAAAAACTAGAGCATTTTGGAGCAGTAAAATTTCTCTAGTAATTTTCTTACTATAAAATTGCTAAGACATAGTCCCTTCAAATCCAAATTCCTACGGTGCTAACAAGGTAAATTGTATTCCATTCTTTTCTTGAAACTGTATTTGCTTTGTACGTTAAAACATGTCCTGTTTTTATTGGTTAAATTTATGAATTGTTTTAAATGGTAAATTGCTTCCTTACCCTAGTTAACTTACTGTTTGTGCCTTTTGAGGCAAATAAGTTAAATAACCCAAACCCTTTTGATATTGCTCCTTTAATTTGTAAGTTGTAGTTATGCTTAAATGTTTTATGTTTAGAATTTGTGACAAATTACGAGGCGTAAACCTTTCCTGTTAACTTTAATAACCCTTTTTTTATGAAATTTGTTTAATTGTTTTGTAAATTTATTGTCATTTGTGTATATTTTGTGACTTATACAAACCTTTTCGTGTAATTTGTAGTTGTGAGAACAAATAAAAGACTTATTAAAAATCACTTTGTAGTCTGTATGGCTGAACGCATATGCAAACTAGGGAAAGCCATTGGTTAGCATAATTCAAACGGGGGTGGAATTGACAAAGAGAGTTCAAACTTCGCGCTCCCCTGACTAAATACTCATGACCCCTAGCGATAGAAAACCTGAAAACAAGGGAAGATAACTCTTCCAGACCAAACAGGGGCAGACAATCGCTACAATAGTAATATTCATTCAATATTCATGTACAAAGGTCAGTAGAATATAAAAGTATTAAGAAAGTTTAGCAATAGAGAAAGAAAGGGTTACTTGTAGTCCTTTTAGAGGTAGAAAGTGTATTCTTCAAAACTTCTTGTTTAGGTGTGAAGGCCTCTGATTGGTCCAAAAATATAATTTGTATTTTTACTTTTGATGAGTAAACTACTGGTTTTCTTTATTATACGTCTCACTACAAATCACTGTCTACCCTTTTATCATCCCACATGTCCAGGAATACTTTCTTTCCAGGTCTTCTATGTTCTTCAGAATTATTCATCCAGTCATGACCATTACATTAGAAAAAGAATAAATGTGAAAAGTGGAAGTAATATATATATATATATATATATATATATATATATATATATATATATATATTTGTGAGATTGGATAATTTGCTTTAGAAGCATTGTTGAGTAAAGTATATTATTATTTATTTATTTTTGTTGCTTGAAGGCAATTACAATGCGTATATCGTATAAAATTCGATAATTATTGGAAATAATCATGACAAGCGAACTCGGCAAATATTGTGCCCCACGTAGAACATCGTACAGCTGTTTCAACTTTATTAAGTCTCATCAGCGATGTATACTTACGATTTCCCTCCGACAGAAATCGAAACCAGGAATCCAGCACGCACTGTAATAGCCTTCAAGCAAAAAAAAAAAAAAAAAAAAAAAAAAAAAAATAATAATAATAATATATATATATATATATATATATATATATATATATATATATATAAGATTGAATAAAAATATGCCAGTCCGATTTTCAAAAAATATTCAAGTCAAACTTAAAAAAAAAAACTTTTATTAGACATCTGTTCATTATTATTATCATTTAATTTAAATGATGATGATGATGATAAATGAATGAATAGAATGACTAAATTTAAATGATTTAAATTTAGTGATTTTATTCATTTATTTATTATTATCATTATTTGTATTACACTGGAGGCTGAGTGACAGCAAGTCTCCTCAGGTCTCCAAGACTCTTCTCAGTATTCTAGCTGATCTTAACAGAGCTGTTGTTTGGATGGTCTTGATTCTTCTTTGGATTTCCAATTCCTCTAGACCCTTTTTCAAACCCTTAGGAACCGTTCCAAAGGCCCTAATTACAATTAGTAAGACCTTTATCTTGATGTTCCACCATTTTTTCAGCTCTCTAGCCAGGTCCAAGTATTTGTCTATCTTTTCATTTTCTTTCACCTTTACTCTGTGATCCACCGGGACGTCAAAATCCACGAGATGACACGTTTTCTTCTTCTTGTTAATTAATTAATTATTTACTCCTTGTGAGTTTTCACATCAGCATTAGCTGATGGTCTTTCATTGGAGTCTGAGTGACAGCGAGTCTCCTCAGGTCTCCAGGACTCTTCTGAGTATTCTGGCAGATTGCAGCAGTGCAGTATTCTTAATGGTATCAATCCTTCCTCTGATATCCAAACTTTCCAAACCCTTTTCTAATCCTTTTAGGACCGTTCCAAGTGCACCAACTACAATTGGTATCACTTTGACTTTCATATTCCATAACTTTTTCAGTTCTCTGGCAAGGTCCAGGTATTTGTCCATTTTTTTCATTTTCCTTAGCTTCACTCTGTGATCTACTGGCACTGCAAAATCCACCAGTTGACAAGTTCTTTCTTTTTTGTTTATTAACACTAGGTCTGGTCTTCTTGCTGGGATAAGGTGATCCGTTTTTATTTCAAAGTCCCAGAGAATTGTATGTGTTTCGTTCTCAAGAACAGATTCTGGTTTATGCATATACCATTTTGTTGTATGGTCAACATTTAATTTCTTGCATAATTCCCAGTGGATCACCTTCCCAACCCAGCCGTGTCAATTTTTGTACTCCCGTTGTGCTAGTTTGCTACATTCGCAGAGTACATGGTTTACAGTCTCATCTCTATTACCGCAAAGTCTACATTTACTATTTTGTTGTGTCTTATCAATTTTCGCTTTGATATAGTTTGTTCTTATAGCATTATTTTGTGCAGCAATTATTAGTGATTCTGTTTCTCTTTTGAGGTTTCCTTTTCTTAACCATGTCCAAGTCTTTTCAAGTTCAACCTCTTCGATTTGTCGTTTGGAGTATTCATATAATTGTTTTTCTTCCCATTTCTGTTTTCTAGTCTTTGTTGTTTTTCTGTTTGTCCATCTGTTGCTTCTACTATTGTTGGCCGCCATAAGTAGTTTGTCTTTTCTCTTTCTTGTGTAATCTTCAAGTTGTTAGATTGTGGTTTCTACGCATTCCTCTATGTTGGCAAGACCTCTTCCCCCTTCCTTTCTTGACACATATAATCTATCTCTATCATCTCTAGGGTGGAGAACCTTGTGCATGGTCATTAACTTTCTCGTCCTTTGGTCAATCTGTCTGAGTTCTTCTTTTGTCCATTTTAAGAATGGTCCTGAGTATCTTATAATGGGAACGGCTTAGGTATTGATTCCTTTAGTTAGATTTCTGCTGTTGAGTTTGGTTTGTAGAAGTTTTCTAGTTCTCCTGAGATATTCTTTTTTAACTTTTCCTTTCATTTCTGCTTGCATGATATTGTCCGCTTCTAAAATTCCTAAGTATTTGTAACTTTCATTTTCATCAAGTGATTTTATAGTGTCCTGATTTGGCAGTTGTATTCCATTCATTAATTTTCTTTCACCCTATTTCATTACTAGCATAGCACATTTTTCAATTCCAAATTCCATTCCTATATCTTGGCTATATTATTATTTACTCCTTTTGAGTTTTCACATCAGTGTTAGCTGATGGTCTTTCACTGGAGTCTGAGTGACAGCAAGTCTCCTCAGGTCTCCAGGACTCTTCTGAGTATTCTGGCAGATTGCAGCAGTGCAGTGTTCTGAATGGTTTCAATCCTTCCTCTGATATCCAAACTTTCCAAACCCTTTTCTAATGCTTTTGGGACTGTTCCAAGTGCACCAACTACAATTGGTATAACTTTCACTTTCATATTCCATAACTTTTTCAGTTCTCTGGCAAGGTCCAGATATTTGTCAATTTTTTCATTTTCCTTTAACTTCACCCTGTGATCCGCTGGCACTGCAAAATCCACCAGTTGACAAGTTCTTTCTTTTTTGTTAATCAACACTAGGTCTGGTCTTCTTGCTGGGATAAGGTGATCCGTTTTAATTTCAAAGTCCCAGAGAATTTTGTGCGTTTCATTCTCAAGAACAGATTCTGGTTTATGCATATACCATTTTGTTGTGTGGTCAAAATTTAATTTCTTGCATAATTCCAGTGGATCACCTTCCCAACCCAGTCGTGTCTAGTTTTGTATTCTCGTTGTGCTAGTTTGCTACATTCGCAGAGTATATGGTTAACAGTCTCATCTCTATTACCGCAAAGTCTACATTTACTATTTTGTTGGGTCTTATCAATTTTCGCTTTGATGTAGTTTGTCCTTATGGCATTATTTTGTGCAGCAATTTTTATTATTATTATTATTATTATTATTATTATTATTATTATTATTATTTACTCCTTTTGAGTTTTCACATCAGTGTTAGCTGATGGTCTTTCACTGGAGTCTGAGTGACAGCGAGTCTCCTCAGGTCTCCAGGACTCTTCTGAGTATTCTGGCAGATTGCAGCAGTGCAGTGTTCTGAATGGTTTCAATCCTTCCTCTGATATCCAAACTTTCCAAGCCCTTTTCTAATCCTTTTGGGACCGTTTCAAGTGCACCAACTACAATTGGTATAACTTTCACTTTCATATTCCATAACTTTTTCAGTTCTCTGGCAAGGTCCAGATATTTGTCAATTTTTTCATTTTCCTTTAACTTCACTCTGTGATCTGCTGGCACTGCAAAATCCACCAGTTGACAAGTTCTTTCTTTTTTGTTAATCAACACTAGGTCTGGCCTTCTTGCTGGGATAAGGTGATCCGTTTTAATTTCAAAGTCCCAGAGAATTTTGTGCGTTTCGTTCTCAAGAACAGATTCTGGTTTATGCGTATACCATTTTGTTGTGTGGTCAAAATTTAATTTCTTGCATAATTTCCAGTGGATCACCTTCCCAACCCAGTCGTGTCTAGTTTTGTATTCTCGTTGTGCTAGTTTGCTACATTCGCAGAGTATATGGTTAACAGTCCCATCTCTATTACCGCAAAGTCTACATTTACTATTTTGTTGAGTCTTATCAATTTTCGCTTTGATGTAGTTTGTCCTTATGGCATTATTTTGTACAGCAATTATAAGTGATTCTATTTCTCTTTTGAGGTTTCCCTTTCTTAACCATATTATGATTATCATCATGAGTTTTTCACATCAGTGTTAGCTGATGGTATTTCACTGGAGTCTGAGTGACAACGAGTCTCTTCAGGTCTCCAGGACTCTTCTGGGTATTCTGGCAGATTGCAGCAGTGCAGTATTCTGGATGGTCTCAATTCTTCCTCTGATTTCCAGATTCTCCAGTCTTTTTTTCAAGCTTTTTGGGACCGTTTCAAGTGCACCAACTACAATTGGTATCACTTTGACTTTCATATTCCATAGCTTTTTTAGTTCTCTGGCAAGGTCCAAGTATTTATCCATCTTTTCATTTTCCTTCAACTTCACCCCGTGTATTATTATTATTATTTTTTTTTTTTTTCTCCAAATTTTGCCATCTGTTGATTAAACTCTTACAGTCACTGCATGGTAGAAATTGAGTGCTTTCTCAAAAGATTTAAGTTATATTTTAGTTTAAAAAAAAAATTGTATTTTATATCAATAAAACTAAACCTTTAGGTAAAATTAATAGAAATCAGAGTTAACATGATATTTTATTTCGTGTAAAGAAAAAAATTCTTTTTTTCGCCAATGTTTTCTTCTAAAAGAATCAAAACATCCGTTGTAGGTTGCCGAAACACTGCTTCTTTCAAAGCCTCCATGCTTCCTGTAATTCGCCAACACTATACCTGATACCCACCTCCACATACATATGCACACGCACGCATGAATGTATATTAGATACCACCAATTTTCCCTGTGAAATTTACCCCTTCCCTATATTTAACACAATGAAACTTGCATAAAGGTTAATATCATCTTGAAATTTTTTTGTCCATTCAAAAGAAGAAACATTAAACAAACTCCTGAGGATTTAAAAAAAATGTCAGCTCATGGAAATAAGGAAAATTATGAACGTGTGGCGAGCCGGAAGTTCTTGCTTCAACAGACAGAGATCGAATGACAAAAATAAGTAGTTTGCGCATGTGGATCGCGCACCCAAGTAAAAAAAAAATTCAAAATAAAAGTCGAAAAATTCAACCAATCAGAGGCGTTCCCACCAAATAAGAAAAATGATCGAATGGAGCCTACGGAGCCTACCTGATTGCTATAAATGCTCAGACTTTTTCATTTTCAAGCAGAAAGATTTTGCCTGCCTAAGAGAATCATTGTCACATGTTTTAAGAACTTTTAATGCAGAAGGTACGAACTATCTATCTATCTATCTATCTATCTCTCTTTAAATAATCATCGCTTTAAGAGACAAACTAAATATCAGTACAAATACAGCTTAACTGATGATTATTGTGACATAAAAATTGTAACGTTCTTTCTCATTTAGTGAATTGTAAAATATTATCTTACATTTTAATTTGAACTTAAAAAAAAAGAACTTTTGGCGGAACCTCGCCCAGTATTCGATGATACCTTTTTGTATACATTTTGTTAATACAATTTTGTTTGTTTAATCAAGAGTTTTGTCTTCAATGCCATGTGCTTGATTGTTTTATGGTCTTTAAATGTTTGAACACTTTTATTGAATATTGACATCAAACAGCCCTACCTATCACCATAAACGAAAAACAATGTTTACATTTTTGCACCGTTAAATCAATTGAAATGTAACCTAGCCAAAAGCAAGTTATGATTAGAGGCTTTTAAAAAAATTCTATGAAAAATAAATTAATGCTCCGATTTTCACGAAAATTTCCAGAATTGCTTACCTTTTGATGATAATATGTCTGAAATAGTTTTTTCCTAAAATATATTAGGGGAAATATTTTTTTACGAGGTCTACCCTCCCCCTATTTTATTTTATGAAATATGAAAAAAGGAACCGACAAAAAACGATTTTTACTTTTTTTTTTTTATAAAGATAAAAGTCTGAATAATTATATCAGAAGATTTTTATAAGTTTCAATGCGAAAGCTTTTTAGTAAAAGAACCATGAATACAGAATTCTGCTAAAAATATCAATAAAGAAATTGACCTTGTAAAAAAAAACAAAAAAAAACGGACTGTTTTACTTATTTTTCAAGATAACGGTGAGTAATTTTTCGCCAGTCGGATAATTTGATCTTTGAATTAACTGTTTTTCTTTCTAACAACTCTTTATGTTTATTTATTTATTTTTTTGCAAAACTTTTAAAGAAAAAGTTTTTAAAATATTTACGTTTCTTCAATATGACCTATTTTGTGGTACCTAATGTATATTATTACTGTACGCTTATTCATGTTCCTGTCATTAGTACATTATTCTATGTACTATACATGAGACTTTGATGAGTTGTGGTGCACCTGAGCAGTGTACACAATAAATTTCATTATTAAAAAACTAGTCAGCCTTTTTTTTCTGTCTCTTTTTCTCTTCCAGTTGATTTTCTTCTCTCTCTCAAGTTTTATTTTAGGGCAAATATATGAGGGTATGCGTTTGTGTACGTTCGCCTGACTAATTTAAACATTTTTCTCCCTAATATTGTCCACCCTCACCCGAATTACTGACTTTCTTTCTTCCTTTTTACATGACACTCTTTTAATCGGCTTACTAATATCACGTGATTTATTTCATCCAATGAAATCCTTATATTTCTCTGACGTCACATGTCAATTTGACACGACGCCGACATTTTCTCGCCGTGTATCAACAAGAAAGTGATTTTTTCTCTCTCTTAATTTTGACTCAAACGAATTAAAGAAAAACCTGAAACCGGAACGGAATAAACTGTAAGTAAAAACTTTAACGATCTCAGGATATTCGAATCTTCTTAATCACCAGGGTTAACATGATTTAATGTTGCTTTTATTCATGAAAAACAAAACAAAACAAAATAACAACACATTAATTTTTATTTATTTTAAGACATTCGATTCTTTCAAAACATTTTAAAATTGCTTTCAATCTCTTCAAATTTAATCTGAAAACCTATGAAATAGCTGATATAGTCCCAACTAGGATAGGCTCGGTCCTAATTAGGGATCATCCTCCACACATTGATTAATTGTTTTTGTTTGTTTGTTTTTATTTTTTTGTTTGTAAAAAATGTAATGTGTGAAAAAAAACATCATTCTTTCTTTTCTTTCTTTCTTTTTTCATTTACAAAATATTTCTTTTTTTTTTTAAATTCATAATCAAAATTGCGTGCAATTCGGATTCATGCGTCCCGGCCTTCTATTACTATTAAGCGGTGTCTGTTGAAAAAGTGAACCGTGCTAGTTATGAACCGCTTAGGCGTTTTTACCAACAAGTTAATGCGATTTGAAAGCGGTATTTTACCTCCGACCCCAAGTTTTTTTTTATTGACAAGTAAATGTAAATATTTTAACCCCCACCCCATTAAAATATCTTTTTCGGTAGGGTTGCTCATTTTCACGCATCTGCTGATAAGGAGGGTCAGAGGAAATTCTTCTAAAAATCAAGTAAACTATCTGATTTTTAGGGACCGCCAATTGATCGGTTTAGGCCTTCTTGAATAAAACGGAAATAAATATTTCCGAACTTTGTTTATCAAAAATCTCGTAAAAAACAATTAAAGATCGTACAGGTTTGTTACAAAGAAAATAGTTAATTCAAAGATCAAATTATCCGATTGGGAAAAATTACATCGTTATCTTAAAAAATAAATAAACCTATCCATATTACATGCGAAAGGGTAAATTTCAGGCCGAACTTTAAACAGAAAAAAAATACATATCATTACCCTCTTACGATTATTTCTCTTTCTATGGCTGACTGTACGGACATACTTTTTTTTAGCCAAAATTTACTATTAAAATGAATAAAATCTTTAAAAACTTCAATATTAAAATTTAGTATTAAAATGAATAAAAACTTGAAAAAATTTAATATTAAAATTTAACTGTGAAATTGAATTTAAAAAAATTTCTTCGGTTTTAGTATTAGTTTTTAAAATCGAAAATGAAATGAAAATTTGAATATTTTTTCTAAGAGAAAAACTGATAAAATAATCATATATACTTACTTTTTATTCTAATAGCGTAAAAAATTATTTTATTTAACTTTTTTGACCAAAGAAAAACAAACTTCGGTTACTCAGAAGCGTCTCGTCTCTTTGTAAAACAAATATGTCAGTTTTGCTTTTCCGTATATTCTAAGAACCATACATTACTATTCAACAATAAAAGTTACAAATTCTTTGAAAAATATTAATCGAGCTCGAATCGGACCAACTTTTAGTTCACCTGAATTCTAAAAATGATATTTTTAAATATCCGTGAAAAATTCGATTTTTTTTCCGCAGAAAAAAAAAAAATTTAATTTATTTCACGCAGAAAATGAAAATATTTAATCACACAAAAGATTGAAAATCTCTCAAAAATTAATTTCTTAAAAAAAATTTTTTTCTTTTGACAATTTAATAGAACATACCAATTACATAAGCAAAAAAAAATTTGCAAATATTAATATTATGACATTTTTTTGCACTTTTTATTTCCGATTTCATTAATTTTTCCTAAAAAAAACTATAGCTTGGTATGTTATACAATTTCCTTGATATAGTTATTCAGCCTCTTATCTTTATAGAAAAAAAGTACAAAATTTTTCTACCGCGTCATTTTTTAAAAATCTCATAAAATAAAATGGGGGGGCGGTGATAGACCTCGTAAAAAAATATTTCCCCTAATATATTTTAGAACAAAACTATTTCAGATGTATTTACATCCAATGGTAAACATTTATGGAAATTTTCGTGAAAATCGGACCATTAATTTATTTTTCATAGAATTTTTTAAAAATCCTCTTATCGTAACTTGTTTTTAGCTACGTTAAATTTCAGTTGATTTAACAGTGCAAAAATGAAAACATTGTTTTTCAATAATAATTTTCATTATTTTCGTAAGCTGATAAAAAATTAAAAAAATCATCAGGAGTTTGTTTAATGTTTTTTCTTTCGAATGGAAAAAATTTTTCAAGAAAATATTAATTTTTCTGCAAGTTTCATTGTGTTAAATGTTGGGGAGGGGGGGTTAAATTTCACAGGGTAAAATTGGTGGTACCTACTTATTTTAATAAAACTTTCAGTATATGAAGTAATAAAAGAACTTGGCTGAACTTGCACAAAGGTGTCAAATATAGGGTGACCCAGAAAAAACAGAAACTAAATTATTTATTTTCCCATTAAACTAACCTTAAACCCCCAACCCTAACCCTAACCCCACCCCTAACCCCACCCCTAACCCCCCTAGTTAAAATTAAGTTTTATTACAAAATTTGTGGGTTATGTTTTTTCTGGGTCACTGGTATTCCGGGTGACCCAGAAAAGACAGAACCCAAATTATTTATTCATTTTCCCATTAAACTAACCCTAAATCCCAACCCTAACCCTAATCTTAAATCCTAACCCTAGCCCCTACCCTCATAGTTAAAATTAACCGTTTTATTACAAAATTTGTGAGTTCTTTTTTTTCTGGGTCACCCTAATTTTGACACCTTTGTGCAAGTTCAACTAAGAACTTTTATTGTAAATAAATGTTTGCTAAATTGAAAAGGCTGATTATTTTTTTCGTTAGTTTTTGTGGATCAGGTCACCAATAGGCATCCCGGCTGTGAGCCAGATTCAAAAGAACAGATTTTGCTTTTTACTGTTAACTTTCGGTTGTTTGTTAACAGATGATTGTTCTACATTAGAATTTCACTGTAAGTTTTTTGAAAAGATAATTCATGTTTATTAACAAACCAAAGACACGTTTTTATATTAAAATAGTTTTTGATTTTAATAAAAAAAAAAAAAAATTACTTATTTCATGTTGTTGTTAATTTAATAGTATTTTTTTTTTAATTATAAAATTTTAAACCTTTTTTAGTTATTTCATGTTGTCGTTACTTATTTCATGTTGTTGTTACGAGAGTCACGTTTTTAAATTAAAGACACGTTTTTTTTAGTTATTTCATGTTGTTTTTCGTTTATAGTTTAAAAATTTTTTAAAATTGAATCATACTGAAGTAACAGCAACATGAAATAACTAAAAAACGTCTTTCGTTTAAAGTTTTATAATTAAAAAAAATGCTATTAAATTAACAACATGAAATAAGTAAAATTTGACCTTTTAATAATCGATTTAATTAATTTTAATTCGTTTTTAAAATGAAAAATGGGTATCCCTAATGAATACTGAATTCTGCTAAAAAATGTCAATATATTTCCCCTGATATATTTTTGGAAAAACCCATTTTAAACAATATTTCAGCAACAGGTGAATTATTACCAAAATTTTTGTGAAAATTTGACTGTTAGTTGATTTTTCATAGAATTTTTTAAAAAGCCAGTAATCATAACTTGTTTTTGGCTACATTAAATTTCGATTTAATGGTGCATCTCCCCCACGGAATGCAGCACCATTGTTTCTGAGCAGATCGACAGGTGGCCCTATCTCTCAGAATATCAACTCCAGCTGTTGGATGATGCTGGCAGTATTTTGATGTGATAACAGTCACCAGATGGAAAATGGACTGGGGCCACAATCTATCAATCAGGTAATGCCGGCCTTCATGATGAGTTATGTCCATCCCCACCCTGCTCCAATTGTCAAGCATATCCAAACATCCAGATTTCCAATGTACTGACACTCGGGGTCTATAGACTGGCACACCTTTTCTGACCACCTCCCGAACAGCTGCCTTTGAGATCACAGGGCTGACCCGTCTTATAAAGTACAAGATGCACTTCACACCAGGGGGTGCCCACTGCATTTGTATGGAATCGCCAAAGTGTAATAATTGGGTTATACTTTTTTTAAAATTCTTCTGTTTTTATGCAGTGGGTGTTTGGAATGAAAAAAAATTATATTTAAATAAATATCAACAATTTATTAATTTTTCTGTTCATAGTGTATTTGAAGTGTAAGAAGAAATTTATAAATTTAAAAAAAAAATTGTTATGAAAAAAGCGTTTGTTTTGAGTGCATCATAAATCTTCACTTAGCCATTTTTAAAATTTTTTTTTTAGCAAAATTTAAGTTTAAAATATATTAAAAATAAATTATATATGTAATATTATTATTTTTTCTACTGATGCTCATTATGTTACAACTTTTCGACTTACCATGTTTACCAAAAAAAACATTTTTTTTTTAAATTTAAAAATAAAAAGAGAGCAAAAATCAAATTTAATTTGAATTAAAAATAGTAATAATGAAGTGAACTTACCTTTATGTTAAATATTTAAGTCTTTCTTTAAAATGCAAAACTAAAATGAAATTTCACCTGAGAAATTTTTAAAAAATGAAAGTGAAACTAAGGGAAGTAATTCATGTATTATTTTGTTCTTTGCTACCATAATTTAAGTGCAGTATCATGATTTAAATCAATTAAAATAATTTAAAATATGAATCACATGATGTTAAGTTTCAAATGTCATATTTTTAGATTCTAAAAACAAATATTATTTAATAACTATTTTACTTTATTATTGTTATCTAATAATTTTTGTAGAAAATTCAATTGAAAATTTACCCCCCCCCCCACTTTAAACAGAACAAATATTGATGTATAATTTTTTCTTTTATAAGATAATAGGCAATTAAATAATTATTGAAAAGAGTAAAAAAAAAAAACAATCTCCAAAAATTATTATTTTTTTTTTTTTTTTTACATTTTCCAATTTTAAGGTACTTATTTTCTACCAGAATAGCTCCCTTAAAAAATGTTTTTTTTTCTCTATTCACAACTTCCATCTTTTATCTTTTTATTAATACTGTAATTAGTTTCAAAAGTATATAACCCCACCGATATTTTGCGTCCCAAAAATAGATAGGGCAAAATTAAGTGACCTGAAAAAAATCAAAGTTTTGAAATAAAATAATTGATGGCTTATAAAATTAATTCATTGATAAATCAACACTGAAGATTTCATTAAAATCGGATAATTCCCTGATTTTTGGTAATTTTTTTTGTAAAATACGGATGTGATATGTTGGCAATACCTACAAATATTTGTGTGTATGTATTATGGGTAATCTTGAACTTTAAGTGACTAAATCCTGCCATAAAATTTGTACTTGCACATTATTTGAAATGAACTTAATTGTTATTAAAAATACATTTTATGGTATGTTGGATTTAAAAACATGCATTAAAATGGATTTGAAAAGCGTTGTGTTTTCTCTGTGAAAATTACGTTGAATCAAAGATGGTTGCCATTGTTTACAAGCTTCTTCTCGGAAAAAGAACAAAGGGACTTAACTCTCATTGCTTTGAGAGTTAAGTCGCTTTGTTCTTTGTATATTTGTGTGTGTATTGACACCTGTATGTGTGATTCATTCCTTTGATGTGTCAACAGACATTTTTTTGTAATGCAGCATAATTATTCAACACCCTTAATGAGGGTTAGTAAAAAAGTAATGCCATTTAAAGGGGAACCACTCGTGACTGATGAATTATTTATTTTCCCATTAAACTAACCCTAAGCCCGTCTCCTTTTTTCCTAGTAGATCAATAAATAAACAAATAATTTATCAGTCAAGAGTGGTTCCCCTTTGTTTATGTTGGAATTATAGGAAATAACCCTATTTTCTTTATTTCATGTAAAGTTTGTTTTTCTTTTTTTTTTTTTTTTTTTTTACAGAAAATTTTCCCAGTTATAAATGATTATATCATTTATGTTCTGAAATATTTTGTTTCTTACTTTTCAGGTCTTTAGACTGATAAGGAAAATTCAAAATGGCTGCCCCCTTAGAGTTACGTCAGAAACAAAGAGCAGTGATTGAATTTCTTGTTGCTGAGGGGGAAACCCCTGTGAACATTCGCCGACGATTACAAAATGTCTTTGAGGACAAGACTATAGATTATAGCAATATATGCAGGTGGGTCCGTCGTCTGAAAACTGAAAAAGTTGGGACTGTGAGTGTAGCTGATAAACCCCGTTCTGGCCGTCCGTCCGTTTCTGTGAATCCTACCAATAAAGCAAAAGCAGATGCTTTAATCAGAGAAGACAGGCGCATAACTCTTGATAAGTTGGCAGCAAACCTTGAAGTGAGCCATGGAAGTGCTTACAACATTGTCGAAGCACTCGGCTTTGCAAAAGTGTGTGTTCGTAATAAGGGAGTCAAAAGGGAAAAAACATTTTAAGCACACAAAACTAAAAAGAAAAACTATAAATAAAAATCCAATTACTGAATGGAAACAGTGAAGACTCTAAAGTTACAGGTCTGTGCAATCAGTATCACCATAAAAACATTTACCCACACCCAGTTCACTCCATCTCTCTCTCTCTCTCTCTCTCTCTCTCTCTTTTTTCTATCTCTCTCTCTCTCTCTCTTTTCTATCTCTCTCTTCTCTCTCTCTCTCTCTCTCTCTCTCTCTCTTTTCTATCTCTCTCTTCTCTCTCTCTCTATCTCTCTCTCTCTCTCTCTCTTTTCTATCTCTCTCTCTCTCTCTCTCTCTCTCTCTCTCTTCTCTCTCTCTCTCTTTTCTATCTCTCTCTCTCTTTTCTCTCTTCTCTCTCTCTTTCTCTCTCTCTCTTTTTCTTTCTCTCTTCTCTCTTTTTTCTATCTCTCTCTCTCTCTCTTTTTTCTATCTCTCTCTCTCTCTCTCTCTCTTTTTTTTTCTCTCTCTCTCTCTTTTTTTTCTCTCTCTCTCTTTTTCTCTCTCTCTCTCTCTCTTTTTTTTCTATCTCTCTCTCTCTTTTTTCTTTCTCTCTCTCTTTCTCTTTTTTCTTTCTCTCTCTCTCTTTTTCTCTCTCTCTCTCTTTTCTCTTCTCTCTCTTTCTCTTCTCTCTTTCTCTTTCTCTCTCTCTCTCTTCTCTTTCTCTTTTTTCTCTCTCTCTCTCTCTTTTTTCTTTCTCTCTCTCTCTCTCTCTCTCTCTCTCTCTGATAATTTTATCTAAAGACTATTTTGTGATATTTATTCATTCATATTCTTATTTTAAAAAATGTAGATTTTAAAGTGAAAATTTCAATAAAATGTAATAAGTAATTAAAATATCTCTATTAAAAAGGACCATCAAAGTGTTGTATGAAAGGTTTTGTAAATTATGAATTTAGAGAAATTGTACAAATTCAATGAATTTCATTGTTTTAAAATAACAAGATGTTGAAAATCTTTTCTTGGAATAAAGCTAAAAAAACTTACTCATTTTGTTACAATAAGCTTGTGTGTGTGTATTAAATATCAAGGCAAGGCCTTTCTCACTCTGTCTCTCTCTCAATATCACTTGCTCTATATCATTAGTGTATCTATCAGACTATATCTCTTTCTACATCATTCTCTCTTTGTATTTCTCTCTTTTCTTTAAATTTCACTCTCTCAATATCATTAGTGTATCTGACTAATCTCTTTCTACATAATTCTCTCTCCCTCACCCCCTCTCTCTCTCTCTCTCTTTAAATGGCCACCATATTATTTCATTAGTGTGTGTGTGTTAATAAAACAAACGTTAATTTCTTTTTGTCTCTTACATTAAACATTTCCTTTCGAGAAAAAAAATTCAAATTGAATAAAAATATTACAAAGTTAATGAAGAAAAATATTCCCTCCTATAAATTTATCTTTTTTTCTTTGTTTACTTATTTTTGAACATAAACGTTTATATTTGTTTTACATTGTGTGTCTAAAAACAAGTCATTTTTATTTTATTTATTTTTTATGGCTGAAGTTGTTTTTTTTTTTTTTTAATTTTAATTTTTTTAAAAGCTATTTCCCTTTCTACATAATTCTCCTGTATTCCCTCTCAATCATGATTTTTTTCTCTCTCTCTTTAAATCACATCCTTTCTATTTTTCACTTTTAATACTCTTTCTCTCTCTATTTTACATTTCTCTCTCTTTCTCTCTCTCATATAATTAACCACTCTCTTATTAACTACTTTCTTTCCTCCCTCACTTCTCTCTCTCTCTTATCATTTTATGTAAAAATTTTATAGACTATTTTGCTGTATTTATAGAATCATTCATTTGTTATTTTTATGTTTCTTTTTAACTTTTATTCTTTTATTCCATGAATTTTTGGAATTGTTTTATTCAAATTTATTTTTCTTTATTTTCAGACTGAATATTTTTCTACGAGCGATAATCTAGATAAAATCTTCCAATGTTCAAAATGCCAGAATAATTTAGACATGTCTAAATATGCCAGAATATTGACATGTCTCCATTCTTTATGTGGTTGATACTTTGAGGAGGAATTTCTAGGAGGAACATCTTAAAATAGACATTGTCCAGAATGCCAGGAACTTGTCAAAATTAATCAATTGACCCTCTCACCATTTTTGTTCTTTGAAACATCAACATTTGGAATACTAGAAATGCAATTTTTGTTTGGAGGAGGGATAAGGCTCCCTTGACAAAATTTGGTGCAAAGTTTGCGATAAATTCTTTTGTGATCACTGCAACTGGCTCCACAAAAGACTCCCAAGAGAAGAACAATTCTGTAGAATTGGATGAAAATGGGAAAGATGCAGTTCAAAAAGCTATGAGGACGGATTTGTGTAACCATTCACAAAAAGTCAGTGTTACTGTGACGGATGTAACATGTATTTGTGACACATGTTACAAGACCCATTTGAACAAGTAACCCCAGTGTCTCAGTGAGGGAAGAGGCCGTAAAGAAACGAACATCCTAAGACTCCACCCTCATTCAAGATATTAAAAAGTTAAAAAATAATCTGCTGGAAACCACAAATCATGGATTTACAGTGAGGAATTAGAAGGGGAGTGCAATCTAAAATGCTAAGAATTATAGCGGAATTATGTGGACATTTTAGATGAACTAAAAGTCAAAACATAAAATGTGTGAAGAATTGAGATTCTTAAAAGATGAGAAAGTGAAAAAAATGATAAGAATTAATGGAGGAAAATGAAAGAATGTTGAAAAAATTGGAAATTTGGTGGCTTCACATATTTCTTGCTGGTTGGGAGAACAAATCAATAATTGAATTTATAGAATTGGGGGAATTCATTTGTGAATTCATTTTAATTGATGAAGAGAAGAAATTCATCTCAACTGAAATGTTTTTGACTTCCTTTGAAATTTTGGGGGTAAATTGTTGTGAGGAGGTGGAGTGGGGAGTTGAGGAAAATGAGTCCTGGGAGTGAGAAGGGGAAGAAGCGAAGGAAAAAAAAATTTCTATTTTTTTAAATTTTTTTTTTAAAGAAAATTTTTTTCTCCTTTTTTGAAAATAAAAAACCCCAGAAAATATTTATTCTTCATTTTCTTTTTGTAAAACACAAAAACCCCAACAATTTTGATTTGTGCTGCAGGAAAACTTCTGATTGATTTTTACACAGAAAACAGCAAATATAGAAAAGCCATCAACACTAGGAAATCGGACGATTGTGACCCCCTTGTAATGATCCCTCAACTGAGAATATTTTGTTTTGATGAAAATGGACAAAAACTTGAATCATTTGAAACTAAAGAAAAGATTTGGAATTTTTTATTTTTTTGTGATTGGGAAGGAATTTTTTCGCTTTTGGCAGAAAAAAATTTGCATAAATTTCAGAAAAAATCTGAAAGATTTCCAAGATTTTTTTTTTTTTAAATAAAAAAAATTTTGTTTGTCTGAAAATTGATGGAAAATATTTGATTTAAAATTTACAAAATTCTCAACTTTTAAACAAAAGAAAAAACATTTTGAACTTTTTTTTTCCTTAGAGATTTCAAAATAAATTTTAATTTTGTTTTTCTTAAAAGATTTTTTTTTTAAATAAATGAATAAAATTTTTATTTTTTTATTGATTATTTTTGTTTTTGAATTTTTAATTTTGAGATTTGAAGGAAAACTTTTTTAATTATAAACAATATAGGGATGTCCAATTGAATTTGTGCAATAAGTGTACACGTGACGGGAAAAGTTACAAAACATTTACAAAAGTTATTCTATTTTAAAATTTTTTTTGATCATTTGAAAGAAATGAGATTAAAGAAAACTTTTCTTTTATTTTAATATAGAATTCCTAAAACTGTTTTAAATTAATTTTTACGTTAAATTTTGACCTTCCAAAAAAATGGAAGTAATAATTACCATTAGAAAATCTAATTTTCATCCAAAAATATAATTTAAAAAATAAATGTATCTAAAATCAAGTAATTGTCCAATTTTAATGAAGTTTTCACTACTTATTTTTTTATAAATAAATTTTTTTTTTCAATAAGTTTTGTGTGATAAATATTAGAAGTATTTTTTTCTTTGCTGATAGACCCCCTTCCCTAACCCCCGAAATATCTTTTAAAAAATATGGTCTTTTTAATAAATAATTTATATTCCTGTTCAAATAGATCCCCTAATTTAAATCAGTTGAGTTATTTAATGACCCTTATATAGATTTTTCTAAAAATCAACCTAGAGTTGAAAATTAAGATTTTTAAAAAATATATATATATATGGAAAATTGGATTATTTCCTATAAGTCCAACATAAACAAAGGGAACTCTTGACTGATAAATTATTTATCTATTTTCCCATTAAACTAACCCTAATCCTAACCCCGTCTTCATTTTTCCTAGTAGATCAATAAATAAATAAATAAATAATTTATCAGTCAACAGTGGTTCCCCTTTGTTTATGTTGGACTTATAGGAAATAACCGAAAATTGATTCATACAGTTCAGCTATTTATTTTATTAAAATTTACTCCTAAATTTTGGAATGTGAAAAAAAAAAAAAATTAAGGATTTTTATTAATTTGACTATTTTAAGATTTCATTACTACTTTAAAAAAAAATTCCTTTTTAGATTATATACAACCATAAGCCAACATATTTTCTCAATTTTCACAATTTAAAAAAAAAACAGACAATTTTGAATATTTTCTTTTTAAAAACAAATTAAAATTGATTATTTAAAGTAAATTTTTTGTCTTAGTAAAATTTTCAGTGTTAACTTATTAATCAATGATTTCTTTCTTTTGAATAAGTGAATCGTTTCAATCAAACTGATTCAATGGAAATAAATTGAAATTCTTTAAAATAGTCATTACCAGTTCTACCTACCATAGCAGAAACAATTTATATACCTGATTAATAGATAAAAATCATTTAGAATATGAAACTCCTAATTTTAAGTTTCAAGTTTCATATTTTTAGATTCTAAAAACAAATATTTATTTGATAACTAGTCTACTTAATTTTTGTTATCTAATAATTTTTGAAGAAAACTCAATTGAAAAGTTAAACAGAACAAATATTGATGCATAATTATTTTCACTTATGATATAAAATCAATTATATCAGGGATTCCCATGCGTCCTGGAAAATAAAATGTAAATTTTCGAGTACTGGAAAAAGGGGTGTTTTTTCTCAAAAATCTTGGAAACTTTGTATTTCGTCCCAAGACAAAATGAATGTTATTGTTACAGTTAACAGATATAACTAGTAAAATAACAAAGACACTGTTTTTTTTTCTTTTTATTATTAACACTCACAGAATCTACCCAAGATTTCCCAAATTATTCATGAATATTCATTAAACAGTAAAAATGCTTCTGATTGGCTACTTGTTGATTTTATCTTTCCTCATGTAGCAATATTTTGATTTATTATTATGTGACACTGAACATGAACAAGACAAGAATTTGGGTTATTTCCTATATAGACTTCTAGGAAATAACTGGTTTAAAAAATAAATTCCACTTTACAAGACTCTGCCTCATAAAATTTAGAACATTTACCGTTTACATTTTCTTTCTAATCATATTCAGCAGTGTTTAATCGATTAAAATGATTTAATTTTTAGAAAAAGTAAATATTTTAGCAAGGATTAAAATTGTTTTAAATGAATATTTGGTTATTTCCTATAACTCCAACCTAAAAAAGGGGAACCACTCTGAATGAATTTTATAAATTATTCATTTATTGATCTACTAGGAAAAAAGAAGGGTTAGTTTAATGGGAAAATAATGGGTAGATTAATTAGCAGATAAAATTCATTCAGAGTGGTTCCCCTTTTTTAGGTTGGAGTTATAGGAAATAACCGAATATTTTGTCTTTAAGTCAGTCAAATAATTTTCACAGAAAATCAACATAAAAAAACCCATCTCCACAATTGAGTTGACATAATTTTAATTTTATTGTCACAAATACCATTATTTAGAAGAATGTTTGTATAAAATGCTCAGATTAAGTTTATTTGAAGAAATGGGCTAAAATCATTTTTTTTTTTTCGAGAAAAACACTCGTGTAAAATTGTGACTGAAAATCAAAGAATTTTTTATACCTGTATGGAATAGCACACACACAAAATTTTGACCGAAAATGAACAATCTTTTAAAAGAATTATGCAGTAACATAATACTAATATTTATAAATTACATAAAACTAGAAGCGGTTACCCGGCATTGTCTGATCTATTATTATTGAATCGTGATTTGGATCCTCACTGGATGCTCTATTAAAATCCCTATGAAAAAAAGACCTCGCGTTGATTCAGACATGAAAAGAAAAGTTAGTCTTCTATTTAAAATACTAAATGCAAAAAAATCCATGCTGTTATCATTCAAAATTTATCTTTTAATAATTTTCATGAATCTATATCCAATCATTTTTTTTGTTCAAAACCAAGATCTGGTAATAATGAATGTGTATATATTTATATACTTCGTCATTAATTGTTTTCTTTTCATTGTTTCTTCCGGACATACATATACACAAACTGCCCTTTATATATGTATAGATTGATGTTCATTCAAAAAAGCTTTTTCTTTAGCATTTTTGGAAGCATTGAAAAGTGAAAATTTTCCTAAGACAAACGTTGGTCCATTTTAGTCTCAGTGGTTGGTCGGATGTGGGGTGGGGGTTAAATGACCATGTTAACAATATAGCGATTGGTAATGTTACTGTTTTAGTTATGTTCACAGAATGAGATAACAAATTTATACAAAAACTCTTTTTGCAACATGGTGCAAATACGATCAAAAAATATAATTTTATTACTAAATAATTTGTTTTGGCAATTGATGAAATTTATGTAAAATTTGAAGTTCAGATATCACCAACCACTGTAAAATTTGTGCAAAATTTTCCCGATATTTTACACCCCCAAAATAAGGTGGGGGGTCAACGTTAAGTGACCTGAAAAAAATCAGAAGGTTTTGAAATAAAATAACTGGTGCATTATAAAATTTATTCATTGATAAATCAACACTGAAAGTTTCATTAAAATCGGATAATTCCCTGATCTTTTGTACATTTTTTTAGAAAATGTCTTTATTGTTTTCATAAACCGCTTGGTTAAAACTATCTTTCGAAACTTCTCAGCCAAGTGAGGCAGAATATATAATGTTTATGATATGTAAAATCTATATCATATATAATAATACAAAACGGCTTGTTGCCCTGGGAATGAATTCGTTGAAACTCCGGTGTTTGGCAACTGACCTAGTAAACGCTCATAAGGTCATTATTCATCTTAACAGCAATCTTGAGCACCTTTTTGATCTCCATCTTTCTAACACATGTGGGCATGTTTACAAAGAAAACAGCATTGCTCACGTGACTTTCGGAAACATTTTTTTACGCTCAGAGTTGCTGAGGCATGGAATAAGCTGCCTGCATCCATTGTAGGCAGCTGAAACACTGCATCTTTCAAAGCCTTCATGCTTCCCGTAGTCCGCCAACACAATACCTGATACCCCTCTCCACACACATATGCATGCACGCACACATACATATATATTATTACTGTACGCTATTCATGTTCCTGACACTAATACATTATTCTGTGTACTAGACATGAGGCTTTAATGAGTTGTGGTGCACCTGAGCACTGTACACAATAAAAAAAATTCATTATTATTATTGGCATTTCAGTCGCGGAAGACTATAATAAAGTTTTTATGTCCGTGAAGTTACAGTGCATCCTGTGACTGTGAAGTTCGATGTTTGAAAAACATTCTCAACCACAGATGTTGCATGTGAAGGATGTCCCTGAAGATGTTGATGTGCTGGTGCTTTGTTGCTGCTGCTTTCTTCTAAACCTCTTAGTTTCATGGTGTTGCATCGGTGATTTCAGATATGAACAGTCCTCTACGGAGAGCCTGCTGCCACCGAGGGCAGTCCCGAACCAAATTTTCCCAGCTGGAAGGGGCAATGCCAAAGCACCTGTGATTATTCTTGTAGACATCTTTGAAACACAGCTGGGGGCGACTAATCTGTCTCTTACCAGACGAAAGCTCTGCATAGAGGATGTCTTTCGGGATTTGTCCATCATCCATCCGACGGACATGACCCAGCCATCGGAGATGACGTTGTTTCAGTAGAGGACACAAGTTGGGGTGTTGAGCTCTCTCTAGAACTGTTATATATATGAAGTAATAAAAATGATTTTTCTATATATTTGTTTTATCTTTTATTCTTTATATATTCTTGTTTTTAAGTTGTTTTATTTTAATATTGCATAATTGTATGGTGGCATAGGGCTTTTGACAAGCCCTGTAGTGAGAGCTCTGAGAGAATGGAAAATACCAGTGACAATTACTGGCCCCAACTGACCTCAGAGGCGAGAATATCACAAGTCACATGAGATTTAGTTAGTCAGTTTGCAGCCAGACCCCGAGTGGGACAGACATGCATTCAGTTGTTGTACAAACAAACATACAGACAGACAAACATAGAAAATCTTTCTTTTATAAATATCGATAATCAATGAAATTTTTATTATCATTATCAGTTATTCTCAATTGTTTGTCGTCCTCTGTGCTGATACTGGATCTGTGCAGAGGACCTCCCTAGGACAATGAATGATAGAGAAGGTTGGCGAGAGATTGTCATGGATATCCGTACTAATTGTACGACATGATGATGATGATGAAGCCAGGCTCAAATGGCGATTTACTTTCGGATATTTGATTAATTTATTTTTCATCAGCCTCTTTCCTCCTCCCACTCTTCCTTTCTCCTGCATTGCATTTCCCTATAAGAAGCTTCTCGTGTCCCCTCTAGCTTCTCATTATTTCCAGCTTGTCATTAAGTATTTTTTCCGATCACACCAGGAAAAAGCTGGTGAAAAGGAAATTAACCAAAATATCCAAAAGTGAGTCACTATTTGAGCCTGGCTTAGTTTGACACAAATAAAAAGTGTGTGTGTGTGTGTGTGTGTAGGGATATCAGGTATAATGTTAGTGAATTACAGAAAGCATGGAGGTTTTGAAGGATGTAGTGTTTCAGCAGATAACAACTGATGCAGGTAGTTTTAATTTTAATCTAATTTCACCAAAACGTGGTTATTTTACATACAATTTTCTCCCTTTTAATATTTATGTAAACAATCATAAACAAATATACAAATTTAACCGAGCAGTTTTCCTGTGCTAACAATATCTATAATGAAAACTATTTCACATTTTACATAGTGCTAATACCCTTGGGAAAAGTATGCATTCAACTGTTCTCCCTCCAGCTATAGGTAAATAACTGGACAGACTAGGCTCTTTAATCATGGTATGGCAACCAGTCGAGTAGAAGAAAAACTCAGAATTCTTGTGTCACACCCTGCTCGGTGTCCAGTGTATCATCATCATCATCATCATCATCATGTGCAATTAGCACAGATATCTATGACAATCTCTCGCTAACTGATGTAATGTATATGCATACACCTAGGTCCCCCCTCACAGTAATATGATTGGCTGATGTCAGCCATAAATACACCAGTACTATTACTTACCTGCTCGATTGTACCATTTTATTACCGTGGCCCCACCACACTGCTACTTCTACTAAATATATCCCTTCCGGGGGCATATCACTAACCTTATCTATCATTCATTATCTCCAGAAGGTCCTCTGCGTAGCATCCAGTATCAGTGCAAAGCTGGTTAATGTAGGCCCTTACTGGACATCCACATTAGCATATCCATGTGCTGGTTTCTACAGGAGAATGTCGCTTATGTGTTCGACCTCGTTTCTCCAGCAGTATCCAGCGTCTAATACCTATATATATTACTACGAATAATGATGAATAATTAACACAAAGAAAAGTAAAGAATATAATTTTATTTATCAGATATAGGTACGTATAATGCATAAATGAAAATTAAATGTTAAAAAGGAATATTTTTATAAAATCACAAACTGAAAGAGAGAAAATAAATAAAAATATGACATGAAAGATTTGGTTATTTCCTATAAGTCCAATATAAAAAAGGGGAACCACTCTTGACTGATAAATTATTTATTTATTTTCCCATTAAACTAACCCTAAACCCTAACCCTAACCCCGTCTTCTTTTTCCTAGTAGATCAATAAATAAATAATAATTGTGGACTTTTAGGAAATAACTAAAGATTTTGATTAATACAAGTCAATCATTGGTTACCTCCCTTTTGAGAAGCAATTTTCGGCAAGTTTTACATTTTCTATAATCTAAATATATAAAGTTGTAATTCCTGTTTGTTTGTCCACCAACTCCTCTTAGGGTTTTGGAGATACACACCCATTACTATATATATTCTGAAACTACATTATCCAATGTACTTGGATCAGCTTATCTTATTTAAATCAAAGGAGCCCCTATGTGTCACAAATCCCTGCTGATTTTTCCCTTCGATTTATTTGAAATTTAAACCATTTGTAAATAACAAGATATGATGCCCATTCATAAAATTTCAACAAATTTCAATAATGTTAAGACACCCTAATGGGGTTTAATCCGCCCCCTGTAATGAACATTTTGGAAGCCCATAACTTGAATATTTGAACCTTTATTATCACAGGGCTTTTTTTTTCTCTATTAATTAAATGAGTAAAATATATTTTATTCGGATTTCATTAAATTAAATAGTGAGGAGGTCGACCTAGTAAAAAAAAGTATTCCCCCTAATATATTTTAGGAAAAACTATTTTAAACATAAAGTATCGAACTGTTCGTGAAAATTTGATGATTAATTGTTTTTTCATAGAAATTTAATATTTTTATATAGTAATGATACTGACTAGAAATTAAATGCCCATTGGTAAACTTACTTAATCCCTCAAATGACTGTGACGTAGGCATTGACGTAGTTTCGGTTATAGACAAATAGAGACCGAATCTCTATTATCATAAGATGTAAAGCCACAAAAAAAAAAAAAATTGTCAACAAAAAATAGCTTAAAAGACGCCCTATTGGGTGTCAATTAAGCTAGTTTATCAAAAATGAGGAAAGTGATAAAGAAAAAAAACAACAAAACTTTATGTCAAAGGACATTTTGATTATATTTATCTATTTATTTATTTTACGGAACACGCAGACCGGCGTAGCATAAAAAAATGCTCATGTTTTAATTATGATAAAGATTTTGGTTATTTCCAATAACTCCAATCTAAAAACAAGGGGAACAACTCTGAATGAATTTTATCTTTTAATTAATCTATCCATTATTTTCCCATTAAACTAACCCTTAAACCCTAACCCTAACCCTAACCCTAAACCCGTCTTCTTTTTTCTTAGTAAATCAATAAATAAATAAATAAATTATAAAATTAATTCAGAGTGGTTCCCATTTTTTAGTTGGAGTCATAGCAAATAACCAGATTTAAAAAAAAAATCGGACAATTTCCTATAACAATCTCTGCCACACAATGAGGTCTCCATGATTCGTTCATATCTTGGAAGAGATTGTTTGCGTTTCACTTTGTGCCAATGCCCTTGGAAAAGGCATAAATTCAAACTATGGTTAAATAGTAGAGCATATTGGATTCTTTAACCATGGCTAGACAACCAGCGTAGGAGAAGGAAAACTAAATTCAAAACCAACTTTACTCCGCTTAAAAATCGATCTTGTGTCACATCCTCCAATGGCGAGGGTGTTGAGTAAATACATACTGATATATCTGGATTAAATAAATAAGTAGTGAAAATTTCATCAAAATTTGACAATTACCTGATTATTAATAGACCTTTTTTTTTAAGTAATATTTTTGGGTGAATATTTCATTTCCTATGTTTTAATGGTAATTTTTACGTTCAAAATTCAACATAAACATTGATTTAAAACACGATTTCAAGAATTCAATGATATATAAAAAAAATCTAAAAATATTAGAGTTTTCTTTAATTTTATTTCTTTCAGATGATACAAAGATTTTGAACGATAAAATAACTTACAGAAACGTTTTGTAACTTTTCCCGTCATGTGTACATTTATCGTGCAAAATCGATACATACTCTGATATTTCTGAGTTAAATAAATAAGTACTGAAAATTTCATTAAAATTGGACAATTACCTGATTATTGATAGACTTTTTAAAAGTAATATTTTTGGGTGAATATTTAATTTCCTATTTTTTATGGTAATTATTACGTCCCCTTCTTTTTGGGAGTTCAAAATTCAACATTAGTTTAAAAACAAGATTTCAAGAATTCTATGCTATGAAATTTTTTCAAAATGATAAAATATATTTTTTACGATAAAGTAATTTTTAGAAACATTTTGTAACTTTTCCCGTCATGTGTAAATGTATTGCCCAAAATCGATTGAACGTCCCTAGTAAATATATACTTCCGGGTTACATGAAACAGTATCAACTTCTTTTTTTTTTTGTTTTTACTTATTATGAACTATCAGAAATGCAAAAAATATATACTTCATTTTCGTTTGTATTATTTTGTTTCTGTTTCTTTAGGGAGTGGGGTGTACAAAGCTTTAAAAGACACCTAATAAGAAATAGACATAATTTTCACTTCGCATTTTCCTGACGTATCATAAGAATGTTTTAAAGTATTTGAAGTAAGATAAAGTTTATCCATTTTTATAAATATACGAGGCCATATCAAACCTCCCCCTATCGGAAATAAATGATTCTTTTGCAATGTGGCTGCATTTAAGGCATAAATTTCAACACCATTAACAACATAAATATTTCCACGATTGTCTGTACACACATCAGATGTCATAGGTCCCGTTTTATGTGTAAACATTAGTTTACTATCGAAAAGGCTATAGCAAAACAACCTATCGCATTTATAATCAAGCAATAAAAATGTATCCAAGAATGGCCCACAAGATATTCTATGACAGGGACTCTCATTTTGAGAAACATCAAGGACAGTTCTCAAAACATCCCCTTCGGATGACAATAGGTAAACCCCACACTTTGAGTCACAAGCCAAAATTTTCCCGAAGCAATAACAAATTGAAACATAATTGACGTCTGTCGGTATTTTTTTCAATAATGTTAAAAAAGGAGCGTTCTTTTTCTTTTCAAATATCATCAAATTCCCATCAACTACGCCGATTTTATCGGATGACAAAAGACATACGTCCCTGGGACGTTGCATGTCCTCAGGTTTACAAATAGTAATAAGTTTATCTTCACAGCTAAACACATTCAATTCATTCACCGACTCATCACACACCCATACACGATTTTCATCACAGACAAAAATACTAGAAATAAACCTATCGCATGAATACAATTCCTTCATTTCTTTCGTAAGCTCACTTAAAGATATTTTGCGCTCAGAGTCCAACAATTTAGGGACTAAGGGAACATTTTCTTCAACCTGTTTAAGTTGCGGTGTATTCTTTCTTAAATTCTCTATCCTCAGTTTATCAGAACGAAAATTAGACACCATTCGCTGTGTTTTCTCGTACCAAATATTATGTTCCAAGTCAACACAGGATTTGCAGAAATCCTCTTGCTCTTCAATATTACCTGCTTCCATAAGGGACAAAGATTTTTGCTTGAGCCGAGAAAAATTCAAGAAAATGTCTACGTCATCGAAATGCTGCAGAAGTTGGCTCAAGTTAACGTTGATTATTTCCATTTTCTTAATGTGATCTTCTTTAAGTTGAATCATTTCCTGCATTATGTTCGTTTCATTTTTTACTTTGGTTTCTAGTTCTTTCATAAAACATTGAGTGTTCTCTTTTAGAACGTTCCAAATTTCTTCTGCTTGTTTCCAGATATTGTCGCTTGTTTTTTTATGCTGTGAATTCACAGATTCAATTTTGACTTTCATTCCTTCAATCTGCTGTTTATCTTTTTCTAATTGCGAGTTAATTTCTTCCAAGAGTTGTCGCCCTTGGGATTTTGTATCCGGTGCCATTTTCTCAATAGAAACAGGTACACATTTCTTTTCTTTCTCGGCACAATGTTCTAATAAACAAATCGAACACAAACATATCTCGCAATCGGTACAATACAGTTTAAACTTCTCTCCCTCATGACGAGAACAACTAGTTGGTAAAATAAAATCCTTGATTTTATCTTCACTCTCAATTCCTTCAGATACGTCGATTAATTTATCGTTGGGTTTGTATTGTTCATGGTGAACTAGACACGAGTCACAGAAAAACTTTTTACAGTCCTGACACCAGCGGGTGGATGCTACACCCTCGGAGCACATTTGACAAAGACGTTCGCTTTGCTGTAATTGTCGTACATTTAAAAGTTTTTCAATCATTACATCTAGCTTTAAGTCAGTGGTTATATCTGTGTTTTCTTCCGATGATCGGCTGATAATTGCACGACACACTGGGCATGAGATATTAGCACCTTGTACGAAGCTTTCACGTTCTTTTGACAGGCATGGAGTACAGTAGGTGTGCAAACACGACAGGGATTTCGGTTGATTGTCGCTGACAAGGTCCACTTTGCATGAAGCACATTTAAGTAAGCTGTAAATTGCCTGTTCGCTGTCTTGGCTGGCCATTGTTAATAAAAAAGAAAGAAGAAGAAAGTAGAAAAACAACTTTTGAAAGTTTCTTAGGCGTGAGGAACAAGTGAAAATTTTAAAGTTTCAATGAAGCGATCGTAGAAAAAAAAGTAGGTTTTTCCGTAAACAATCCAGTTTCACTTTTTAACTGTGGTGATCACGTGACTGGGTAGTTTTTTTTATCTTCTTGTTGCGATAAGGAAAAAAACAATACCAGTGTGCTCATATCTATCCCAGTCTGCTAATCACACACACACACACACACACACACACACACACACACACACACACACACACACATATATATATATAATATATATATATATATATATATATATTATATATATTATATATACATATATATAAGAATGGAAATATAATATATATATATATATATATATATATATATATATATATATATATATATATATATATATATATAGGGTCGGTTTAACTTAGCAGGTAGAGGGTTCGACCCTCGCCAACTCAGCGAATGAGTAGCACAGGGATCTGTGCTGTAAAGTGAGGAGCGAATGGTAGATGTGGCGCTCCGCATCGGACGCTAAAAACAGTCTCCTTGGTCTAGCGCTAGTGAAAAGGGGATAGACTTCCTCGTTGTTTGGCTGATAGCGACTTTAGGCGAGGCCACCGCTTTAGGCCACCCCGATGACTTTACTTATATATACATACATACATACATACATATATATATATATATATATATATATATATATATATATATAATATGTGTGTGTGTGTGTGTGTGTGTGTGTGGATGACTTATTAATATATATATATATATATATATATATATATATATATATATATATATATATATATATATATATATCAGTCTCTTCATTATTTATCTATCGGTCTATCTATCAATCTATCTCAGTCTGTTCATATATATGGATCTATATCTGAAAATATTTATTTACTTTTTACCCAACCTGTCCACCATGGATAAGATTTGACTCAAGGTCACATCTATCTATTCAAGTGTGTTTATCTATCAATCGAACTATCTCCACCCCCCCCCCCCACACACACATAGTGTGAGTGTGTGTGTGTGTGGGGGGTCGGTTGTATGTGTTTTTGTGTGTGTGCGTATTCATTTGTTGAGTTTTTGTATTTGATATCCGGATTTTAAAAAAAAGATCTTTTTGCCAAAGCGGAAATAAAACAGAAAAACCGTTAAGGCATGATTATTTTAAAAGCATTTGGCAAATTTAGTAGTTAAATGAGTGAATTAATCGATTTATTACAGTCTCATCACGCACACAGGCACACACACATAAACAACACACACACATATATATAATCATCCACATACAGGTAATGTTTCGCCGTATCACGGCTCTTCAGTGCAGCTATATAAATCTAGTTACTAACTTGAAAAAAAAAGGAACACAAACACATCTCCCCTGATGATGGCACTTCGAAGTGCCGAATGTACTTGGGATAAAAACTTTGGTGGACTAACCCACGGATTCCATTCAAAACAGGAAATGCCTATAACTCTTTTCCTACCAATTCTCCTCCTTCCAGCGCCCACATTCCTTTATATATATATATATATATATATATATATATATATATATATATATATATATATATATATATATAGATAGATAATCACAATTAATAATAAATAATTCAGTATAACTTCCGTGACATTAAACTAAACAGCAAAAAATCCTTTAAGAGACAAATATCGATTCGCTCAGCTTTCGAGGTACAGACGGATCACCTAATCCCGGCTAGGAGACTCGACCTAGTATTGATTGACAAGAAAAAGAGAACCTGTCATCTCGTGGATTTTACTGTCCCAGCCGACCACCGAGTAAAAATGAAAGAAAGCGAAAAGATAGACAAATACTTAGACCTCACCAGAGAACTGAGGAAGCTGTGGATCATGGAAGTGAAGGTCATACCAATTGTAATTGGTGCCCTTGAAACAATCCCCAAAGCTCTGGAAAAGAATTTGGGTGAACTAGAAATCAGAGGAAGAACCGAGACCATCCAAAATACAGCATTATTGGGATCGGCTAGAATACTCAGAAGGGTCCTAGAGACCTGAGGAGACTTGCTATCACTTAGCCTCCAGTGAACCACCAGCTACGGCAGGTGTGAAAAACAAAATAATGATAATAATAATAATAATAAAAATGGACAAAAGAAGAACTCAGACAGATTGACCAAAGGACGAGAAAATTAATGATCATGCACAAGGCTCTCCACCCTAGAGATGATAGAGATAGGTTATATGTGTCAAGAAAGGAAGGGGGGAAGAGGTCTTGCCAATATAGAGGACTGCGTAGAAACCACAATCCAACAACTTGAAGATTACACAAGAAAGAGCAAAGACAAATTACTTATGGCGGCCAATAATAGTAGATGTGACAGATGGACAAACAGAAAAACAACAAAGACTAGAAAACAAAAATGGGAAGAAAAACAATTATATGGACACTTTAAACGACAAATCGAAGAGGTTGCACATGGAAAGACTTGGACATGGTTAAGAAAAGGAAACCTCAAAAGGGAAACTGAATCATTAATAATTGCTGCACAAAATAATGCCATAAGGGCAAACTATATCAAAGCGAAAATTGATAAGACCCAGCGAAATAGTAAATGTAGATTTTGCGGTAATAGAGATGAGACTGTGAACCATGTACTCTGCGAATGTAGCAAACTAGCAGAACGGGAGTACAAAACTAGACATGACTGGGTTGGGAAGGTGATCCACTGGGAATTATGCAAGAGATTTAATTTTGACCATACAACAAAATGGTATATGCATAAACCACAATCTGTTCTTGAGAACGAAACGCATAAAATTCTCTGGGACTTTGAAATAAAAACGGATCACCTTATCCAGCAAGAAGACCTATCACGCCTCTAGAGTTTGTGTCTGACTCTATTGCCAGGGATTGAGACACAATTTCATCGCAGTGTAGTTTAACCCCTCCTGCCAGGAAACACAAATAACCTTTGGGTGCAGTTATAATGAATTTATTCAGCAGGAAAGAGGTAAAAAGCTGGAAAGAAAAAATAAACATATGACAGACAAGGCAAATCAAGGTACAAAAGGCAAGGTAATTATAAGAAATTACAGGGAACGGATAAGGGACACAAGGTAAATGGGCAGAGCAGGCAGAGACGATAACATCGTTAATAGTAGCAGCAGCACAGGGACCCAGGAAGTAGGAAGAGGTAGGGACCAGAGAGAGCAGGAGGAGGAGGTGAACGATAAACTCAAGAGTCCCTTATGAACGTGGATCGGGTTTCACTCAGAATAGTGCTATTTCAACATGAGTGAGAAGAGACAATACTTTGTACTGAGAGTAGGAAAATGAAGCGAGGTGTTTCTGAGACAAGTGTCTGAGGAAAGTGTTCGACTGATGGCTGGGGTCGAACAGACATAACTAGGTGTGAAGCAGCGGTGAAGAATAGCATGTATTCTCGGAATAAACACCATGTCAACAAAGGCTAGCGAATATGAAATAACTTTACTAAGTGCTAATAGTAAGAGTGAGAAATAATAACAATACATGTCATACAAGGGTCCGGGAAGATATAGGCAAATAATAGAAAATAATACGAAGGGCAAGATTTCTCACATAGAACACAGAAAAATTCAAGGACGGACAACAGATAAAAGTAAATAGTAGAAAATAGCCGGTAACAAATTAGCTATTTAATGTTAGGGAGCGAAGATAAGAAATCTTCCTTACCGGGTACCCGTAATAAACTTCTGAGAGGGAGAAGTCAGCAACACGTCTAATGGGTGTCGTGGCGAGGTAGAAAGAGGATTGAATTTAGCGCCGAATCATCGTAACCAGAAGTTGGCGGTCGAAAACGTAAATAATACACTATTTACGAAAATAACACAGTTGGTCTAAGGGACGTAACTCTTACCGCAGAATCGTAAAAACAAGACAAGACAAGACCAGACCTAGTGTTGATAAACAAAAAAGAAAGAACTTGTCAACTGGTGGATTTTGCAGTTCCAGCAGATCACAGGGTGAAGCTAAAGGAAAATGAAAAAATGGACAAATATCTGGACCTTGCCAGAGAACTGAAAAAGTTATGGAATATGAAAGTCAAAGTGATACCAATTGTAGTTGGTGCACTTGGAACGGTCCCAAAAGGTTTGGAAAGTTTGGAAATCAGAGGAAGGATTGAAACCATTCAGAACACTGCACTGCTGCAATCTGTCAGAATACTCAGAAGAGTCCTGGAGACCTGAGGAGACTTGCTGTCACTCAGACTCCAGTGAAAGACCATCAGCTGACGCTGATGTGAAAACTCAAAAGGAGTAAATAATAATAATAATAATAATAATAATAATAATAATAATAATAATAATAATTGTAGTTGGTGCACTTGGAACGGTCCCAAAAGGATTAGAAAAGGGTTTGGAAAGTTTTGAAATCAGAGGAAGGATTGAAACCATTCAGAACACTGCACTGCTGCAATCTGTCAGAATACTCAGAAGAGCCCTGGAGACCTGAGGAGACTTGCTGTCACTGAGACTCCAGTGAAAGACCTTCAGCTAACACTGATGTGAAAACTCAATATAATAATGTATAGGGTGTTCGGGAGAAATTTGACAGTTTCATAAGGAAAAAGAAAAAGTGCTTGGTAACTACAAAATTTAATGGATAGTAAAGAATTTCAACAGGCACGGAAATTACACTACTGCCAATAAGTTTCACTCAATACAACCGCCATTAGCGTGGATCACAGCCTCAATCCTGCTTCGGAACCTGGAGCAAGCTGATGGTACAGTTTCCCCGGGAAGGGCCTCAAAAACTACCTTAATTCTGTTGATTAGCTGGGCCTTTGTAGTACTGGCACGGCGATTAGCGTTTTTCTCAACAGCACCACATACATAATAATCTATGGGGTTCGAAGGCCAAGCATTGGGAATGGTGTAGTCGTAAAAATTCGCCAACAACCATTTTTGATTTTTCCCAGAGGTGTGGCAGAAGACCGAATCCTGTTACCATTCATATGACCCACTATTTACAACCCTTGTTATCAAGGGCGGCTTGACTACAGTGTTTAGCAACTCCACGTACGCAACTGAATTCAACCTGATATCCTCTCTGAAAAAATACTGTACGAACGCAATCAGATCGTCTGTTGTTGCTTTCTTCTAGCCACAGCCCCATATTCTCCTTTGCAATTCTCCAGTTCATACCTGATTGTTTTTACAGTGTTCAGAGGGCATTGGGCAGCAACCATAATCTCCTTATTTTGATGGCCGGTGCAGATCATCATGATACAAGTTATTCTCTTCCATGATTCAGGTGGGTTCCAGTCATCCATTCTATGTGGTATCACGTATATGAATGAAGAAGGGTCCAAGCTTTTAGATGATGCGTAGTGTGCGTCAATACCTCCAACCTACGGAGAAAAATGACCAAATATAAATATCTCAAATTTATTCCGAACTATATATATATATATATATATATATATATATATGGATGACCATATATATATATATATGTGGATGACTATATATATATATATATATATATATATATATGGTCATCCACAGACACGTGTTTCGACTATCAAGTCTCTTCAGTGTGGCTAGACATTTTGTAAGCTACCTACAGCCGGAATTGAACTCCGGTCGGTTGGGTGTAAGTCCGGCGCCTTAACCATTAGGCTGTCTTAGCTTACAGAATGGGAAGGGGATTTTAACTGTTTTAATACACACACAGCGCTTTGTGTGTATAGGCCGTCACAGAGTGTTCCATTCAGAGAAGAGCGTTGCGTTTACGCTTGAGTTGGCGGCCGTCAGCGAGATCCCCCCCAGAGTGCTCAACCATAGGGAATGGGGAGTATATATATATATATATATATATATATATATGTGTGTGTGTGTGTGTGTGTGTGTGTGTGTGGATCGCAACTTGCCTTTCAAAAATAAAACGCTGATCAAATACAGTTACATAACTAAAAAGATTTTCATCTCCTGTCACATATAAAAACATCCATCATTTTCTTCACCCCAAGATACACCCTGATGAAGGTTCAATGTAACCGAAATGTTTAAAGATCGATAATTAAATTCATCCCATTTTCGGAACACTTGTTTTTTCAAAAATTTTATTTATATATATATATATATATATATATATATATATATATATATATATATTTATTATTATACTAAAGCTGGGTGAATTAACATTTGTCTCCTAAAGGATTTTTTACTGTTTTATATATATATATATATATATATATATATATATATATATATAGTAAAAGTAAGTAAGTAAAGTTGTCGGGTGGCCTAATGTCGGTATCAGCCAGACAGCGAGGGAGTCCATCTCCTTTTCACTAGTGCTAGACCAAGGAAATTTTTTCATCCTCTGAGGTGGAGCGCCACACCTACCACCAGTTCCTTAATTTACCACACAGATCCCTGTGCTACTCATACGCTGAGTTGGCGAGGGCCGGTTTCGAATCAGGAACCTTGTGATTCCTAGCCGAACGCTCTACCGACTGAACTAAGCCGGCCCTAAAACAATGAAAAAATCCTTTAGGAGACAAATGTTGATTCGCTCAGCCTTAGAATAATAATAATAATAATAATAATAATAATATAATAATATATAAGTAATTTGTGGTTAGGGTTATTCTTTGTGGGTTTGTGTTTCAGACTTATTTGTGTTGGGAGTTGTAGTGAGAATGAAATTAATTCTATTCTGAAATATTTTCTGTTAAATCTTCCAATCGGAAAGAACTGGTTTATTCGTGTTGACAACATAGATAACTATTTTGTGTTTGAGAAAATACTGAGTGATTCCATTAAGTTTATATTTTTTAATTGCCTACGACTTTTGCAGCCTGGAAAAGATAAGGTGAGAAAACAAGGAAGTTACTTCCCTTCATTTCTGAATATTTTTATGCTTATCTCCCTTGATTTATATTAACTTTAAATCATTTCAAGGGAAATAATTTATTCTAAAATGTGAATGACGTGCATTAAATGAGTTTTTTTTTGTAAGGGATGACAATGTGAGAGATCTGTAAAAAAAAATAATGTATATATTTTACAATGCTCCTCTCACTTTTTAATCGGCAAATTAATAGAGATATTTTACAATCCTTACCCCTCCACCAGGTAAGCTTTTAAAAAAATTCGGTCATTTTCTATAAGTCTAAGATGATCAAAGGGGAACCACTCTTGACTGATAAATTATTTATCTATTTATTGATCTACTAGGAATAAAGAAAACGGGGTTAAGGTTAGTGTTAGGGTTAGGGTTTAGGGTTAAAGTTAGGGTTAGGGTTTAGGGTTAGTTTAATGGGAAAATAAATAAATAATGAATCAGTCATGAGTGGTTCTCATTTGATCATGTTAGACTTATAGGAAATAACCAGAGATTTGATTAAATTAGTACAATTTCAATTGATTTTTTTTATAAAACAATAACTCAAATTTCAAAACAATATTCATACAGTATGCTCTGTCTCTTTTGAAGAGAGAGGGCGGGGGGGGGGTTGTAATATATCTACATTAATTTGCCAATAAAAAGTGAGAAACGTGGCACGGTAGATATCTAAGTTTAGACACATTCACGCCTGACAAAGTCAAAGAAAAACGGTAATCTGAACATTAATAAATAAGAGTAACCTCCCCTTGATTCTTTCACTCTAAGGAAACCTTATGTTTTGGACGGCCATTTTCATTTCACCGTAAATCTACACTGAAAATACGAATTTGTTCGAATCAATAAAACTGCATGTTTTAACACGAAAATATCATAAAATGCGTTCTTAAATAACAATTAAGTTCATTTCAAATAATGCACAAGCCCAATCAAGAACACATTTTATGATATTTTCGTGTTAAAACATGCAGTTGCATTGATTCGAACAAATTCGTATTTTCAGTGTAGATTTACGGTGAAATGAAAATTCCCGACCGAAACATAAGGCTTCCTCAAAGTGAAAGAAACAAGTGGAGCTTACTGTCATTTATGTTGCTAATGTTCAGATTACCGGAAAAAGCGTAAATAAGGACAGGAATCCAAGACAACTAAATGTTAACAGAAGCCAGTTCAGTACAATAAATTGGTAGAAATTCACTTTGTCATTTCTGTGTCCTTGAGTTTGAGAGTTTTATACAAGAAGATCAATTATTTGCCCAAATTTTAAAGGTGAGACTTGATATTTATTATCTTGATTTTTCGGACTATTGTCCTCATCTTTATCGTGATATATAAAAAACATGTTTCAGTTGTTGTAACTTCCGGCCTTCTTCAGGTGTACCTTCGCCTTCCAAGTATATACCAACAGTTGGGTTTGGTTTAATGGCATATAAACCCTGTGGGTTATTTAATGCCAACTCTTTATAATTATGAAATATACAACATAATAAGATATATATATATATAATAACGAATAATAAAATGACACATAATAATAATCATCATCATGTCGTGCAATTAGCACGGATAACCATGACAATCTCTCACCAACCTTCTCTATCATTCATTGCCCTAGGGAGGTCCTCTGCGCAGCATCCAGTATCCACGCAGAGTTTGTCAATGTAGGTCCTTGCTGGGTGGCCCACATTGGCATGTCCATGTGTTGGCTTCCACAGGAGAAAGTCGCTTATGAGTTCGTCTTTGCTCCTCCAGCAATGTCCAGCATGTCTTGTCCGTATCATTCGGATGGTTTGTGAGATAGGGGGCAGGTGGCCGTACATCTGCTTCCTTGTGGGGTGTTGTTTCCACGACTTGTTCAAGATCACATGCAGAATTTTTGTGCAGCTCCCATCTAGCCTATTCTCAAGGCGCCTCGTTAGGGTCCAAGTGGTGCAGCTCCCATCTAGCCTATTCTCAAGGCGCCTCGTTAGGGTCCAAGTGGTGCAGCCATACAGCAGCACTGATACAACCACAGCTTGGAAGAATTGTTGTTTTAACTTGTCAGTGAGATCGGATTTCTATATGACTGATAGTCGACCATGCCTTTCCTATTAGTGTATTAACATTGCCTTCTGTGGATGAGATATTACTACCTAGGTATGTGAATTGTTCTACTGGCTTTAGAGGCTTACCGTCGAATGTGGAGATGTCTCCTTTTTTCTTTTTTTAAAAAACATGAACTCAGTTTTATCGGAGTTCACATAGATGCCGATGTTCTTTACTACCTTCTCCAGGCTATGTAGTAGTGACTCGGCCTGTGCCGGTGTATTTGCAAGAAGTGCGAGGTCATCTGCGTAGTCTGCGTCTGTGATAGTCTGTGCGTGATATCTCCTGCTTCTTGCCTTTTTTAGTGTGAAACCTTTTTCTTTTATGGTATCTAAGGATGTTCGGAGTGCGTAGTCTAGGCATATTATAAATATATATGGTACTAATGTATCTCCTTGTAGAACTCCAGCGGTGATGTCAAAGAAATCTGTGTTGCCATCAGGTGAGCACGGCATTGCTTTAGCGTCTTTGTAGAGCATCATTATAGCGGTAACCGTTTCGTTGGAGAAACTGTATACTATCCGGATCGGATGCGATTAAGAAGAAGGGTATTATATATCTTAGCAGCAATAGCAGTAATAGTTATGCCTCTGTAGTTCTTAGCGATTCCGAGGTCTCCCTTTTTTGGGGAATGGAAAGATGCAGCCTTTCGTCCATTTATCTATTCTATTTTGTCTATGCATTGCATAACCTAAGCAGTATGTAATTGAACTTTCTCATCTTCTATACCTCCCGGGGGTATATCGTCAAGACCTGCAGCTTTTCTACCTTTTAGTTTCCTTAAGACTTCGTTGAGTTCTTCTGTTGCAAAATCTCTTAGTTTGTGTTACGATTTTTGCAACCAGTCTTTAGGCTTCAAGCAAGAGCGCTGTCCAGCAGAGATCCTTTGTGTTAAGCAGAGTGCGATCCTTAGTGAAGAATCCTTTGGTTGTTCCTTGGTGCTCCTCAGTCTTGCAGGTCCTTCATCAATGAGTGCAAATGGACGTCTGTCAGTATCAGCGATTAAGTAGTTAACCATTCAGGCTGTTGATTGGCTGAGGTTTAAACCACGTGACCTCGCTTAGTCTATAAACTTAAGCGGTAGACCGCAGCATGGCTTATATCCCAAAATATTCCAACAGTTTGATGTATAGTTGTCTATCTATGATCTTTTGGGTATTATTTTCTGTAATTTTAGGGAGGTTCCCCAGTAGTTTCTGGATGTGGTCTTTCCACTTCTGAAGTCTATCTTTTTGGCTGGCTCCCTTAACTTCTAGAGGTACTTTTCCTACCACTAATTTACTGTTTGCCATACTAATCGCGACTGTCTGTCTTTCACCAATTGTCTGATTTTATTTATTTGTTCTTGGGTGTATTCTATTTGTTCGTTTTTGTTTGTTTTGGTTATTTCTATCTGGGCTTTCTTAAGGTTGTGAATATTGATGTTAGCTGGGTTTGTTTTATTACGTTGGGCTGCTTTTTTAATATATCGTTTCTCGTTACTCTAACTGCTTTTATCTCCCAGGGAGCTGAGTGTTTAGCTCTTAGTTTGGTCGGTAAGCACCCAGCTGCTACTTCTAGGTGGGCACTGAAAGTTTTCATATTCCTCGTTTGGAATGAGCCTTTTAGATGTCTCCTGGGGGACATCAAATTTATTTCTTACTGCTACAGAGTAGCGATTGCATATATCGCTGTTGGCAAGTGACGACCAGTCGTATCGTACAGATTTACTGGTTTGCCTTTTGTTTCTACGTAAGCTAAGGCGTAATTTTGCTGTGACTATTCTGTGATCGGAGGATACTCCTTCAAAAACGGACTATGCTTTTCAGTTCATTGCACTATTTATCCATTTTTTTATTAGGATATAATCTAGTCGGGCTTTTGTATTATTTGGGTAGGTGTGGGTCCATATTTTGCCCTTTTTTTGGTATTTGGTGTTTAAACATATGAGCCTGTTCTCAAGAGAGAACTCGGCTAGAAGTTCGCCGTTTCTATTTGGGATGTTGTGTAAGCAGTATCTATTGTTCTCGTTTTTGTCTATCTGTGCATTCATATAACCCCCAATGACCAGGACATCGTTTTTGGGGATCTGTCTGCATAGGTAGAATAACTCATTGTAGAACTTTGCGATGTCTGTTTCTTCGCTGACATTAGTGAGGCTAATAGATCGAGACTACCGTCATGCAGGAACTCCCCTTAAACATAGCGCATATAATTCTTGGTTGAATTTTTTCTATGCTGCTTTGCGATCTTAGAGCTCGTGGGCTGAGGAGCATTTCTACACCTCCTATGGTGGCATGTGTGGAGTTTTTCCACGCAGATGCCGACACGAACGTCTATCCATTTCCTGTTTCGTGATATTTTAATTCTAGTTCGCTATGATCAAATCTATGCTCCTGTACACAGATTATGTTTATATTTTTGTCGGCTGCAGACGCCGTTAACTCAGGTAGTTGGTTTATCATTTTTAGCGTTCTGATGTTAAATGTAGTTAAGTTTAAAGTTTATTTACACCTTAGTAGGTGTGTTTTATGTGTAGGTTCTGTGGTTGTCATTTTAGATATTGTATTCAGATCTATGCCATTAGTAGTGGGTGTGTCTTGTTTGTCTGCCCTGGGTGTGATGCAGTTTGTGTGTGTGATGTTGGGGCACTGTAGCTCACTTCTCGACCAACGAGCCAGAGCTTGAACCCGTGGATGCGCACCAGAATCAGCGGGACGGGCGACACTGTATGATTTCATATTTTTATGTGCTATCGTAGGTTTGGTTGGTTCGATGTCATCGATATCTTTCGGTGGCTATTTTGTTAACTCATCAATAGACGCCAGACTTAGAGATAAGGAGCAGTAGTTTATTGACTGATGTGTTTGATCCTGGCCGTTGGCATCTTATGAGATACACCGTTGGCCCATGCTGGGTTCGTTCGCCGTGTCTCACATCTACCACGCTGCTACCCATGGTTTCAGGTGTTAAACGACCATATGACGTGTAGGTTACTCTGCCTTGAACTGTTGTCCAAGAAGAGATTTTTAAAAAACCTGGGGTTACTTCGATATTTAAGTTTTAATTTAGTATAAGTCCACTTGTCCCCCTCCCATTTTATCGCAAAGAAAGTCCACCCTCAGTCTAGGGTCTTTTTAGAAGCGGTGGAAATTCTATCATGTGACTAGTCAAGGTGAGGTGGGGATTAAATATGAGGCTCATTTCATAGAAAAATTAAATAAAATACAAAATGCCGTTCAAGAATTTAACTGAAAATGTAAAACTTAATAACTTACGATTAAAGTTCCGAGTTCGATACCGACCCTCGCCAACTTAGCGTATGAGTAGCACCGGGATCAGTCGGGAGCTGATGGTAGGTATGGCGCTCTACATCAGACGCCGAAAAAATCTCCTTTGTCAAGCGCTAGTGAAAAGGGGATATACTCCCTCGCTGTCTGGCTGATACTGACAATAGGCCACACCATCGACTATATATATATATGCACACACACACACACACACACACACACACAGACACACACACACACACATATATATGCATGTGTGTGTGTATGTGTGTGTGTGTGTGTTTGCGTACGTGTGTGTGCGTGTCCCCGTGTGTGGTCGTCCGTTCACATTTTTTCTCTCCCAAAAGTAGGAAACTGACAATCACGTGGCACTGCTTACTGGAAACGAAAAAGGTAGGAGAGAGAGAGAGAGAGAGAGAGAGAGAGAGAGAGAGAGAGAGAGAGAGAGATGTGTTATATACTCACGCCGAACATCGGGTATATAAACGAGAGTGAGTGAGAGTTCTCGGATGATAGAGAGAGAGTTCAGAGAGAGAAACACACACACATAGACACCCACACACACACACACACACAGAGAGAGAGAGAGAGAGAGAGAGAGAGAGAGAGAGAGAGAGAGAGAGAGTTACTTGGAGATGAGATGCTCTTACTTTATCACTTCATTTCTGTAGTTACTCTGGTTCTTGCTGATTCTTCTCCCATCTCCGGCTGTTGTTGTCTCGTTGCTGATTGATTCTTTTAACTAAGAGCTTTTTGGGGGGCTGATTCTGGTCATTGTAATTAAAACAACTAACAAGACTTTTTGTTGCTTGATTATTTAGCCCATGATTTTCCGCGCGGACGAGATCTACCCCAGCCAGTCTGCTTAACTTCAAAGTCAGGTCGGATCTAAAACTCTATCTATATCAAGTGTTTCTCACGGCACGTGAGATTCGTGACTCTAAGGGGTCAGTTTGGGCCATAAAATGCCAATCAAAACCTAACGGAAATCTACCTGCCTACGCTTTTAACTTCAACGAACCTATTTCAAACTAACTGGGTCTGCTCACAATTTTTGACACCCATAAATTATAACAAATGAAGAAAAGAGGATGAATGAAAAAAAAAAACACAAAAAAAACAAGTAAAAGGAAAATGAGTACAAATTGAACATCGCCATTAGAATAGATAAATAAATTTCAAATAATAAAGGTAGCACACACAGAGAGAGAGAGAGAGAGAGAGAAGAGAGAGAGAGAGAGAGAGAGAGAGGGGGGAGGGAGATGCAGTCTCTGAAATGTATATAAAAAACAGATTAAGAGAGAGAGAGAGAGAGAGAGAGAGAGAGAGAGAGAGAGAGAGAGAGAGAGAGAGAGAGAGAGCAGTCTCTGAAATGTATATAAAAAACAGATTAAGAGAGAGAGAGAGAGAGAGAGAGAGAGAGAGAGAGAGAGAGAGAGAGAGAGAGGGGAGATGCAGTCTCTGAAATGTATATAAAAAACAGATTAAGAAAAGAGGATGAATGGGAAGAAAAAAACAATTAAAAGGAAATTGAGTACAAATTCAACATCACCATTAAAATAAATAAATAAATAAATAAATGAGAATGTCAGTGTATCAGTGTGTCACATTTTTTCAACTTTACTCCTAGATACCGTAGCCCAACATATCATGCCATTTTGGAATCAGGCCGAGTCCGTGACCAAAACAAAAACATTCCGGTTCGAATCTGGTCCTCCATTTCTAAAATTTTGAATTCTTAAATTTTAATTACTGCGATTGTTTTCAGCGATTTTTTACGTGATTTTTTTTTTGCGACGATTTTTTTGTACGATAACAATCTTCATACGGAGTGGTAGGTTCCCATTTATGGATTAGATAGATAAAAAAATGAGTTTTTAAAAAAGTTGAGTATCCATGAAGAATGAATAAAACCAAATGGCTTCGGCATAAAATAACCCCAAAAGGGTTGACATAACGTAAAATCCAATCAACAACCTTGATAACTTGGAAATAAATTTGGGAATAACTAACTTAATTACCGCCCGATATGGCGGCTTATAAGCTAATAAATAAATTTTTAAAATCCCTTCAGTTGCAATCCGTTATTGATCACAAGTAAAGCCATTGACGAAGGGTACACACTTTTTAAGCTCTACACCGACTGCACCTCTGCAGAGGGGTAAACTTTCCCCAATGGGGCCACCTGTTGGCCGTCAGTATGCTTGGTGGCTTAGCACTCCACTATTGGCCCTTACCTAGGTTATACGGTCGGTTGCAGAGATCTCCTTCGATCAATCGGCTGGTTACGTCAAGCTCTATATGATTGTTCCAACCCTGTTGCTCTTAAGGCAAACCCCAACCCTTTTTATCAGAAGATGTGTTAGAAGGCGTTGGTTGAGGGTCTTGTTGTCCTGGGTATGACGTTAAACTCTATCTGATGGTGACGTTTCAATTCTTGAGCTCTGGTGAACCTGAAGTACCCCTTCATCACCATTACTCCAAGGTTTACTCTGACCTAGAGTGGTAGTACCTATTAGGGTCCCATCTATGAGTTAAATAGAAAAAAATTAGTTCTAAAATGTGTTTTAAAAATGAACCTTAAAATGTGTTTTTAAAAATTGAGTTTAGAAAAAAACTTAGTTAAAAAGTCTCCGGCATAAAATAACCCAATAGGTTGACATGCCGTAAAACCCAACCAACCAAACAATTAAACCTTTTAGTTTCCTGACCTCTGCCATACACTTAAGCCAAATTTGTAAGTATTGACCAATCAAAAACACTGGAGCGAAAGAACTTGGCGTCTACTTTTCTGTGGCGTTTAACACTTGACTCTTTTAAGTGTACATTCTAATGAGAAGGAGAGGAGAGAGAAAAGAAGAGAGAAAGAGACAGACAGACAGACAGAGAGACAGAGGGACAGAGACAGAGACAGAGACAGAGACAGAGGGTGAGAGACAGAGAGAGGGAAAGAGAGAAAGGAAGAAAGACAGGGAGGAGAGAGAAAGGAAGAAATACAGAGAGGGGAGAGAGAAAGGAAGAAAGAAAGACAGGGAGGAGAGAGAGAGAAAGGAAGAAAGACAGACAGAGAGGGGAGAGAGAAAAGAAGAAAGACAGAGGGGGAGAGAGAGAAAGTAAGACAGACAGAGAGGGGGAAAGAGGGCAGGCTTGCGCTAAATGGAGGGTGGAGGAAGGAATGCAAGTGTAGACTCATATACTGTTGGACGTGATTATTAACCTGCTAAGTCGTCGGAGTGTCATGCTGAGTAATTAAGGATAAACACGGTCAAGTAAACCCCATTGTTTTGAGAGACCCTCTCTCAAAACAATGGGGTTTACTTGACCGTGTTCATCTCCTCCCCAAATAAGTTGTACAGCAAATATGACACCAATTCTCTCCAATTAGAATCTCTGTTTTTCACGGCCATGTGCGCGCAGATGACTCAGCAGGCCAGCCTATCTCATGCAGATTTGTCCACATATCTGAACAATGGGACTTATTTAACTGTGTTCATCTGCTCTCCAAATAAGTTGTACAGCAAATATGACTCCAGACTACCGTTTCCCCACGGCCTTATGCACGCTGATAACTCAACAGGCCAGGCTATCACACCTAGATTAGTCCATATACCTGAACAATGGTTTTTACTTGACTGTGTTCGTCTCCCCCCCCCCAATGAGTTATACAGAAAATATGACACTAATTATCTTCAGTTAGGATCTCTGTTTTTCACGGCCATGTGCACGCAGATGACTCAACTGGCCAGCCTATCACATAGATTTCTCCACATATCTTTTGAACAATGTGGTTTATTTGAATGTGCTCATCTCCTTCCCAAGTAAGTTGTACAGTAAATATGACGCTTGACTACCTTCTCCCCAAGTAGGTTCTCTGCTATTCAAGGCCTTGTGTACGCAGATGACTCAACAGGCCAGCTGAACCCCTGCAGATTCCACAACATATCTGACATTTGAACAATGGGGTTTATTTGACAGTGCTCATCTCCTCCCCAAATACGTTGGGAAGTAAATATGACACCAATTCTCTCCAATTAGGATCTCTGTTTTTCACGGCTATGTGCACGCAGATAACTCAACAGGCCAGCTTATCTCAAAGATCAGATTTTTTTTGAAAATGCATGCACAAAGGCAAATGGCAACTATGGCAACTCACCAACTGAAATTTAAAAAAAATCTTATAGAAGATTTTGGAAAATGTTTAAATTTAAATTTAAAAAATATATATTTTAAAAAAATATATAAATTTTTAAATATTCCACGTTAACATTCATATTTATGATACAACAACATCGTGTTTGACATTCAACTTTCAAAATGACGCAACAGCGTTCATTAACCGCGAATTGCAATATTGACTTCCGCAATTAACTGTAATTAATCAAAGTGGAATTAACCCTGAAGATCCTTATGGTTAAACTCGAGTAGGTTATTTCTGTACACACTGTAATAATAATAATAATAATAATAATAATATATATATTATATATATATATATCAAAGATTCCTTCTGATTCATTGCTTCAAACTGACATGATACTGCTGACTGTTACACTTTTTTTTACCCAAGCTCATTTACGATCATCATCATCATCATCATGTCGCGCTATTAGCACGGATATCCATGACAATCTCTCTCCAGCCGTCCCTATTACTCATTGTTCTCGGGAGGTCCCCTGCGCAACATCCAGTATCCATACAGAGCTCGTCAATGTACGTATTTGCTAGCCGGCCCACACTGCCGTGCTCATGTGTTGGCTTCCAGTAGAAGACGTCACTTATGAGTTCTTCCTTGCTTCTCCATCAGTGTCCTGCGTGTCTTGTCCGTCTTACTCGGATGGTTTGAATGATATGGTACAGGTGACAGTACAGCTGTTTTCTTGTGGGGTGTTGTTTCCTCATTTTGTTTAGGATCGCATACAGCATTCTTGTGCAGCCCCCATCTAGTTTATTCTCTAGGCGCTTCGTTCCAAGTGGCAGCACCCGCACACCCGACACGAGAACGGATTGGAACAATTGTTTCTTTGGCTTGTCTTTCATTTCGGATGCAACTCTTATTTCTATATGTTTGCATTATGCAACATAGTCAATAGCAAAGTGTTGTAGATTTAATATTTATATGCAAATTCTTGAAACTACTACTACTTGCTGTCCATTGTATCCGATAATGACGCCATGCGAATCATTTTCCTCCGATTTATTCGGTCTCTGGTTGCGTCTTGCCAACTGCATATGGGGATGTTCAAGTCCTTCAGGTTTCTCTTGATGTTGTCTTTGTCCCTGAGCTTTGGTCTACCAATTCCATGTGATCCCTCTCTCAGTTGAGAGTACAACATTTGCTTTAAGTGGCCAGCCCATCTCAGGTTGCGTTGGATAAGTATTTCGTGCATGCCAGGGAGTCCAGTTCTCCTCAGGATGGTCCTGTTTGAAACATGTTGCCACCACCTGACATTTGATATACTGCGCAAGTAACGCATGTAGTAGACATGTAGTCTATGGGCATCCGCTTTGTATATCGTCCAGGCTTCTGCACCGTACAGGAGGGTTGAGAGAACTATGGCACGGTATACTGCACATTTAGTTTTCAAGGAGATGTCTCTGTTGAACCAGACTCGCCTCTTCAGCCGACCAAATACTTTGGAAGCATTTGAAATTCGGAGATCAAGCTCTGCATGAGTCTACTGTTGATGGCAATTCTTGAAATAAAGACTTACTATTCCTGACTGTCTTGTCAGCTGGGACTGTAGAATACACTAACTGCACATCTGCAGAGGGGTAACCCCGCTCTGCAATGGGTCTACCTGTTAGTCGTGGGTGGCAACCCGTGATACTTATGGTTGGAATCCTGGTGGCTGAGCAGTCCATGACATCCAACACTCCACTTTGGGCTATACGGTCGGTCGGAGAGGCCTCCTCTGATCAATCGGCTGGTCACGTTTAGCCCTGACACCTATATGATTGTCACGACCCTATTGCTCATATGATAAAAAACACAACGCCTTTTATCAGATATGTACTTGAAGGCAGTTGCTGAGGGTCTTAGTGTGCTGGGTATGACGCTAAACTAGTGGTGACGTTCCAATTCGGGAATACCCTTTGATCGCCATTACTCCCAGGTCTACTCGGTGTGGTAGTACCTGTTAGGGTTGCATCTATGGGTTAAATAGATTTAAAGAATTAGTTTAAAAAATTGAGTCTGAAAAAAAAAACTCCAGCAAAACGTCTTCGACATAAAATAACCCAACAAGGGTTGACATGCCGTAAATTCCAACCAACGAATCTTGAAATCTATACATATATAAAGGGCAGTTGTATGTACAAGGTGTTCGGGATAAAGTTGACATATTTATATTTGGTTATTTTTCTCCGTGGGTTGGAGGTATTGACGCACACTACGCATCATTTAAAAGATTGGGACCTTCTTCATTCATATACGTGATGACATATATGTTATATACACAAATATAGATATCTCCCGATTCACTAAATCACCAAATTCAATTCGCACACACACCGCAATAAAGAAATACATACACTCACCAACAAAACAAAACATAAGTTGCCGACGCCAAACGGAAGTTAACTCAATGGTAACCTAAAACGAAGTGTACAAAATAACAACGTTCTACTCATAGGCTCCAGCAAAACTTCCGGTCGAAAAACAAAATTTATAAACAATAAAAATATCTTCTATTTAATGTTTTTCGACCAATAAAAAACCTTCACCCCAAAACCCTTCAAAGGTCTTCTCGAGCCTATCTTTTTGCTATATATATACAAGCCGACTTAAAGTCGAAGTCGGTTGATCACAGGTCGTCGTAGAAGGAAGGTCGGCTCGTCCCAAGCCGAGATAAAGGAACCGCCATACCGACCACACCACACCCCGCGTCGCGCAAACCAAGCCATCAGCCAGAACTTGCTTTCAACCCTACGCGTACTACCAACAGCCGACCTAATATCCCTTACACCTAATGACCCCGACCGACCGAAAGCCTTAAAGGGACGGACGACTACGAAACCCTATATCACCAATGTACCAAATTGACGCCTATCAATTCAAATCACCTGCTATCAACACTAGAACTTTTACCAAACTGCATCGGACCCTGACTACACGATTCCACGACTACTAAACATCAGATCTTCTGCCCACATAACCAACATAAAACTACTACCACTGATTCATCTGCCCACATCACCACCGCACTACAACACTCGGCCGCCGGGCCCTTCACTCATTTCCAACTTTACAACCCTTTCATGTTCCTTTCTAATAAAATTGATGAATTCTGTCTTTGTTTTTCCTCGCCACCATACGCTTCATAATAACCCTGTTTATAACAGATAGAATGGATGACTGGAACCCACCTGAATCATGGAAGTGAATAACTTGTATGATCTGCGCCGGCCATCAAAATAAGGAGATTATAGTTGCTGCCCAATGCTCCCTGAACACTGTAAAAACAATCAGGCATGAACTGGATATTTTTTGCCCCCCTGGGAAAATTTTTTTATTGGGGTGGGGGAGTATGCAAACCAGATCTAGTCTGGTAGATAAGAAAGTGGGCCGGGAAGAAATTGATACCAAGCTAAATTTGGTAATTTTTGAAAGCTTAAGGTATCCTCTTTTAAAATTTGAAAACTCCTTTTTCTGACCCCCTGGGGAAATTTTTTATTGGGAGAGAGGAGTATACAAATCAGATTTATCTACCCAGGCGACACCGGGTAGCCGCTTCAAGTAAAAAAAAAAAAAAAAAAAGGACAAAGGATTCTTTTTGTTGTCAAAATAACAGACGACGTTTTCTATTTCTTTTGTTATATAAATGCGAGACTGTCGAAAAAAAAAAGGGATGGGTCTTGTGGTTTCTTTTTTTTTCATTTTCTTTTTTCTTTTTTTTTTATAATCATAACAAAAGTCGTCCTTGGTAGCTTATTCCCGGCCAGGTACAAAAACAAAACATTAAAAGAAAAAAATAAATAAATTGATATATGTTTTATTCTTTCCTGGTCAAAAGAAACAAAAAAAAAAAAAAAAAAAAGAAAAAGGAAAATCTAGAGGAGAGTGTCTTAGACGGACATTTTGTATCATGAATATTCCGAGTTTTTTCTTCTTTTAAAAGCCTTCATGTATCATTTCCCCACACCAACTGTTTTTGTAAAACATAAATGAGTCATACGTATATATATATATATATATATATATATATATATTTGAATAACCTTAACCTTAACTCCTACCACCCTGTCGGTGGGGCGTTAGAATGCACCGACTGCACCTCTGCAGAGGGGTAAGACTCTCCCAATGGGGCCACCTGTTGGCCGTGGGTGGCGACCCGTGATGCTTAAGGATAGAGCCTAGGTGGATGAGCAGTTCATGACATGCAATACTCCACTTTGGCCCTATCTTGGGCTAGACGGGCGGTCGGAGAGGCCCCCTCCGATCAATCGGCTGGTCACGTCAAGCCCTAGCGCCTATATGATTTTCCCAACCCTATTGCCCTTATGTCAAGCCCCAACCCCTTTTTATCATATGGGTGCTAGAAGGCGGTGGCTGCGGGTCTACATGTCCTGGGAATGACGTTAAACTCTATCTGATGGTGAGGTTCCAGTTTTGGAGGTTTGGGGAATGTGGAGCACCCCTTCATCACCATTGCTCCCTGGTCCACTCTGACCCAGAGTGGTAGTACCTGTTAGGGTCCCATCTATGGGTTGAATAGAAAAACATGAGTTTATAAACAAAATTGTTATATCCATTAAGAATTGATTTATTTCAAAACTTATCGGCATTAAATGACCCACTGAGGTTGATATGCCGTAAAACAAAACAAACCAAAAAAAAAAAAAACTTAACCTTTAGTTGTTAAAATTCCTAGCAAATAAGGCAATTAGAGTAACCCTCCCTTGACTTTCATTTTGAACTAAGCCGGTAGCTATTTTGAAAGTTTCCGTGCGAAATAAAAAAACAATACAACTGCATGCTTTAACACAAAAATTCATAAAATGTGTTCTTAATAACAATTAAGTTCATTTCAGATAATTTTATGCTAGGAATTTAGCCAACTGACTTCACTTTTGAAACAAGATGGTAGCCATTTTGAATATGTCCGCGCGAAATATACAAATCTTAGAATCGTTTCCAAAACATGCTTTAACACAAAAATATCATAAAAGGTGTTCTTAATAACAATTAAGTTCATTTCAGATAATGCACACGCACAATTTTATGCTAGGAATTTTAACAACTAAAGGTGAAAATTACCAACAAGTGTGAAATCGGACTACTTTAAGTTAAGTGTCCGATTTCAACACTTGTTGTGGTAATTTTTCACCTTTAGTTGTTAAAATTTCCTAGCATAAAATTGTGCGTGTGCCATTATCTGAAATGAACTTATGTTATTAAGAACACCTTTTAGATAGTTTTTGTGTTTAAAGCATGTTGGAAACGATTCTAAGATTTGTATATTTTCGCGCGGACATTATTCAAAATGGCTACCACTCTGTTTCAAGTGAAAGTCAGTGGCTCCAATTCCTAGCATAAAAATTATCTGAAATGAACTTAATTGTTATTAGAACACATTATGTATTTTTGTGTTAAGCATGCAGTTGTATTGTTTGTTTATTTCGCACGGAAACTTTCAACAATATGCTACCGGTCCTCTCATTTCAAAATGAAAGTCAATTGGTAGCTACTCTCAATTGCCTTAATTTGCTAGGAATTTTAACAACTAAAGGTGAGTGTGTGTTGTTTTTTTTTTGGTTGTTTGTTTTACGATATCAACCTCAGTGGGTCATTTAATGCCGATAAAGTTTTGAATAAATCAATTCTTATGGATCTCATACAATTTTGTTTATAACTCATGTTTTTCTATTCAACCACATAGATGGGACCCTAACAGTACTACCACTCTGGGTCAGAGTGGAACCAGGAGCAATGTCGATGAGGGGTGCTCCACATTCCCCAAACTCCAAAAACTGGAACCTCACCATCAGATAGAGTTTAACGTCATCCCAGGACATGAGACCCAGCAGCCACCTCCTCTAGCACCCATATGATAAAAAGGGTTGGGGCTGAATAAGGGCATAGTGGTTGGGAAAATCATATAGGCGGCTAGCGGCTTGGACGTGACCAGCCGATGATCGGAGGGGGCCTCTCCGACCGCCCGTCTAGCCCAAGATAGGGCCAAAGTGGAGTATTGCATGTCATGAACTGCTCATCCACCTAGGCTCTATCCTAAAGCATCACGGTCGCACCACGGCAAAACAGGTGGCCCCATTGGGAGGTCTTACCCTCTGCAGAGGGCAGTCGGTGCATTCTAGCCACCGACAGGGTGGTAGGAGTTAAGGTTAAGGTTATTCAAATATATATCATATATATATATAATATATATATTACATAACTATATACTATATACGTATGACTCATTTATGTTTTACAAAAACAGTTGGTGTGGGGAAATGATACATGAAGGCTTTTAAAAGAAGAAAAAAACTCGGAATATTCATGATACAAAATGTCCGTCTAAACACTCTCCTCTGAAATTTTCCTTTTTCTTTTTTTTTTTCTTTTTTTTTGTTCTTTTTGACCAGGAGAATAAAACAATCATCAATTTATTTGATTTTTTCTTTTAATGTTTGTTTTTGTACCTGGCCGGGAATAAGCTACCGGACGACTTTTGTTATGATTATAAAAAAAAAGAAAAAAGAAATGAAAAAAAAGAAACCACAAGACCCATCCCTTTTTTTTTTGACAGTCTCGCATTTATATAACAAAAGAAATAGAAAACGTCGTCTGTTATTTTGACAAACAAAAAGATCCTTTGTCCTTTGTTTTTTTTTTTTTTTACTTGAAGCGGCTACCCGGTGTCGCCCTGGTAGATAAAATCTGATTGTATTATATACCTCTCTCATAAAATAATTTCCCAGGGTCAGAGAAAAGGAGTTTTCAAATTTTAAAAGAGAGGATACCTTAAGCTTTCAAAATATTACAAATTTAGCTTGGGTATCAATTCTTTCCCGCGCCCACTTCTTTCTACAGACTAGATCTGGTTGCAACTCCCCCACCCGAAGATAAAAAATTCTCCGGCGGCAAAAAATATCCAGTTCATGCCGATTGTTTTTACAGTGTTCAGGGAAGCATTGCGGGCAGCAACTATAATCTCCTTATTTTGATGGGCCGGCGCAGATCATACAAGTTATTCACTTCCATGATCAGGTGGGTTCCAGTCATCCATTCTATCTGTTATAAAGACGGGTATTATGAAGCTTATGGTGGAGGAAAAACAAAGACAGATTCATCAATTTTATTAGAAAGGAACATGAAAGGGTTGTAAAGTTGGAAATGAGTGAGGGCCCGGCGGCCGAGTGTTGTAGTGCGGTGGTATGTGGGCAGATGTCAGTGGTAGTAGTTTTATGTTTGGTTATGTGGGCAGAAGATCTGATGTTTAGTAGTCGTGAATCGTGTAGTCAGGGTCCGATGCAGTTTGGGTTAAAAGTTCTAGTGTTGATAGCATGATTTTGAATTGATAGGCGTCAATTTGTTACATTGGTGATATAGGTTTTCGTAAGTCGTCCGTCCCTTTAAGGCTTTCGGTCGGTCGGGTCATTAGGTTGGTAAGGGATATTAGGTCGGCTGTTGGTAGTACGCGTAGGGTTGAACCGCAAGTTCTGGCTGATGGCTTGGTTTTGCGCGACGCGCGGTGTGTGTGTTCGGTATGGCGGTTCCTTTATCTCGGCTTGGGACGAGCCGCCGACCTTCCTTCTACGACGACTGTGATCAACCGACTTCGACTTTAAGTCGGCTTGTATATATAGCAAAAAGATAGGCTCGAGAAGACCTTTGAAGGGTTTTGGGTGAAGTTTTTTATTGGTCGAAAAACATTAAATAGAAGATATTTTTATTGTTATAAATTTTGTTTTTCGACCGGAAGTTTTGCTGGAGCCTATGAGTAGAACGTTGTTATTTTGTACACTTCGTTTTAGGTTACCATTGAGTTAACTTCCGTTTGGCGTCGGCAACTTATGTTTTTTTTGTTGGTGAGTGTATGTATTCTTTTATTGCGGTGTGTGTGCGAATTGAATTTGGTGATTTAGTGAATCGGGAGATATCTATATTTGTGTATATAACATATATGTCATCACGTATATGAATGAAGAAGTCCCAATCTTTTAAATGATGCGTAGTGTGCGTCAATACCTCCAACCCACGGAGAAAAATAACCAAATATAAAATATGTCAACTTCATCCCGAACACCTGTACATACAACTGCCCTTTATATATGTATAGATTTCAAGATTCGTTGTTGGAATTTACGGCATGTCAACCCTTGTTGGGTTATTTTATGTCGAAGACGTTTTGCTGGAGTTTTTTTTTTCAGACTCAATTTTTAAACTAATTCTTAAATCTATTTAACCCATGATGCAACCCTAACAGGTACTACCACACGAGTAGACCTGGAGTAATGGCGATCAAAGGGTATTCCGAATTGGAACGTCACCACTAGTTTAGCGTCATACCCAGACACTAAGACCCTCAGCAACTGCCTTCAAGTACATATCTGATAAAAGGCGTTGTGTTTTTATCATATGAGCAATAGGGTCGTGACAATCATATAGGTGTCAGGGCTAAACGTGACCAGCCGATTGATCAGAGGAGGCCTCTCCGACCGACCGTATAGCCCAAAGTGGAGTGTTGGATGTCATGGACTGCTCAGCCACCAGGATTTCCAACCATAAGTATCACGGGTTGCCACCACGACTAACAGGTAGACCCATTGCAGAGCGGGTTACCCCTCTGCAGATGTGCAGTTAGTGATTCTACAGTCCCAGCTGACAAGACAGTCAGGAATAGTAAGTCTTTATTTCAAGATTTGCCATCAACAGTAGACTCATGCAGAGCTTGATCTCCGAATTTCAAATGCTTCCAAAGTATTTGGTCGGCTGAAGAGGCGAGTCTGGTTCAACAGAGACATCTCCTTGAAACTAAATGTGCAGTATATACCGTGCCATAGTTCTCTCAACCCTCTGACGGTGCAGAAGCCTGGACGATATACAAAGCGGATGCCCATAGACTACATGTCTACTACATGCGTTACTTGCGCAGATATCAAATGTCAGGGTGGCAACATGTTTCAAACAGGACCAATCCTGAGGAGAACTGGACTCCCTCTGGCATGCACGAAATACTTATCCAACGCAACCTGAGATGGGCTGCCACTTAAAGCAAATGTTGTACTCTCAACTGAGAGAGGATACATGGAATTGGTAGACCAAAGCTCAGGACAAAGACAACATCGAAGATAAACCTGAAGGACTTGAACTCCCCATATGCAGTTGGCAAGACGCAACCAGAACCAAAAATCGGAGGAAAATGAATTCGCATGGCGTCATTATCGGATACAATGGACAGCAAGTAGTAGTAGTTTCAAGAATTTGCATATAAATATTAAATCTACAACACTTTGCATTGACTATGTTGCATAATGCAAACATATAGAAATAAGAGTTGCATCCGAAATGAAGACAAGCCAAAGAAACAATGTTCCAATCCGTTCTCGTGTCGGGTGTGCGGGTGCTGCCACTTGGAACGAAGCGCCTAGAGAATAAACTAGATGGGGCTGCCACAGAATGCTGTATGCGATCCTAAACAAAATGAGGAAACAACACCCACAAGAAAAACAGCTGTACTGTCACTGTACCATATCATTCAAACCATCCGAGTAAGACGGACAAAGACCGCAGGACACTGATGGAGAAGCAAGAAGAACTCATAAGTGACGTCTTCTACTGGAAGCCAACACATGAGCACGGCAGTGTGGGCCGGCTAGCAAATACGTACATTGACGAGCTCTGTATGGATACTGGATGTTGCGCAGGGGACCTCCGAGAAACAATGAGTAATAGGGACGGCTGGAGAGAGATTGTCATGATATCCGTGCTAATAGCGCGACATGATGATGATGATGATGATCGTAAATGAGCTTGGGTAAAAAAAAGTGTAACAGTCAGCAGTATCATGTCAGTTTGAAGCATGAATCAGAAGGAATCTTTGATATATATATATATATATATATATTATTATTATTATTATTATTATTATTACAGTGTGTACAGAAATAACCTACTCGAGTTTAACCATAAGGATCTTCAGGGTTAATTCCACTTTGATTAATTACAGTTAATTGCGGAAGTCAATATTGCAAATTCGCGGTAATGAACGCTGTTGCGTCATTTTGAAAGTTGAATGTCAACACGATGTTGTTGTATCATAAATATGAATGTTAACGTGGAATATTTAAAATTTATATATTTTTAAAATATATATTTTTAAATTTAAAATTTAAACATTTTCCAAAATCTTCTATAAGATTTTTTTTAAATTTCAGTTGGTGAGTTGCCATAGTTGCATTTGCCTTTGTGCATGCATTTTCAAAAAAAATCTGATCTCTTGAGATAAGGCTGCCTGTTGAGTTATCTGCGTGCACATAGCCGTGAAAAAACAGAGATCCTAATTGGAGAGAATTGTGTCATATTTACTTCCCACGTATTTGGGAGGAGATGAGCACTGTCAAATAAACCCCATTGTTCAAATGTCAGATATGTTGTGGAATCTGCAGGGGTTCAGCTGGCCTGTTTGAGTCATCTGCGTACACAAGGCCTTGAATAGCAGAGAACCTACTTGGGAGAAGGTAGTCAAGCGTCATATTTACTGTACAAACTTACTTGGGAAGGAGATGAGCACATTCAAATAAACCACATTGTTCAAAAGATATTGAGAAATCTATGTGATAGGCTGGCCAGTTGAGTCATCTGCGTGCACATGGCCGTGAAAAACAGAGATTCCTAACTGGAAGATAATTAGTGTCATATTTTCTGTATAACTCATTGGGGGGGGGGAGACGAACACAGTCAAGTAAAAACCATTGTTCAGGTATATGGACTAATCTAGGTGTGATAGCCTGGCCTGTTGATTTATCAGCGTTGCATAAGGCCGTGGGAAACGGAGTCTGGAGTCATATTTGCTGTACAACTTATTTGGAGAGCAGATGAACACAGTAAATAAGTCCCATTGTTCAGATATGTGGACAAATCTGCATGAGATAGGCTGGCCTGCTGAGTCATCTGCGCGCACATGGCCGTGAAAAACAGAGATTCTAATTGGAGAGAATTGGTGTCATATTTGCTGTACAACTTATTTGGGAGGAGATGAACACGGTCAAGTAAACCCCATTGTTTTGAGAGAGGTCTCTCAAAACAATGGGGTTACTTGACCGTGTTTATCCTTAATTACTCAGCATGACACTCCGACGACTTAGCAGGTTAATAATCACGTCCAACAGTATATGAGTCTACACTTGCATTCCTCTCCTCACCCTCCATTTAGCGCAAGCCTGCCCTCTTTCCCCCTCTCTGTCTGTCTTACTTCTCTCTCTCCCCTCCTCTTTCTTCTTTCTCTCTCCCCTCTCTGTCTTCTTTCTCCTTTCTCTCTCCTCCTCTGTCTTCTTTCTTCCTTTTCTCTCCCCTCTCTGTATTTCTTCCTTCTCTCTTCCTCCCTGTCTCTTCTCTCTCTTTCCCTCCTCTGTCCCTCCTCTGTCTCTGTCTCTGTCTCTGTCCCTCTGTCTCTCTGTCTGTCTGTCTGTCTCTTTCTCTCTTCTTCTCTCTCCTCTCCTTCTCATTAGAATGTACACTTAAAGAGTCAAGTGTTAAACGCCACAGAAAAGTAGACGCCAAGTTCTTTCGCTCCATCCAGTGTTTTGATTGGTCAATACTTACAAATTTGGCCTTAAGTGTATGGCAGAGTCAGGAAACTAAAAGGTTTAATGTTTGGTTGGTTGGGTTTTACGGCATGTCAACCTATTGGGTTATTTATGCCGGAGACTTTTTAACTAAGTTTTTCTAAACTCAATTTTTAAAAACACATTTTAAGGTTCATTTTTAAAACACATTTTTAGAACTAATTTTTCTATTTAACTCATAGATGGGACCCTAATAGGTACTACCACTCTAGGTCAGAGTAAACCTTGAAGTAATGGTGATGAAGGGGTACTTCAGGTTCACCAGAGCTCAAGAATTGAAACGTCACCATCAGATAGAGTTTAACGTCATACCCAGGACAACAAGGACCCTCAACCAACGCCTTCTAACACACATCTTCTGATAAAAAGGGTTGGGGTTTGCCTTAAGAGCAACAGGGTTGAACAATCATATAGAGCTTGACGTAACCAGCCGATTGATCGAAGGAGATCTCTGCAACCGACCGTATAACCTAGGTAAGGGCCAATAGTGGAGTGCTAAGCCACCAAGCATACTGACGGCCAACAGGTGGCCCCATTGGGGAAAGTTTACCCCTCTGCTTGCAGTCGGTGTAGAGCTTAAAAAGTGTGTACCCTTCGTCAATGGCTTACTTGTGATCAATAACGGATTTGCAACTGAAGGATTTTTAAAAATTTTATTATAGCTTATAAGCCGCCATATCGGCGGTAATAAGTAGTTATTCCCAAATTTATTTCCAAGTTATCAAGGTTGTTGATTGGATTTTACGTTATGTCAACCCTTTTGGGGTTATTTATGCCGAAGCCATTTGTTTTATTCATTCTTCATGGATACTCAACTTTTTTAAAAAACTCATTTTTTTATCTATCTAATCCATAAATGGGAACCCCACTCCGTATGAAGATTGTTATCGTACAAAAAAATCGTCGCAAAAAAAAAATCACGCTAAAAATCGCTGAAAAACAATCGCAGTAATTAAAATTTAAGAATTCAAAATTTTTAGAAATGGAGGACCAGATTCGAACCGGAATGTTTTTGTTTTGGTCACGGACTCGCCTGATTCCAAAAATGGCATGATATGTTGGGCTACGGTATCTAGGAGTAAAGTTGAAAAAATGTGACACACTGATACACTGACATTCTCATTTATTTATTTATTTATTTATTTTAATGGTGATGTTGAATTTGTACTCAATTCCTTTAATTGTTTTTTCTTCCCATTCATCCTCTTTTCTTAATCTGTTTTTATATACATTTCAGAGACTGCATCTCCCCCCCCTCTCTCTCTCTCTCTCTCTCTCTCCTCTCTCTTCTCTCTCTCTCTCTCTCTCTCTTAATCTGTTTTTATATACATTTCAGAGACTGCATCTCCCCCCCTCTCTCGCTCTCTCTCTCTCTCTCTCTCTCTCTCTTCTCTCTCTCTCTCTCTCTCTCTCTCCTTAATCTGTTTTTATATACATTTCAGAGACTGCATCTCCCTCCCCCCTCTCTCTCTCTCTCTCTCTCTCTCTCTCTCTCTCTCTCTCCTCTCTGTGTGTGCTACCTTTATTATTTGAAATTTATCTATTCTAATGGCGATGTTCAATTTGTACTCATTTTCCTTTACTTGTTTTTTTGTGTTTTTTTTTTTTCATTCATCCTCTTTTCTTCATTTGTTATAATTTATGGGTGTCAAAAATTGTGAGCAGACCCAGTTAGTTTGAATAGGTTCGTTGAAGTTAAAAGCGTAGGCAGGTAGATTTCCGTTAGGTTTGATTGGCATTTTATGGCCCAAACTGACCCCTTAGAGTCACGAATCTCACGTGCGTGAGAGAAACACTTGATATAGATAGAGTTTTAGATCCGACCTGACTTTGAAGTTAAGCAGACTGGCTGGGGTAGATCTCGTCCGCGCGGAAAAATCATGGCTAAATAATCAAGCAAAAAAGTCTTGTTAGTTTTTAATTACAATGACCAGAATCAGCCCCCAAAAAGCTCTTAGTTAAAAGAATCAATCAGCAACGAGACAACAACAGCCGGAGATGGAGAAGAATCAGTAACTACAGAAATGAAGTGATAAGTAAGAGCATCTCATCTCCAAGTAACTCGTCTCTCTCTCTCTCTCTCTCTCTCTCCTCTCTCTCTTCTCTCTCTCTGTGTGTGTGTGTGTGTGTGGGTGTCTATGTGTGTGTTTTTCTCTCTCGACTCTCTCTCTATCATCCGAGAACTCCTCACTCACTCTCTTTATATACCCGATGTTCGGCGTGAGTATATAAACACTCTCTCTCTCTCTCTCTCTCTCTCTCTCTCTCTCTCTCTCTCTCTCTCTCCCCTACCTTTTTCGTTTCCAGTAAGCAGTTCCACGTGATTGTCAGTTTCCTACTTTTGGGAGAGAAAAATGTGAACGGACGACCACACACGGGGACACGCACACACACTACGCAAACACACACCACACACATACACACCACATGCAATATATATGGTGTGTGTGTGTGTCTGTGTGTGTGTGTGTGTGTGTGTGTGTGGCATATATATATATAGTCGATGGTGTGGCCTATTGTCAGTATCAGCCAACAGCGAGGGAGTATATCCCCTTTTCACTGAGCGCTTGACAAAGGAGATTTTTCGGCGTCTGATGTAGAGCGCCATACTACCATCAGCTCCCGACTGATCCCGGTGCTACTCATACGCTAAGTTGGCGAGGTCGGTATCGAACTCGGAACTTTAATCGTAAGTTATTAAGTTTTCATTCGTTAGATTCTTGAACGGCATTTTGTATTTTATTTAATTTTTCTATGAAATGAGCCTCATATTTAATCCCCCACCTCACCTTGACTAGTCACATGATAGAATTTCCACCGCTTCTAAAAAGACCCTAGACTGAGGGTGGACTTTCTTTGCGATTAAAATGGGAGGGGGACAAGTGGACTTATACTAAATTAAAACTTAATATCGAAGTAACCCCAGGTTTTTTAAAAATCTCTTCTTGGACACAGTTCAAGGCAGAGTAACCTACACGTCATATGTCGTTTAAACACCTGAACCATGGTAGCAGCGTGGTAGATGTGAGACACGGCGAACGAACCCAGCATGGGCCAACGGTGTATCTCATAAGATGCCAACGGCCAGGATCAAACACATCAGTCAATAAACTCTGCTCCTATCTCTAAGTCTGGCGTCTATTGATGAGTAACAAAATAGCCACCGAAAGATATCGATGACATCGAACCAACCAAACCTACGCTAGCACATAAAAATATGAAATCATACAGTGTCGCCCGTCCCGCTGATTCTGGTGCGCATCCACGGTTCAAGCTCTGCTCGTGGTCGAGAAGTGAGCTACAGTGCCCCAACATCACACACACAAACTGCATCACACCCAGGCAGACAAACAAGACACACCTACTAAATGGCAAAGATCTGAATACAATATCTAAAATGACAACACAGAACCTACACATAAACACACCTACTAATGTAAAAAACTTTAAACCTTAACTACATTTAACATCAGAATCTAAAAATGATAAACCAACTACCTGATTAACGGCGTCTGCAGCCGACAAAAATATAATAATATGGTACAGGAGCATAGATTTGATCATAGCGAACTAGAATTAAAATATCACGAAACAGGAAATGGAACGTTCTGCCATCTGCGTGAAAAACTCCACACATGCCACCATAGAGTTGAGAATGCTCCTCACCCACGACCTAATATCAAAGCAGCATAGAAAAATTCAACCAAGAATTATATGCGCTATGTTTAAGGGAGTTCCTGCATGACGGTAGTCTCGACTATTAGCCCTCACTAATGTCAGCGAACGAAACAGACATCGCCAGTTCTACAAGAGTTATTCTACCTATGCAGACAGATCCCAAAAACGATGCTCTCTGGTCTTGGGGGTTATATGAATGCACAGATAGACAAAAAACGAGAAACAATAGTATACTGCTGTACACAACATCCCAAATAGAACGGCGAACTCTACTTTTCTCGCTTGAGAACAGGCTCATATGTTTAAACACCAAAGACAATATATAATAATCCTATACTCCCAAATAATACAAAGCTGATCTATGATTTATTCCTATATATATATTAAATGGAATAAATCGTGCCATGAAACTGAAAAGCATAGTCGTTTATATATCATCTCTCTT
>CM042149.1:41739270-41782420 GCA_023376005.1 Doryteuthis pealeii | reverse complement strand
AGGAGCTTGCTGAGGGTCTTAGTGTGCTGGGTATGACGCTAAACTAGTGGTGACGTTCCAATTCGGGAATACCCTTTGATCGCCATTACTCCCAGGTCTACTCGGTGTGGTAGTACCTGTTAGGGTTGCATCTATGGGTTAAATAGATTTAAAGAATTAGTTTAAAAAATTGAGTCTGAAAAAAAAACTCCAGCAAAACGTCTTCGACATAAAATAACCCAACAAGGGTTGACATGCCGTAAATTCCAACCAACGAATCTTGAAATCTATACATATATAAAGGGCAGTTGTATGTACAAGGTGTTCGGGATAAAGTTGACATATTTATATTTGGTTATTTTTCTCCGTGGGTTGGAGGTATTGACGCACACTACGCATCATTTAAAAGATTGGGACCTTCTTCATTCATATACGTGATGACATATATGTTATATACACAAATATAGATATCTCCCGATTCACTAAATCACCAAATTCAATTCGCACACACACCGCAATAAAGAAATACATACACTCACCAACAAAAAACAAAACATAAGTTGCCGACGCCAAACGGAAGTTAACTCAATGGTAACCTAAAACGAAGTGTACAAAATAACAACGTTCTACTCATAGGCTCCAGCAAAACTTCCGGTCGAAAAACAAAATTTATAAACAATAAAAATATCTTCTATTTAATGTTTTTCGACCAATAAAAAACCTTCACCCCAAAACCCTTCAAAGGTCTTCTCGAGCCTATCTTTTTGCTATATATACAAGCCGACTTAAAGTCGAAGTCGGTTGATCACAGGTCGTCGTAGAAGGAAGGTCGGCTCGTCCCAAGCCGAGATAAAGGAACCGCCATACCGACCACACCACACCCCGCGTCGCGCAAACCAAGCCATCAGCCAGAACTTGCTTTCAACCCTACGCGTACTACCAACAGCCGACCTAATATCCCCTTACACCTAATGACCCCGACCGACCGAAAGCCTTAAAGGGACGGACGACTACGAAACCCTATATCACCAATGTACCAAATTGACGCCTATCAATTCAAATCACCTGCTATCAACACTAGAACTTTTACCAAACTGCATCGGACCCTGACTACACGATTCCACGACTACTAAACATCAGATCTTCTGCCCACATAACCAACATAAAACTACTACCACTGATTCATCTGCCCACATCACCACCGCACTACAACACTCGGCCGCCGGGCCCTTCACTCATTTCCAACTTTACAACCCTTTCATGTTCCTTTCTAATAAAATTGATGAATTCTGTCTTTGTTTTTTCCTCGCCACCATACGCTTCATAATAACCTGTTTATAACAGATAGAATGGATGACTGGAACCCACCTGAATCATGGAAGTGAATAACTTGTATGATCTGCGCCGGCCATCAAAATAAGGAGATTATAGTTGCTGCCCAATGCTCCCTGAACACTGTAAAAACAATCAGGCATGAACTGGATATTTTTTGCCCCCCTGGGAAAATTTTTTTATTGGGGTGGGGGAGTATGCAAACCAGATCTAGTCTGGTAGATAAGAAAGTGGGCCGGGAAGAAATTGATACCAAGCTAAATTTGGTAATTTTTGAAAGCTTAAGGTATCCTCTTTTAAAATTTGAAAAACCCTTTTCTGACCCCCTGGGGAAATTTTTTATTGGGAGAGAGGAGTATACAAATCAGATTTATCTACCCAGGCGACACCGGGTAGCCGCTTCAAGTAAAAAAAAAAAAAAAAAGGACAAAGGATTCTTTTTGTTGTCAAAATAACAGACGACGTTTTCTATTTCTTTTGTTATATAAATGCGAGACTGTCGAAAAAAAAAGGGATGGTCTTGTGGTTTCTTTTTTTTTCATTTTCTTTTTTCTTTTTTTTTTATAATCATAACAAAAGTCGTCCTTGGTAGCTTATTCCGGCCAGGTACAAAAACAAAACATTAAAAGAAAAAATAAATAAATTGATATATGTTTTATTCTTTCCTGGTCAAAAGAAACAAAAAAAAAAAGAAAAAAAAAAAGAAAAAGGAAAATCTAGAGGAGAGTGTCTTAGACGGACATTTTGTATCATGAATATTCCGAGTTTTTTCTTCTTTAAAAAGCCTTCATGTATCATTTCCCCACACCAACTGTTTTTTAAAAAACATAAATGAGTCATACGTATATATATATATATATATATAATATATATATATATATTGAATAACCTTAACCTTAACTCCTACCACCCTGTCGGTGGGGCGTTAGAATGCACCGACTGCACCTCTGCAGAGGGGTAAGACTCTCCCAATGGGGCCACCTGTTGGCCGTGGGTGGCGACCCGTGATGCTTAAGGATAGAGCCTAGGTGGATGAGCAGTTCATGACATGCAATACTCCACTTTGGCCCTATCTTGGGCTAGACGGGCGGTCGGAGAGGCCCCCTCCGATCAATCGGCTGGTCACGTCAAGCCCTAGCGCCTATATGATTTTCCCAACCCTATTGCCCTTATGTCAAGCCCCAACCCCTTTTTATCATATGGGTGCTAGAAGGCGGTGGCTGCGGGTCTACATGTCCTGGGAATGACGTTAAACTCTATCTGATGGTGAGGTTCCAGTTTTGGAGGTTTGGGGAATGTGGAGCACCCCTTCATCACCATTGCTCCCTGGTCCACTCTGACCCAGAGTGGTAGTACCTGTTAGGGTCCCATCTATGGGTTGAATAGAAAAACATGAGTTTATAAACAAAATTGTATTATCCATTAAGAATTGATTTATTTCAAAACTTTATCGGCATTAAATGACCCACTGAGGTTGATATGCCGTAAAACAAAACAAACCAAAAAAAAAAAAACTTAACCTTTAGTTGTTAAAATTCCTAGCAAATAAGGCAATTAGAGTAACCTCCCTTGACTTTCATTTTGAACTAAGCCGGTAGCTATTTTGAAAGTTTCCGTGCGAAATAAACAAAACAATACAACTGCATGCTTTAACACAAAAATATCATAAAATGTGTTCTTAATAACAATTAAGTTCATTTCAGATAATTTTATGCTAGGAATTTAGCCAACTGACTTTCACTTTGAAACAAGATGGTAGCCATTTTGAATATGTCCGCGCGAAATATACAAATCTTAGAATCGTTTCCAAAACATGCTTTAACACAAAAATATCATAAAAGGTGTTCTTAATAACAATTAAGTTCATTTCAGATAATGCACACGCACAATTTTATGCTAGGAATTTTAACAACTAAAGGTGAAAATTACCCAATCCAGTGTGAAATTTGGGAACTTAAGTTAACAGTAGTCCGAATAATACAAATAATACTTAGAAGAAGTATACACGTATAAAACTGGTCAGCAGAGACGAGTGCATATACCGAATAAGTAACTAGAAAAATGTGCCCATTCAGATTGGGTCACCAGAAACATTCGTATATCAATCGGCTGGTTACGTCAAGCCCTAGCACCTATAGGATTTTCCCAACTCTATTGCCCTTAAGGCAAACACCAACCCTTTTTATCATATATGTGCTAGAAAGCGCTGTCTGATGATCTTAATGTCCTAGTTATGATTTTAAACTCTATTTGATGGTGAAGTTCCAATTATGGAACTCTGTGGAATGTGGAGTATCACTTCATCATCATTACTCTTAGGTCCACTCGCACCCGGACTGGTATTACCTCTTGGTGTCCCTTCTGTGTGTCAAATAGAAAAAAAATGGGTTTAAATAAATGTGTTTAAAAAATTGAGTTAAAAAAATTGAGTACCCATCAAGAATGAATAACAAGGAACACGTCTTCGGCATAAAATTGCCCTGGATTGTCCAATTGGACACATAGCCTGGTGTATAAAGGAGTTAGGTTAAGACAGTTCTAAGTGACAGTTATCTCTAGACTGCAGGTTTAATCCTGGTTAGGGTCAGCAGTAACATAGAATACTAATTAACACAGCTTAACGCCTTTACCCCAGCTTTGGTTAGCGGAATGAGAACACGATACCCCCGTGGACTGAATAAAGGGTTAGGTTCAAAGTTCAGTGATGGTTCCCGATTACGACAAGAGGGTTCCCGATTACGAGAAGAAGGTTCTCGAGTTCGAAAAGATGGTTCCCGAGTCCGAGAAGATTCCCGAGTCCGACAAGAAATACCTGAAAAGGCTGGATGGCACATCGGCCGAAACGTTGTACAGATAACATTGAAGATGAGGACATTGGTCCGAATAATACAAATTATACAGGCCTCGTCTAAAAAATTAAGAGAAATAGTACTTCTTCTAAGTTATTTAAGTTATATTCTCAACGATTAGGAAATAGTCATTATTTAGTCTTAATCAGAATCTTATTTATTAACGATGTTACTATTAAAGTCTACCTGAGTTAGATTTGGTGCAAAACTGTCCATATTATTAAAGCATTTACAATCCTGAAATATGTCTTATACATTATATATTTGTGGAAGGGGGGTGGATTTTTTTCGTTGGCTCACATTGACTGTGGTTTCCCTATTTAAGAATTCGAATTCTTGTGTAGTTTATTTGAAGCAAAATGTCAATACTAGCAGCACGTAGTTTACAGGGTGGCAGCTTGAAGATGCCGGATTCAAGTTAGGGTTGCTATCGGAGTCAATATGATGCACAAGAACCCGTAATCGGCGATGAAGATAGTGCATCACTGATGACTCTGTGTGCATCCACAAGATGTATTGTACGACGATACATCTCTAAGAATAAAGATTACATAGTATATGGTGGGAATAGTTTGCATAATGATTTTAACAAAACTGGGTTTGATAAATGATTATTTGCTGTTACTGGTTTTTAATACTATCATGTTATTCTCAAACATATTAAAAGCAATCCTATATATAATTTCATACAGAAATCAATTAAAATAACATTAAATTAAGTTTTATATATTTATATTTGTTCTTATTTAGTTTCGTTAGTCTTTCTAATTTAATATAATATTTTATTACATTAAAACTTTAATATTTGCGCCCCAGGGGCGCATACTTTTGCTAGTATATATAATTACAGTGTATGGCATATCAATCTTAGTTAAAATTGCAAATCGTTGTCAAAATTAAAACGGAAAAATTGGGCTTGGGCATACATTTTAATGAATTTAATCATTACTTATATTATTTTTAACTTAAATTTTAACCGTTAGTTGTGTTTAAGGAAAAATAGATAAAATAAAACAAATGAATGATAAGACTAGTATATATATATATATATATATATATATATATATATATATATATATATAATTATCGGAAAATATTTATCTTCCTTACAAATTAGTTCTCTTGCGACCCTCTGTAGGAATATAATGTCCAATAAAAAACGGTTAAAAACATAACTAACGGTTGAAATTTAAGTTAAAAATAACATAAATCAGTAATAATTAAATTCATTAAAATCTATGCCCAAGCCAAATTTTTACGTTTTAATTTTGTCGACGATTTGCAATTTTAACCTCAATCTTCGTGTGTTATTTAATGACAAATCCATTCTTAACAGTAGGGGTAATATTTAACCCATAATTGTGGGTATAAAGAGGTCCATAACTTTTCCCAATCGTATTAATCCGAAAGTGAACATACTAGAGAGACTGGAGTTCGAACTCGCTGACTACGATGGCACAATTCAGTACGTTAGCCACTACCCTAGATTTAATATGTGCGTGTATTCATATACACGAATGGGTAGCTTATATGAAATAACGACATAAAAATAGGTTTTTATTTTCTTTGTCACAAAATCATTAAAACTTCATATAAATGTCTAAAGTTTTAGTACATAATAGATAACATTGGATTTTTTTCAAAGAGATTTTTGTTAAGTGTGTTTTATAGATTTACTAGAAGCAGCTACCCGGCGTCGCCTGGGTAGAAGGGGAGATCTTGGTGTATAAAACAAAAAACAAAAAAAGAAAAGAAACAGAAGACGCATCCTTTTTTATCGGTATTTATTTAAAACAAACAAAAGAAATAGAAAACGTTGTCAGTCATTTTGACTCAAAAGTGAATCCTCTATAGTTTACTAGAAGCGGCTACCCGGTGTCGCCTGGGTATAGGTGGAGCAAACCCTGGTGTACTAATTTGTTTCCTTTTGAGATTTACAATTTACAAATGCTGGATATTTTTAAGTAGAATTTCAACACTGTTTCTATGTATGTTTTAATTTTTAAATATCTTCGAATATAAATCAAATCAAATCAAAGCATACATACATACATATCCGTTAACTGCCCTTATATATATATATATATATATATATATATATATATATATATATATATATATATATGTGTGTGTGTGTGTGTGTGTGTGTGTGTGTGTGTGTGGGATCTTTCTCATGTACGAGGGTCATTCAGTACATAAGGGGAATTATTTTGGAGAAAAAAAATCATTTTTCTTGATTTTTCCCCATAAATGTGAACTCTGTATTGTTTGCAATTGGTTTGTAGCCACAAATATTTTAATCCCGCAAAAACATTTGTTTTAAGGCTATTCGTACTTGTTTATAGACTTGCTTATAGAATTTCGTCACAGACGACGATGACTTCACTCGACATGGAGTTAAACTTGTGAGATATTTTAAGTGGAAAGAAGGTGCACAGAACTCAGTCCATTGTTTTCGGCAGTTGGTCCAGGGTGCTGTTTCAGGTAGCATTGAGTCACTTCATGAGGGATAGGCCTCCCCGGAAGATCCCGCGTTAGGTTGTATTAGGGATCTATTTGAATTGTAAGTACGTCAATCATACTACCATCGTGAGGTTTGTCATCAAATATTTGGTGGCTGAGAAGTACAAACCATGTGGAATTTACAGGAGAATGTGTGATGTGTGCGGAGAAGCATGTTTTAGTAAAAAAAAATGTTTACAAACGGGTTAGTGGAAACACAGTCACTCTCCGGTAGATAAAAAAGTTCGGGCGCAACGGTCAAGTAAAGAAGGTCATGTTGACTGTTTTCTGGAACATGAAAGAGACTATTACTATTGATTTCCTTGAGAAAGCTGCAACTGTAAATAGTGCTTCTTGTTGACAACTCATTAGGCAAAATTCAACTTGTTTATTGTGTTGCATAATTGTTGGTTATACTATCAATTATGCACGATTAGTGTAAGTAAAAAGTAAAGTCGTCGGAGTGGCCTATTGACAGCGAGGGGGCAATCCCCTTTTCATTAGCGCTAGACCAAGGACATTGTTTGGATATATGAGGTGGAGTGCCACACCTACCATCAACTCACTTTACCGCACAAATCCCTATGCTACTGATATGCTGAGTTAGCGAGGACCGGTATCGAACCAGGAACCCTGTGGTTCCTTGTCGAACACTCAACCAACTGAGCTAAACTGGCCATTATTGTAGAGAATTTATTTGAATTCTAGATAACAAATAACTGGTAATTATATTAATATTATTTAGATTATTCGGACTAGTGTCAATATCTTTATTGTTATCAGTACAACGTTTCGGCCGATGTGACCTCCGGCCTTCTTCAGGTATTTCTTATCGGACTCAGGAACCATCTCGAACTTCTTTTCGAACACGGGAACCTTTTTTTTTTTTTTTTTTTTTTTTTTTTCCAACTCGGGAACCTTCTTGTCTTAATCGGGAGCCAAGCGGTGACAACGGTTAACAATAGAGATTTTGATTGACGGCTCTTAACAATTTTGTGACCTTTCTTCCTGTTTGCGAGGCAAATGTGAATGAGATAGAAATGAGCCTAAGAACTGCCTGAGTTACAATTTTAAGAATCCCTAGTTGTATTCTGACCGAAACCCATTAATTAGACGTCCATCACTCTCATAGCTTTGAGTAAGACTGACCTCTATATTTTTTACTTTCTTCTTATATAAATGATTTTTGTTGAATTTGAAAAAGAAAAAAGAGTCATTGTCAAGCCGCCGTTAGCCGTGGTGTACCAGTCTCTGCAGCAGATTTCTGGTCGTTTGAGATCAGGCACAACGTGGGCATTTGACCGGACTTTTGGCAACTGTAGAAGTCACTACAACCCATGGTTGATGGAAGAAATCCGATATTGACAGCCATATTTTCGGATATTCAATGAGCCCTTTAGCTCATCGTGCCAATGGGTTATAAATCTAATAGATTGCAATGGAGTTATCAGAATAATAATCGCTTAAAATACTTTTATTCATTTTGTTATTGTCAAAAAGAACTACAATATTTAAGTTACAAAAATACTAATGTAGTCGCTTGGTTACCTCATTTCAGGAATGGAGCTGCCTCCTCAAGAGGTAACAGAAACTTTTTACAATATCACATTTTATTTTAAGGAGACTCCCTTTTTCGGCATATAAGTACTTATATGGAGGCGCGTGGGCTAATGGTTAGAGTCGTAGGATATGGACTCGTCGACCCGAGTTCAATTCCTCAATGAAACTATTTGCATTTCACATGTCGCTAATACCCTTAGGAAAGGTATGAATCTAAATTTCCCTCTAGCAATGGGTAAATACCAGGGCAGACTGGCTAGGTAATCAGTCTAGGAGAAGGAAAACTCTGAATTCAAACCTGTTAAACTCCGCTTAAGAAATTGACCTTGTGTCGCATCCTGCTCCTGCGGAGGGGTTGGTTTATATATATATATATATTTGGGAGAATATGTGCTTAAATGAAGTCGAACCTATTTTTTTGAAATTTAATTCATTAATAATTAATTAGGCGGGATTAAACTATTTAAATGTAAGGCTAAACAAATCGAGAAAAATCAATCTCTGTATGTACATTTCGGCCTATTAGGCCTCATCAGCAGAGCTATAGATACGAAGACCGCCCCGTGTGTGATTCGAAACCTGTCTGTCAAATTAGCAGGCAAGTGTCTTACCTCCACACCAAACGGACTTAGCCAGATTTTCTTCGCTTTGTTAAGTAGTAGTATTTTATATTCCTCTTGAGTGACCTCTACACGAACTTACGAGACGTAAACAAACAGACGATGTTTGTGATATGGCTATTTTCAGCCGACAATATTTGGGAGAATATGTGCTTAAATGAAGTCGAACCTATTTTTTTGAAATTTAATTCATTAATAATTAATTAGGCGGGATTAAACTATTTAAATGTAAGGCTAAACAAATCGAGAAAAATCAATCTCTGTATGTACATTTCGGCCTATTAGGCCTCATCAGCAGAGCTATAGATACGAAGACCGCCCCGTGTGTGATGAGGCCTAATAGGCCGAAATGTACATACAGAGATTGATTTTTCTCGAATATAGGGATATATATATATTACGTGTGTGTGTGTGTGTGTGTGTGTGGTACCTAAACTTTAACCCCACCACTCGGGCCGATCATAATTTTGTACAAGCTGACCATTCATTAATCACATCGCCCCCTTTTAAAGTAGATTTTACTTCATGCTTTTTCGGCATTATCAATCTCAGCTTGTCCCAAAATTTCGTGATATCCGTCTGTTTTTTATTTGTCGGCCATTTTATGTACGTAATGGATTTGAGAATTAAATTCAAGTTTTTATCGACGGTTTTAACGTTGTCTATATCACGAAACAGTATCGGTACAATTTTATGACGTAAGCTGAGCATTTCCTGTTGGGCCACCTGGTATTCCATCCGGGTCCATTCGCTTTCTACATAGTCAGGGGAGATAACTAGGATTGTCCTGCGACTCTTCTCAATTGCGTCGATTATATTATTAGAGATTGCTGAAAGAAGGAAATAAAGGGATTTAATATGGAGAAAAAAATTAAGAAAATTAAAAAAAACAAGAAATAACAGAAAAACTACAAAAATGAAAACGACTAAATATATAAAAACATTAAAAAAATGACTTTTAAAACTTAATTAAAAACTAAAAAAAAACAAAAAAAAACAAGAAATAAATTGATTAAAAAAACTTGATAAATTACTAAAATCTGACTTAAAAACTAAAATAACAGTAAAAAAAAAATTAAGAAAAACTAAAAAAATAACAAATTACAAGACAAAACTTAGAAAACAAAATGAATAAAAACTATTGAAAAAAAATTAATAAAAAACTAAAGAAATCAATTTAAAAAAAAACTTTTAAAAATGAATAAAAATTAATTTTGATGATAAAAACTTTAAAAAATGCACTTCTACAAAAATGATGACATACATAAGTAGAACGAACGGAAAAGTTTAGGATTACAGAAGATTTTTAACTTTCGAAAAAGTTTCCGTTAAAAGTCGTCGTCGTCAGGTTGGCCTAAAGTCGGTATCAGCCAGACAGTGAGGGAGTCTATCCTCTTTTCACTCGCGCTAGACAAGGATATTGTTTTGGCATCTGAGGCGGGGCGCAACACCTACCATCAGCTCCCTCACTTTACCGCACAGATCCCTGTGCTACTCATACGCTGAGTGGACGAGGACCGGTATCGAACCCTAACCTTGTGATTCCTTGTCCGACGCTTTACCGACTGAGCTATACCGGCCTTTTTAGTTAAACAGTATTATTATAATTTTTATATAAATAATATTATTCAATATCCGTTAACTAAACTTAGCCTTGCCCCTACTCCTTGTCTAGCTGATACCGACAATGGGTCAATCCGCCGACTCTACTTTTTACTACTATTAGCAGCAGTAGCAGCAGTAGCAGCAGGAGGAAGAAAGGGAGGAGGAGGATAAGGAGGAGGAGGGTGCCTTTACAAACTGTGCTGTATTCGGAAATTGTTGAGATATTTAAAATTCCTTTTTCAGGGTCAATTAAGTACAAAACTGTAATTTAAATCGGCATTTCATTTTTAGGCCACCATAGAATTTATTCTTCTATTTCATTTTTCTCTATTCATTTCGGTTCAGCTGACTTTTATTAAAAAAACAGTGACAAAACTTCTCTTTGTCTACTTTAAACTGCTCACAGCGGCTCTCCCACCAGTGAGATTCCACCGTAAACCGCTGGTAGCGGGCCTCGCATGTGTCACTTGTTTACACAGAAAAAAAAATTCACTAACGTACCCCCCCCCCCTTGTTGTCTGTGAACCAACTCTGAGATTGGTATTTGATCCTTTTGCAATAACGGACCAGTTGAATGGAATGTTATCAAGGAAATCTGGTACAACCGTAGGGGAAAACGTGACAAGCAAAGAGGTTACATATTACTGTTTTGCAACGTTTTCTTAACATACTGTCTCCGTTCCTATCTATTTGTGGGGTCTCATATCTATTTATGTATTTGTTGACTCTCTTAAGATTTTCCCTTGATGTAAAAAAAAACAAACTTCATTGCCTTAACCATAATGAAACAACATTGGTTTTGAACGTTTTGTATTTTAGCAACCACTCCGCCACGAGCAGGATGCGATACAATGTTAATTTTTAAACGGAGTATAGCTGGTTTGAATTCAGAGTTTTCATTCTCCTAGATTGAGTACCTTACCAAGTCTAAAGAAGCCAGTCTGCCCTGCTATTTATCCATTGTGTTGAAGAGATAAATTCATGTCAAGATATTTCGATATTTAAGCACGTATCACTTTATTTGGAGGATATCTAACTTTATTTTAATGATTTTCAAGTAATTTTAGGCATATCTTTTATTTTAATGGTATTTTACTTTATTTTAAGCATATCCCGATTTATTCTAAGCATACGTCACTTTATTTTGAATACATCTGACTTTAGTTTCGGGATATCTCAAATCATTTTAAGCATATCTCAGTTTATTTTGAGGATATTTGAATTTATTTTAAGGATATCTTAAGTTATTTTGGGGGATATCTGAATTTATTTTAAGGATATCTCAATTTATATGTTACATTTCTAATATTAGAGTATTAACATAGAATAAATATCACAATATATTTTCAAAACTCCGCTATCACCAATTGACTTTGCAGAAGACAGAAATAAAAAGAAAAAGTTACTTACTTTCTCCCGCCATAAAATCCCGGAAATGGACGCAAAGTTTGAACCCCATTTCATTTTCCAACATTGGAAACAACGTGTTCAACACCCAAAACTCATCATCTTTTGAGGAGCGAAATGATATAAAGGCGTCGTATAACTTGCCGTCTGTATAAAGAAAATACACACACATACACACACACATATATATATAGTATAATATCTACAAGGTGTCCACAAAGTCTGGTTACATGGGGATTAACACATACTTTTAAAACAAAACAATTTTATTTAATTATAATGTTAATAAATAATATTTTAAGAGTACTATCTCGAGTCTTTCTTCTTTAGATAGAACCATCATTCGATCTGGGTAGAAAAAATAACATAAATAAATTTAGAAAAGTAAATTATTTTTTATTTGATTTCAACAAAAGTAAAAAAGGAAAATTACTATTTCTTATATTTAATTGTTTATGCTATGATTTTATTTACTGCTAAATTACCATATCTGCCTTCTCGGAAAAATAACATAAATAAATACAATAGGGAAATCTCCATGTACCCAGACTTTGTGGACACCTTGTATAATGAAAGGAAATACATACACATTTCGGATACGGACGTGCAAGGAATAATGACCGAAACTGATGAGGATGAGGATAACTCTTCCCATTTTGCACCAGAGATTTTAACTATACACAATCATATTTTCGGACTTTTCTGTTTTGCATAACAGTACTTTTCGGATTTTTCTACTTTACATGGATTATTTTACCCAACCAGACAACAAAAAATATTTGTTTAAAAATATTTTTGCATTTGTCGAACTTTTAATTTTATTTTAACAATTTTTCGGATTTTCTTATTAACCAACGATTTCTGGGATTGGCGTTTCGTCATCAACTATTGGTGTTTCGTTTTTACATTTTTCTTACATTTCGAGTGCCGAAAGGAGCCTTTTAACATCATAAACCAATGCTCACTAACTTTTGCTTGTTTCCACAAATTTCTTTTTATGTGATGTTAACCCAGTTGAGACCTGTTGATGGTTTAATTAAAATCGAAACGCTTTAGCGTCGGCTTTTTAAATATCAATCTTTGGTTTATTTTCTTGTTTTTTCAAAAACTTTATACTTAAATATGTATTATAATCTATACATATATAAAGGCCAGTTGTGTGTATATGTATGTCCGGAGGAAACTTCGAAAATAAAACAATTAACGACAAAGTAAATATATATACGCATTAAATATCACCAGGGCTTGGTTTTTGAGAGAAAATAATAGAGATTTGATTTATATTCGTGAAGATAATTAAAAAAATAACATTTAAATGATAGCAACATGGATTTTTTTCCATTTAATATTGCAGACATACATTTCTTTTTTCCGTAATGATTTTAATGGGGCATCCAGCAGGGATCCAACACAATTCAGTAATAATGGATCTGCGAGTCTAACTTAAAAAATCCCCCTCTTCCCAGGCGACGCTGGGTAGCCACTTCTAGTTTTTAATAAATAAGAGACAGTGCTCTATGATTAGCATTTAATATTCATTTTCCTTGGTAAATTAGAATGATCAACGTGAGTACGAACTCAGAATGAACAAAACGGTGGACGGAGAGAATGGCGTATAGTATTCATCTGACCAAGGACTTGATTTTTTGAGTGTTGGATTTTCTACAAGCTATTTTCGGCCTCATGATGACGGATAAATTCGATATTAAGTTAATACCGGAGATTAGCGGCGCGGCTTCCTGCCAATCTATTATTGAATGGATTGAGAAAGCTGAGCTCAGCTTTCTCAATGTCGGCTTTGCCCGGTGAAGAAGATAGAATGTGTGGTCCCAATGCATCTGACAGACGGTGCTTTTGCGCTCTACCAGCAATTGAGTGAGGAAAAGAAACGGGGGTTTTGCCTCGGTAAGACGGATATTTGGGGTAGATCGTTATTTTACTATACGGCATAAGCTGGATATTTGGGACTGAGGATTATTTTGTATTTCTCGATAAGCCGGATATTTGGGGTAGATCGCAATTTTGCAATACTCCGTAACCCGGATATTCGAGATCGGTGCTATTTTGCTATACACCGTACGCCCACAACAAGAACTGTGTACAGCGAAAGATAATATGAGCAAGTTAATAGTTTTGGTATTGAAAAAAAAAAAGAAAGATTTTTCTTAATGCTGCATTTATTAATAAAATATATCTATATAAATAAAAAGAAAGATTCTGTTTGTCTGTCCGTATGTTTGTTTGTAAAACAACCGAACGCATGTTCTTTAATAAAGGAAAATTGGTGGAGACCAGCAAAGACGCCCTATTTTTGTCTAAGAGAGAGTTCAAACTTCTTACCACTCATTTTCTATGAGAAAAGCCAAATAAGAATATAGCAATCAATGATATATTAAATTGATTGTTTTAAATGATTAAAAATAAAACAAATTAATAAAAAATATTAAAAGCCAATATAAGACAAATAAAATAAAAATAAAAACAAGAATAATAAAAAGAATAAACAACTTAAAAATAAGAATATACAAATAACGATAATAAAACAAATACATAGGTACCTTGACTTACGAGTGTCCCAACTTAGAGTTTTCCGAGATACGAGCGGTCACTCGGTCCATTTTTTTTATTTGAGTTGAGAGCTAAGATTTGAGGTACGAGCGAACTTCAGATACGATTAAGTTAATAACTTCACTAAAAATATTTAAGATGGGGTACTCCATACTCTCCAAAGCTCCAGAATTGTAATTTCACCATAAGATGTTGTTTAACGTCACAGGACACTCATAAAACTGGAAATTATTTGTATTAAGAGTAGTTACTTAAAGATATAATTATTTTCCGAGGATTATTATTGGTTACTTGAAACCATATTTATTACAAAAAAAAATTATTTATGAAAGAATAAACATTAAAACATTGCATCACATAATTCATTACATTCTATGTTATTGTTTTTGTACAATACAGTGCTATTTTTCTAATAAAAAAAAAACGTAACAAAAAATTAGGGTGTATCTTTGGGGGAGCAGGCTGGAACAGATTAATGGCATTTCAGTTTATTTTAATGCGGAAAATTGATTTGTTATACGAGTAAACTGAGTTAAGAGCAGAACGAATCAAACTTGCAAATCAAGGTTCAACTGTATATAGATTTTTTTTTAAAATATAGATAAGATTTATATTTTGGATTATTTGGATTATTCGTACTATTGTCCTCATCTTTATTGTTATCTGCACAACGTATCGTCCGATGTGCCCTGAGGCCTTATTCGAGTATTTCTTGTCGTACACGGGGAAACTATCAGAGAAATAGATTTATTTTTAACTTTTTAAATCCCGAGCAATACCGGGTAGCTCTGCTAGTCAATCTTATTTTCTTACCTTCGTCCTCGTATTTCTGCAAGAAATAAATGATCTTCATAACGAAAATCATCCTTTTTCTCCACATGAGATAAATAAGCAAGATAAAGATGAGTAGCAAAATAACCGGGAAGACACAGATGAAGATTAAAAATGGTAACCGTAGAGTGGCATCATGGTTTTCTGAAAGTAAAGAAATTCAAGCTTAGAACTAGATTTATTTATTCAAAGTATAAGTACTTTTATTCAAATTGTATGGCGATTTATTCAAAATATAAATACTGTATTTGTCGGTATATAAGACGCACGGGCATATAAAACTTTCAGCTGGTCAACTTCAGGAAAAAAAGTTTTTAGTGTATTTAAGCATATATTATTTAAAACAGTCTCCTGTTAACATTGATTATAACAATACCAGCTATAAAATATTATTTAAAATATAAGTACCTTTATGTTAAAAATGCATATCTATTCAAAATATAAGCACCTTTATGTTAAAAATGCATATCTATTCAATATATAAGTACTTTTATGTTAAAAATGCATATCTATTCAATATATAAGTACTTTTATGTTAAAAATGCATATCTATTCAATATATAAGTACCTTTATGTTAAAAATGCTTATTTATTCAAAATATAAGTACCTTTATATTAAAAATGCATATCTATTCAAAATATAAGTACCTTTATAGTACTGATGGTCTTACTAGTTGGGATGAAAAGCAATTGAAATTAAGATGAAATAAATACTAGTCAAAAATTAATAATAGCTGACAATGCTTCATCTAATAAAAATTCAAGATAATATTACTACTTGTTTACTGATGGCCATAGACTGATGCTCTGAATAGCTGAAAGAAATACCAGTAAAAAATTCCTAATACTTCACATTGCTTCACTAAACAAAAGATAAAATTCAGAATAATATTACTGCCACTAATAATGTACATACAAGAAATAACCCAACATTCAACGGGGCCGGTAATTGGGGTAAAATAAATCACATGGTCACAGGAGACCGCCCTTCAGCTAGCGCCCGCCCTTTGTCTCAAAGGGATAAGATTGGGGTTATTATCCGGTATCTGAGGCGCCCCTCAAGAGGATTGACGACGAAGCCATGCATTTCTTTTGCGCTGAATATCGTATGAGCTTCGGTGTGTACGTAGCACCCGGCATAAAAAGACTTTAATCCGGCCTGGTAGTAATGGCGAAGATGGGGTACTCCATACTCCCCAAAATTCAGAATTGTATTTTCACCACAAGATGCTGTTTAACGTCACATGACACTCATAAAACTGGAAATTATTTGTATTAAGAATAGTTACTTAAAGATATAATTGTTTACTAGGGATTATTATCAGTTACTTGTGCAAACAAATGACTGTTATCAAATAGAAATAATTACTTGTAACCATATAATTATTAGTAGATTGGACAACTTGAAACTGTGTGCAAATTATTCGTTTCAAATAGGAATACTTTATATCCTATAACTGTATGCAAACAATTCTTAAGAAATAACGACACAAAAATTTAAATAGAAATGTACAATGAACGCGATTCCCTAACCTTTAGGCATAAAATAACACTTGACGAGCTGACATCAATAAGCTTAATAGATATTGAATATGCTTGAATCTGGAGTAGACATTTGAAAATTAGTCCCGCACGCCATTATTACAAGGTTGCTTTTCTTTTCTTTTTTTTCAATTCTCATTGAGCGCCCCAGATACGAAGCCTTGTGCCAGGGCAGCCTACGCTGAGTAAATAAGTAAACTACACAGAAACGTAAATATTAATTTACAATGAAAAAATGTAAATATAAATGTACAATGAACGCGATTCCCTAACCTTTCGACATAAAATAACAGTAAACGAGTTGGCATGCCGTTAAAATCCGATTTAACTCAGTCAGTAGAGAGTCCGATTATGAACCACAAGGTTCTGGGTTCGATACCGGCCCTTGCCAAGTCAGCGTACGACATGGATCGGTACGGTAAAATGAGGAGCTAATGGTATGTGTGGCGCTCCACCTCAGACGGCGAAACAATCTCCTTTGTCTAGCGCTAGTGAAAAGGGTATAGACTTCCTCGCTGTCTGGCTGATACCGAATTTAGGCCAACCAGACGTATTTACTTTTACTTTTTAAAAATGCATTGAATGAGCATCACCCTGACGTAGAAATTTGAGAATTAGTCTCGTACGCAATTATTACAGGTTATTTTCTTTTTTCAATTGTCAATAAGCGCCCCAGATACTAAGCCTTGTGCCAGGGTAAGTTATGCTGAATAAATAAGAAGTTGATAATTGTTTGTTATTATTTACTATGGGTGAAATTATTTTCCCATTAGATTTTACCAATCTCTTCAGTCGCACGCAGGCTGGTTTCTATGGTTACTTATTTGAAGTTAGAATGTATTTCCGGTCAAATAAGTTGTTCGCGAAGATGAGCGATTTCCTGTTCAACATGAAAAGGTCTAATTGCTTCAGGCAACACATTTAAACAAATTAGGCGAAAGTCACTTTGTTCTGAGAGTAATATAGGTCAAGATGCTTGGCTAGTTGGTTGGTTTTATGGCTAATCAACCCTTCTTTTGTATTTCTATCTAATACAAATAATTTGCAAACAGTTGTATGGTTTAAGGCAGGGGTTTTCAAACTCTTAAATCCGTAGACACCTACAAAAATTTCATTGGCCCATCATGGACCTCCTCCATATATACCTCAGTCTACCTTACAGTTTTGTTGCAACCAATTATGTAATTAATGAATTCTGCACAAACGTTTATGTAAAGCTGTTAATTGTAAAATAACCATAAAATAAACAGTAAAGTAAGCATAACATGTAAAAAAAAAGAGCTACGAATATTTAATACTAACTTAATAACTTACCAAGGAAGCACATTTCCTAATGTGAGGGGTGAAGCTGATGACTTTTGATAAGTTCATGAATATTGAGCTTAAATTTTGGAAAATATATCAACATCAGCATATACTCCAGATTGGTTGTAGAATCAATTTCTTCTAATAACTAAGAAGGCTTGGTAGTTTCCATAGAACCTTTGTAGACCCCCGAATACTTATAGACCCCCTAATTTGTGTATAGACCCTAGGGGGTTATGTAGACAACTTTGAGAAACCCTGGTTTAAAGTATTCCTATCTAATACAAATAATTATATGATTTTAAGTAATTATTTCTATTTAATAATGGTCATTTATTTCCACACAGTTATATGGTTTCAAGTAAATAATAATAATAATAATAATAACAATAATAATAACAACAACAACAACACAACAACAATAATAATAATAATAATAATAATAATAATAATAATAATAATAATAATAACAACAACAACAACAACAATAATAATAATAATAATAATAATAATAAATAACAATATATAACAACAACAACAACAACAACAATAATAATAATAATAATAATAACAATAATAATAACAACAACAACAATAATAATAATAATATAATAATAATAATAATAAACAACAACAACAACAACAACAATAATAATAATAATAATAACAATAATAATAACAACAACAACAACAACAATAATAATAATAATAATAATAATAATAGGCATGACTCGGTCAGAAAGGTAATCGACTGGGAATTGTCCAAGAAATTCAATTTTCACCATACAACTAAATGGTAAATGCACAAACCTGAACCTGTCCTGGAGAATGAGGCTCATAAAATTCTCTGGGACTTCAAGGTACAGACGGATCACCTAATCCCGGCCAGGAGACCGGACCCAGAATGGATCGACAAGAAAAAGAGAATCTATCATCTCGTGGATTTTGTCGTCCCGGCCGACCACCGATGGAAAATGAAAGAGAGAGAAAAGATAAATAAATACTTGAGCCTTGCTAGAGAACTGAGGAAACTGTGGAACATGAAGGTGATGGTCGTACCAATTGTAATTGGTGCACTTGGAACGGTCCCCAAAGCTCTAGAAAAGAATTTGGGTGAATTGGAAATCAGTGGAAGAATCGAAACCCTCCAAACAACAGCACTGTTGGGATCGGCTAGAATATTCAAAGATACTTACTATCACTCAGCCTTCAGTGAACCACCGGCTACGACTGGTGTGATAATAATAATAATAATAATAATAATAATAATAATAATGTGTCACGTGTGTTTGCACTCACCCTGATCGTTATAATTTGTAAAAGGTGAAATCCGATCTCGCTAACAAATTAAAGCCAAAATTCCCCCAAGCCGTAGTATCAGTGTTTCTGTACGACTGCACTATCTTAACCCTTACGAAGCACCTGGAGAATAAGCTAAATGGGACTTTATATTAAACAAGGCGTGGAAACAACGCTTGGCACTGTTAGAGAAGCAGAGATGAACTCATGTGATGTTCTTCTGTGGAAGCCATCATATGGGCACGCCAGAGTAGGTCGCCCAGCGAAAACGTACATAGATCAACTCTGCGCGGATACTGGATACCCAGGGACAATGAATGATAGGGAAGTATGGCGAGAGATTGTCATGGATATCCGTGCTGCCAGCACGACAGGATGATAATGATGATGCCAATAGATACACTGAATATTGTTGATACTCACTAATTTCAATGGGTTCATCTTCCTCTGTACAGTTAGAACTTTGAGTGTATTGATCCCTACACTGGCATATTTCTTCTCCGCTAATAGAGATGCACTCTCCATGGCTACAGTTCCTATTGCAAGGTATGTTACACGTGTCACCAGTCCACTTTTCTTCGCAGTGGCACATGACCGTGTTCGCCTCCGAACGGATACAGCGACCATGCACGCAATCCAGGGGATAGCACTCATCGACGGCGGTTTCCTCGCTGCAGTCGTCGCCGGCGAACCCATCGGAACAGCTGCAGGTGATGTTGCAGGTGAAAGGATCTTGGGAGCAAAATCCGTGCCAGTTGCACACGTCCATTGGGCAAGTATTGGCGCACGAGACGTTGCTGTTCTCTAGGGTCTCGCACCGCTTCCCAGTGAAATCGGGCAAACAGTCACACACAGCTTGACACTCCGCGTCCGGTCTGCAAGTCCCGCCGTTCTGGCACATCCCCGGCCTGAATGTGCAGGCATTGAAACTGCAGTGCACATTTCTGGAAACCGGATTGGCTTGGCAGAGGACGACGTATAGGAACAAAATCAAAATCTTTAGGGATCCCTTCCCAGTAAAAATGTCACGGTGATCCATTCGGCTAAATGACATCACTATATCCTTTTTTTTTTTAGTTCAATGTAAATATCCTTGATTTAAAAAGGGCCACACATCTAGAAAGGACCTGCAAAACACACAAAAAACATTTTAGATAATTTTAAAAAAGGGTAATATTACGTCTGTTCATGGAGTCTGATATTTATTCACAGATAAACAGACATACTAAGATAGATAGATAGATAGATGTAAACAGACTAAGATAGATAGATAGATAGATGTAAACAGACTAAGATAGATAGATAGATAGATAGATATTAAAATACATAGATACATATGAAAAGATAGATAGATACATATTAAAAGACAGATAGTTACATACGAGAGGCAAAAGACATCGATAGATAGATAGATAGATAGATAGATATGAAAAGACTGAAATAGATATGAAAATACTGAGATAGATAGATAAATAGATAGATAGAAAAGACTGAGATAAATAGATAAATAGATATGAAAAGAAGGAGTTAGATAGATAGATAGATAGATAGATAGATAGATATGAAAAGATGGAGATAGATAGATAGATAGATATGAAAAGATGGAGATAGTGTCAGAAATTTTTTGTAGTAATATTTGTATAGTTTTTTAATGAAGAGTTTTCTATGGGTTTACCTATTTTTTGTATGCCTTTCAAGTGTCTCTTGTTTCGTATTTTTTTGTACGAAGGCAAATGGTACAGGGAGACACCTGTTGTTAGCTTTGGGGCTGGAATGTCACGTGCGCTCCCAGATTTTTCCTCTTTGAAATCGCCCTCTGAACGAACAGGTCGTGCTGACAGCAGCAGTGATACCGTTAAGCCCCCTTTGGAAATGGGAGGCTAGGCGCGACGTGAACACGCGTTTTTTTTGGTTTTCCTGGCTACCGTAGCGCTGAGAGGCAAAATTCCTTGGCAGCTGGAAGACGGACATTGGCCGGTTTATTGAAATACCCTGTTCAAGTTTTTTACCCTTGAAGGACGAAAAACCAGTTCTTCACTTCCTTTGACGAGAAAGGTCGCAGTCCTCACATATTATCCAAAACCTCGGAAGAATCCCTTTGAAGAAAATACGGACGGCGAGGAGTGAGGTGCCTGCGCAGAAGAGCTGGTTATGTTTTCTTAGAAGAGCCTTGGACTTTACGAAAAAGCCCAAGTAAAACTACTGAAAGTTTGTCTTTCAGCTTGATTGATCAGAGACATTTGAAAGGACTCTTTGTGAATTATTTTGGACCTCTCCTGTGAGAGAGTACATTTTTAAAGGGTATTTTATTGTTTAAACCCTTTCTACAGTAAGTCTTTTCTTTCTGTTTTTTTATATACTTTTGTATGAAGTATTTTTTTGTATTTGTGTTACCCTACCCCTAAATTGTTATTTAGTCGTGCATAGGGAAATATATGAAATCTTTGTTTAAATTTTCTGTATTTCATTTTTGCCTCCTTTGTGGAGATTATTTGTAAATAAATTCTTCTTCTCCTCAAGCAAGACCGTTCGTAAATTTCCCCAACCCTTTTTTATTAACGACGCCATTTAGTTTTTTTCGTTCGCATTTTTCTGAACGAGGACAAATTCCGACAATAGATAGATAGATAGATAGATAGATAGATAGATATGTTGATGGATATAAAAAGACTGAGATGGATAGATATGAAATGACTGAGATGGACAGAAAGAAAAACAATCGTAGCTTGTGGACAATTGGATGAAAGTGATATTCATTGATGAAATAAATTTCTGTATTGGCCAAGGTGAGGATATTGAAACATATAAAGACGAATGAAAAAATCAAGTATTTTAAAATTTCCTTTCATTTTGATGTAACTCGAGAATCAGAGATATAATAGGAAGAAACACAACGAGTATTAAGGATAGAGGAAACGGTTTACTAAGCAAATATACAAGATGAACAGAATAATTAGCAATTGCTAGGCTGAATTAACACGTTCAAATGGGATCTTGGTGTTTCTCTCAGAGCAAACCTGCCATGGTTTCCATTCAAACTTTTTTATTCATAGATAAATAGATCAGCAATAAGCGGGATAGATAGATAGATAGATAGATAGATATGAAAGTGCATAGATACATAGATATGAAAAGACATAGTTAACAGAGAAATAATGGGAAGAAACATAACGATTATTAAGGATAAAGGAAAAGGTTTACTAAGCAAAGATACAAGATGAACTGAATAATTAGCAATTGCTAGGCTGAATTAACAAGTTCAAGTGGGATCTTAGTTTTTCTCTCAAAGCAGACCTGGAGTTATGCCATGGTTTCAACCCAAATTTCTTTGTTCATAGATAAATAGATCAATAATAAGTGAGATAGATAGATAGATAGATAGATAGATAGATATCTCGGAGCAGGCCTAGAATATATTACATCCAGTTACTAATTTTTCTTGGTCTTGTCTACTATTTAAAATATTAAATGCAAAAAAAAATCCCATGCTGGTATCATTTAAATTTCATTTTTAATAATCTTCAGGAATATAAATCTAACCTTCATTATTTTTGCTCAAAAAGCAAGATCCAGTGATAGTGAATGTGTATATATATTTACTTTGTCGTTAATTGTTTTATTTTCGAAATTTCCCCCGGACATACACATACACACAAACTGCCCTTTATATATGTACTAGAAGTGGCTACCCGGCGTCGCCTGGGTAGATGGAGGATTTTTTAAAGGTTAGTCTCGCAGATCCATTATTACTTATCGCGAGTGAGATCCTCGCTGGTTGCCCCATAAAATCCCCACGGAAATATATAACAATATAGTAAGAAATTGCCATTCAATGATTTAAAATTTTTTAAAAATTATATAAATGATACAATTAATTTAATTAATCAATATTATATTTCAAAGCGAAAAAAAAAAAAAAAACACATACAAAAAAAGAAAAGAAAAGAAAAACAAAATAACACGCTAATGACTTTCCCTTCTGTTACTTTTCAAATTTGAATTTTAAAATATCTTTCCAAATATAAATCAAATCCTCATAATTTTTGTTCAAAAACCAAGCCCTGGTGATATCTAATGTGTATATATATTTATATATATATATATTTTTATGCGGTATGAGATAAATAATCACGATAAATAATAATGGATCTGCGAGATTAATTTTTTAAAATCCCCCCTCTACCCAGGCGACGCCAGGTAGCCACTTCTAGTATATACATATATGCTGAAAAAATGATTGGAAGAAAAATATATATACTCTGGTATGGATGAAATATATTACTGTTAGTTGTCAACACGTGTTTCGGTTAAATTTTGTTTTTTACATGCATAGCATATTTTATTTAAAATTATCTTAAATATAAAACAAAATGAAAATAAAATAATGGAAACAACATTTCTGTTATAAAAACAGAGATCTTCTTCAGGACGGTTCGTTATATTGTTTCTATTGCGTCTGAGGTGGAGCGCCAAACCTACTATCAGTTCCCCACTTCACCGCAAGGGTAAAAGCTGTGCTACTCATGCGCCGAGTTGGCGAGGGACGGTACAGAAGCAAGAATCTTGTGGCTCATCGGTGGATGCTCTACCGACTTAGCAAAACCTGCACCAAATCAGAATATTTGCCCGATTTAAATAGTAAAGCACATAAAATAAACAATAAACAATTGATGAATTTATATATATATTATATATATATATATATATATATATATATATATGAATAAAAAATGAAATATATTTGTGAATAAAAAAAATATATATTTATGAATATACAAATAAATAAATGTATATATTGTATATGTATATACTGATATTGATAAAATAGCGTGGTATATCTATAAGTAAACAGTGCTCAATATCGTTGATAGAACATATATATCTCAGTTATGGTAGCGTGGACATGAAGTTATGGTGCTTATTATCCGTTAATGACATTAAGAGTTTCCATTTTTTTATGACATCCTGTGTTTGTTTTCTTTAAAAAAAATTCTCGACACACACACACACACACACACACACACATATATATATATATATATATATATATATATATATATATATATATATGGTGATTGCCGCTTCTTCACAGAATAAGGCCATTTCTACAAGTATTTCAGTTGTGAGTAGTTTTGAGTAGTTGTGAGCACGCAGATGGCCCACGGTTCCAGCTTGTTTTTATGTACCCTGTCACACATATGAAACCCTCGGCATACAGGCCCTGCCATACAGGTTAGACTTCAATGTGGGAAATGTTTCCATGGTGTGTCGTGTTTCTTCAGGATGGAGGGCTCGAGTCACCTTACCTCAAACTTCTTACAGCTACCATCGGCCAGTCTTTCCATGATGATGTTTATCCAGCCCACTTTCTTTTATCATCTCTGAACGGACTTCTGCAAGGGCATCGATGTCGGCCCCATATAGAGATGCTCCCCTATCATGATACCAGTACGTAGTTAGGTGTTTCCCTATCTCTCAAGATTGGGAAGTGTCCAGACCTTCCAGGTGGCCATTCTTTGTCTTGTATTGTGTCGTAGTATTTTCTTGTTTTCAGCCCAGCTTGTTTTCAGTCCAGCTAATGTGGACATCCGTCGAAATGCTGGTTTCTGGCCAGCTTGATAGGTGAACCGGCATTTGTTTAGGTCACCTTTTCTGGACACTTCCCAAATGGCTGGGTGAACAGTATTAACCAGGGGCTGCTCATTCACCCACAACCTCGCAGAGGCATGTTGCTGTTCAATCAGCAATGTGGTGATGCTAAGTAGGTCACGAGTCACGCCGTATGTAGATTCACATCTGCGTGCTTCCAGTACGTCAGGCCTGCACAACTCATCATTCCTCCATCACTCTGGGACTTGTAGAAATATCTGCACATGTTTTGTTTTACATGATGTGCGCTTGTGCGACACGCACCGCATGCTCTCCTTCCCCAAAGTCAAGTATCAGTGACAAGCCGAGGCAAGATGACTGGGAGACTTTGGGGAACGCAGGTAGATGATCTGACGAGATCTACGGGTCCACCACACCGGAAAAAAAAATGAAAGAAAATAAAATAAAATCTAAGTTTTAACTTAGTCCATAGGTTCCGTTTTCTATTAAAAGGAAATGGTTTAGGGGCAAAATTTAAATGCCATTTGCCCAATAGTGTTAATACAATATTTAACATTTAAAATAAAAATAAGTTACTTAGCTTAAGAGTCGAGTTCAGATAAAATGGTCTCTCAGCGTCTACATTTTTATATTGACAAAATTATTTTCCTATTTCTACGTGAGTAGGTAGGACCGGGATGGGGAAGGGGGCTATTAGTTCTAGGAAGACATGCTAAATGACCAGACAAGATAAATGAAACTGTACATTCCCCCCCCCCTTTCTTACATGTTCCTGTAAACGAAATGGTTTAGGGGCAAAATTTAAATGCCATTTGCCCAATAGTGTTAATACAATATTTAACATTTAAAATAAAAATAAGTTACTTAGCTTAAGAGTCGAGTTCAGATATATATATATATTAGGTAACACCAATTTGACCCTGTGCAATTTACCACCCTTACATTTAACACAATGAAACTTAAAATTAATATTTTCTTGAAAAGTTTTTTCCATTCGAAAGAAAAAACATTAAATAAACTCCTGAAGATTTTTTAAATTTTTTATCAGCATACGAAAATAATGAAAATTATGATTGAAAAACAATGTTTTCATTTTTGCACTGTTAAATCAACTGAAATTTAACGTAGCTAAAAACAAGTTACGATAAGAGGATTTTTTAAAAATTCTATGAAAAATCAATTAAAGGTCCGATTTTCCCGAAAATTTCCATAAATGTTTACCATTGGATGTAAATACATCTGAAATAGTTTTTTTCTAAAATATATTAGGGGAAATATTTTTTTACGAGGTCTATCACCTATTTTATTTCATGAGAAAAAAAAATGACGTGGAAAAAAAATTTGGTACTTTTTTTCTATAAAGATAAGAGGCTGAATAACTATATCAATGAAATTGTATAACGTACCGAATTATAGTTTTTTAGGAAAAAAATAATGAAATCGGAAATAAAAAGTGTAAAAAAAATGTCATAATATTAATATTTGAAAACTTTTTTTTTCTTATGTAATTGGTATGTACGATATTCTATTAAAGTGTCAAAAAAAAAAATTTTTTTTTTAAGAAATTAATTTTTACGAGATTTTCAATCTTTTGTGTGAATAAATATTTTTATTTTCTGCGTGAAATAAATTAAATATTTTTTTTTTTTTCCTGTGGAAAAAAATCAAAATTTTCACGGATATTTAAAAACATGAATTTTAGAATTCAGGTGAACTAAAAGTTGGTCCGATCCGTGCTCGATTAATATTTTTAAAAGAATTTGTAATTTTTATTGTTGAATAGTAATTTTTGGTTCTTAGAATATATGGAAGGGCATAACCGTCATATTTGTTTTACAATGAGACGAGACGAGACGAGACGCTTCTGAATAACAACCGAAATTTGTTTTTCTTTGTTCAAAAAAGTTAAATAAGATAATTTTTTTCGCTATTAGAATAAAAAGTAAGTATACAGGATTATTTTATCAGTTTTTCTCTTAGAAAAAATATTCAAATTTTCATTTCATTTTCGATTTTAAAAAGTAATACCAAAACCGAAGACATTTTTTTAACGTCAATTTCACGGTGACATTTTACTATTAAATTTTTTTCAAGTTTTTATTCATGTTAATAGTAAAAACATTGTTTTTCGTTCATAATTTTCATTATTTTCCTAAGCTGAATTTAAAAAAAAATCATCAGGACTTTTTAAAATGTTTCTTCTTTCGAATGCACACACAAAAAAATTCTAGTAATATTTCAAGATAAAAAAAAAAGAATATCTTAAAAATCGTTGAAAACAAATAAAATCGGTTATTGAATATGCACAAGACAAAAAGTTAAATTAGTGTTATCCATGCTTTTACTGGTTGCTCGTAAAAGGGAAATAATTTGTAACTTTTCTGTCTATATTACGGTCTGAAAATTACCCTTTCGCATGTAATACGGGCAGGTTTGTTTATTTTTTAAGATAACGATGTAATTTTTCCCAATCGGATAATTTGATCTTTGAATTAACTATTTTTCTTTGTAACAACCCTGTACGATCTTTTTTTTTACGAGATTTTTGATAAACAAAGTTCGGAAATATCTATTTCCGTTTTATTCAAGATGGCATAAACGGTCTGGTGGTACCTAATATATATATAGGGATGTGCAGAGATTGACTAGAACGCTACCCATAAAGATGTTAATTCTCCTGTTTTATTTTTACGATAGGTGAAAAAAAATATGGAGGTTCAATGTTATTTAGAGTGACATAATTCTATTTCGTATGTTTCAAATACCCAGATTTGAACTTCGGTTAAACATTGTTGAATAATGAATTTTAAAAGTATTGCGTCAATTATGATAAAAAATAAAGATTCATTTTTAGTTTAAGAAAGAAGCGCTAAGTGTTAAAAAAACAAACACGTAAAATCATTTTTTGTTGTTGTTGTTGTCGTCTGATTCTTGTAAACAATAAATATCCAGCTACGCGATGGGAAAGTGCAAATTTAAACACGCGACTTGAAAAAAAAGTTTCCATCATCGTATGTCACCCTGCCAAAAGTCAAGGAATTAACCGAATTTAATAAAATTGTTAATATATAAATTAATAAAATATATTATAATGCATGTTTTATTTCATTTAAAGACTTTTGCATTTTTCATGTAAGTTAATCACATACCTTTCAGAAACTGTTTTACGCCTCGAAGATACGTGACAGACTTTAAAAATTGTAAAAAAGTTCTTAGATAAAATAACTGGTCCATTATCTTTTATTCATTAAATATATAAACCCAGAAAATTTCATTAAATTCTATTAATTCCCTGAGTTTTGGTATTTTTTATTTCTTTCTGCGAGGTGAAAAAACGATGGTTAAATTTAGATTCTTTGAGTTCGATTTAAACCGAAAACGTTTAACTTTTAAAAAATTCGGCCTAAATTAAAATTGTAAATTGATATTTATTTAGTATTCAAAATAAAAATTATGGTTTTAGTACCGGAAAAAAATTCCAATTACAGAATAAACGATATTAGGAAACTTTTAAAATTTCAATAGCGAATAATTTCATAAACAAAAAGAGAATTCATTTGCCAATAATTTCTGTTAACGCGAATGAAAATTTACATGAAAACAACCAAAATTTCACGCGTCTAACAAAACTTCAAGTCAAAGTTTTATTTGTTTATTCGTTCTAAAACCAAACTGTAAAGAACGTGGGAGATAATCAACTCTTTTAGGCTTCCATATTTTAAATTGACGATTTTAAAAAAATCGTTTTAATTCTTTTAAAATATGTTGCCAGGTTATGCATGGTTTTTAACTTAGATTTTTTCAAAGATAAAATTCTGGGCTATCTTTGGTTAAAATTGCTAGTTAGTCCATTATAATCTTGCACATATATAATGGACCTTGAAATTTTTAAGGTAGTGAAAAACTCAGTTTAACTTAGATAGAATAATTTTTTTTGCATCAATTTAAAGAAAACTACATTTTTTAATACTATGAAAAAAAAAACTTGCTACATTATTTATTTTTTGAGTTTTAAGAAAATGAATTTTAAATTTTAAAATCACTTTTTTAGGTTATTGAATTTATTTTTTAATTTTTTTTTTTTAATAATATATTCTTCAGGATATGATCTTTCAAGAAATGTAAAAATTAGGGACCGGGATTTTTTTTTTCTTCAAATGCTCAAAGGTCAAACCCCCCTATATATTCTGAATTGATAAAAAAAAGTATTTTTCAAGTTTCTTCCATAAAATAAATTAATCTTTATAAAATTAAGTCGTGGGAAAATAATTTGGTGAAAATTTCATTAAAATCGGACAATTCCCTGATTTTTGGTAATTGTTTTAAAATTAAGAAATTAAAAAAAAAATTACCTCCCTTTGCACTTCTCTGCACATCCCTATATATATACATACACAGAGAGAGAGAGAGAGAGAGAGAGAGAGAGAGAGAGAGAGAGAGAGAGAGAGAGAGAGAGAGAGAGAGAGAGGGGGGGGGATTACACAAATAACATGTTTACATTAAGAATCACAACATTCCAATGAAAAATAATTTAAAATAATAATCTTACGTTTCTTTTTACCTTTTTCTTCTCTCTCTTCCTCTCCTATGTCATTTACGCGATGTAAACTAAACATCGCTATCACTTCGGAACCTCGATCCTCTGCCACCTCCAGTCCTTTTAGCAACCACTTTTATGGCCCCTAAATAATGGCCCCTAAATGTAGATGTGGTTTTCATGTACTGTTAGATATCCAAATAAATACCAGTAATATGGTGATGATGGCGATCACCTCACCGTAAAAACCATACACAAACGAATTGAAAAAGATTTAAACGCAAGTTGCATATTAAGCCGTACCTAATGAATGCGTATAGAGACAACAATATATCACACTAGCCAGTGAAAAACTAAGTATGTAGTAGTAAATAAAATGAAATAAAAAACCCATTTGAGGAGTGGTTTCCTGTGAGAATTATGAACTGGACAATTTATACGACCTCAGGGACAATTTTATTTTTAGCATCTTAACGTATTCAAGTGACGTCTAAAATTTCTATAGCATCAGCTAAGATCGCTCTATGATCTTATACAACACATGTCTGTTTTGTACGGTTTTATTCATACCTATTAAAGTTAAATAAGATACGATATATGAAATAACTGGCAAAATGAGCCTAAAATGCGTTTTTGACAAAATGACTACAGAAAATAATTTACCAAACATCAGGGAATTATCGGATTTTAATGAAAATTTCAGTGTTTATTTATCAATGAATGATCTTTATAATACATTATTTATTTTATTTCAAAACTTTCTATTTTTTTTTTTTTCAGGTCACTTAATTTTGACCCCCCTTATGCTCGGGGTGTAACATTTTTTCGAGTTGGTCTTATACTGTACTAATTACAGTATAAATAATGAGATAAATGACCGAAGTTATGAATAAAAACAAAAAAAATTTACGGAGGTTTTTCTATGAGAAAATAAGTACCGAAAATCGAAAAATCGAAATGTAAAAAATAATAAATAATACATTTTTTGGAGATTTCTTTTTTACTCATTTCGATAATTATTTAATTGGCTATTATCTTATAAAAGAAAATTTATTTACATTTTCAATAGAGTTTTTCTTCAAAACTTATTACTTTCATCTAATTTAAAATGTTATATTTTTAGATTACCTTACCTTTTCGCATTTTAAATGAATTTTATATATTAATTTTTCATAGCAAAAATACTAAATTAAAGTTTTGAAATAAAATGCATTATAAAATTCATTAATTGATAAATCAATATTGAAAATTTCATTAAAATCGGATAATTACCTGATTTTTGGTAATTTTTTTGCAATCGCGAATGTTACATTAAAATTGTAAACAAGCGCGTAAAACCATTGAAAAATAGACGGAATGGCGGATCACGTCGAAATTGACCAAAAAAAATCGTTTTAAATCTATTAAAAATAAACTGCATATGTAATGATATTTTTCTTTTTTTTAATGATGGTCATTATGTTACTACCTATCGATTTAGACAAAGTTTGACCTTAAATAATAGATTTAATTATTTTTAATTCGCTTTTAAAACTCTTAGCAGATGATTTTAATGCCAGTGCGTAGAAATAACAAAAGACAAAGACATTTTCGGCAACAGAAACACGTTCAGAAAAAGAAAAGGTGCTTTTACTATTTGCTGTTTCACTATATACGTAATCAAAGTATAGTAAACTAGCTGGACCTGTAGATATACCACAGTATGATAATTTACATTACAGCGTTTGATATGTTTACTTAAGAGCTATTGCTAAATTGTTCAATACGTAAAAAGTATAATAATCTTGATTTAACTCTCTCTTGTTCTTTTTATTTACTTTCTTTCCTTATTTTCATCTTTTCATTATGCCCGATTGAAACAGATTAGCGTTATCACTTTCGCGTGCTCACCCCTCTCTCTCTCTATTTTTCCCTTACTCTCTTTCTTTCTTTGTTTCTTTCTTTCCGTTTTGATGAATAAAACAAAACGGCATAAAATAACCCAATAAGAGTCGACATGCCGTCGTAAAATCCAACAAACCAAACCATAAATATTACTCCCTGGGTTTATAGATTACACTTCAATATGTAAAAATTATATAGCAATCTTTTTTTTGCTTTGGATGAAAAATTTAAAAACTACAGAAATATGATTGGTTGGATTTCGTTACCTTGTATAGAATAAATGCGAGAAAAATTTACGACAAAATAATATTAATGTATTTCTCTGAATTTTTCAGATGAGGCTTGATAATTTGTATAGTTTGGATTTAACCCTTACATCCGTTTCACCATGCGTCCAATTATTGGACACATGGCTCAATGGATATAAAGGTTGAATGTATATATATATATATATATATATATATATATATATATGGTTGGCATCCGTCCGTCTACTGGAGACGATGGCGTAGTGTCCACTTTTTTCTCTCTTTATTATTTATTTGTAACTGCGTGAGTGGCAGATCAGACCAATTTTTGAATGGCAATCTCTGATGCAGTGACCGCAAGCAAACAGTGATGCTTGCTGGGGTTGCTGTTGCCTCTCCTTCCTTTTGGGTCTCTTTTCTGCGACGGCTACTTTCCTCTTTTTCTCACTCTTTCTCGTTCCTTGTTTGACGATGAGTCGCCAGGTCGCACGGTCTTTTGCACAAGTCTCCCATATATATATATCCTCCGCACGAGTAGGATGTGACACACGGTCAATTTCTTAAGCGGAGTTTAACAGGTTTGAATTTAGAGTTTTCCTTCTAGCTTGGTTACCTAGCCAAGGTTAAAGAGCCCAGTCTGTCTTACAATTTACCCATAGTGGGAGGGAGAGTACTTGGATGCATACCTTTTCCCAAGGGTATTAGCGCTATGGTAAATGAACATCAGCCTCGTCCAGGATTTGAACTCGGGTCGACGAGTCCATTTGCTACGACTATAACCATTTCACCACGCACCCCCATAAGGGTTGAATATAGGTTCCAAAAATTCAGTCTAAATTGTCCAATTGCACGCATGACGCAATGGATATAAGGATTGAATATATACAGTTCTAAGTGACAATCATCTCCAGGTTTAACCCCGCGGATTGAATAAAGGGTTCGGTTCGAAGTTCGAAGAGATCCTTTCTGATTTCGAAGAGAAAGATCCGGAATTCGAGAAGGTTCGCGAGTTGGACAAGAAACACCTGAAGAATTCAGAAGGACACATCGGTCGAAAACTTGTGTATATAACAATAAAGATGAGGACAGTAGTCCGAATAATCCAGATAATACAATAATAATTTAATTTCCTAATAAAACTTAACATAATAGATGTACAACACATGAAAGGGAAAATTTTTAGTATGATATGTAACTGGTATTAAATAAGAATATGAAAACTTACTTGTTGAGTATGCTATAGTGTACCATGCGACACGAATTGTTGGTGTGCGTGTGTGTGTGTGGGGGGGGAAGGTTAAACCCCCTGTCCATGAACAGGAACGCAACTGGTACGTTGTTACTTCTGCTGATGCCGGAAGAGTAAATAAAATAAATTGACTTTGACGCGTTCCTTTTTATATATACTGTTGACGGCGCCATCTAGTGGCTATAGTCAATTACCATTCGTGTGTCCTAGCGTCAGATAAGAGAACTGTGGCAAGTCAATCCTTGATTTGCAAATGTTTGACTTGACAAATTTGAACCCGGATCTCCGTATTCATTTCCTAAGAGTGTATTACTCCACGAACTCCTCCAGCAACACGACATTGGGGGAATAACCGAATAAATATGAAATAGTTTCTCTATATCTAACACGCTCTGAAAATGCTTCCGACGTTTTGTCTTGGGCGCCACACCTACCATCAGCTCCCCACTTTACCGCATAGATCAAATGACCCAATCCGTGCTACTCATGCGCTAGGTTGCCGGAGACCGGTCTCGAACTCAGAACCTTGCGATTACCAAGGCGGGTGTTCTACCGACTGAGTTAAACCGGTTCCTCTAATAGCAATCACTAATATCTAATTTTTTGTTTAGAGACTAGCCTACTAAGCACTAAACTATGACGAGGGTCCCATTTCTAGTTGTTTGTTGCTCAATTCGGTCACGTGGTGAAAATACCTGACATTGACTCATTGAAACGAGAGCACGTGATCAACTAGTTTCTCTCACGTGGTATCAGCTGAGAGTAAAAACTGGTGACAGCAGATTTTCAAGTACTATTTTGAACATTAGTATCTATATATATATATATATATATATATATATATATATATATATATATATATATATATATATATATGAGATTTATCCAAAACTTGGTAGTAAGGGATGCTTCTATATGTTATTTCTAAGATACACTGTATTAATATTGATGATCCAGTATGTATAAATACAGCGAATCTTTAAATCACTGAAGAGAGCTCAATGTATAATAAACTTTTTAGATTATATACAGAGCAATATTTATCAATAAAGGAAGGAAGAACTCAACACCGTAATTCCATAATAAATTTATTTCGACCAAAATTGGGGCCTATATAAATCTAAGTTGATTTAATACAGCTCCCCAAAATTCCGTTTCATCAGATGGGTCTCAATTCACTTATGGACTTGCACATCACACACACACACACAAAAAAAGCCGAATTTAAAAAAATAAATAAATTCAAACAAAAACAAAAAATAAAAAATATAAAAAATATTTTTTAACAGTATAGGATTGTCACCATAGAAACAGGAAGTAAATGAGAAAAAAAAAGAGATACATCTCAAGGTTGGCTTCTTAGGGTATTCAGACAGACAAAAAAGTGACAGGACAGACAAAACAGAGTATTATATTAAAATATAAATAGACAAGTAAATAAAAAAGTTTTTTAATATTTAAACATTAGAGTATAATAGATAATATAATGGTGTATAAAAGGACTATGGATAAAAAGGAAATAAAAGGGAATAAAGATAAAGATAATAATAGTAATGATGTAAATAATAATAATAATAATATTAATATTAATAGTAAGATAGAGTAAATAATAATAATAATATTAATAGTAAGATAGAATAAATGATGATGATAATAATAATAATAGTAAGATAGAGTAAATAATAATAATATTAATAATAAGATAAAGTAAATAATAATAATAATATGAATAGTAAGATAAAGTAAATAATAATAATAATATAATAATAATAATAATAATAATAATAATAATAAGATAAAATAAATGATAATAAAAAAATATTAATAAGATAAAGTAAATAAAATAATAATAATATTAAAAATAAGATAAAGTAAATAATAATAATAATAATAATAATAATAATAATAATAATAATATATAAAGTAAATAATGATAATAATAATATTAAGGTAAAATAATAAATAATAATAATAATAATAATAATAATAATAATAATAATAATAATAAGATAGGGTAAAAAATAATAAAAATAAATTAATTGAAAATAATAATAATAATAATAATAATAATAATAATAATAATAATAATAAAATAAACTAGAAGCTTTATACATAAAACAATATAAACCATCCTTAAACAAAATTAATTTCCAATGCAGTACTGACATTTTAAAATGCCTATAACACTTTTCCTATCAATTCTCTTCCTTCCAGCCTCCACATCAATTAATATAATTTGAAAAACTGGAACACATCACTTCTGATGATGGCACTTCGAAGTGCCGAAAGTACACGGGACATGAACCTTGGTGGACTAATCCACGAATTCCACCCAAATATTAAAAAGTTGGCCAGAAAACTTGAGAAAAATCACAAATAAAATTGTTAAACAGAAGATGTGTCTTTTGTTTAATTCAACACACACACACACACACACACACATATATATATTATATATATATACCAAACCCCTCCGTACGAGCAGGATGTGATACAAGGTCGATTTCCTAAGCGGGGTTTAACAGGTTTGAATTCAGAGTTTTTCTTTCTCCAAGGTTGCATAACCAAGGTTAAAGAGCTTAGTCTACCGTACGATTTACCCATAGCTGGAGGGAGAATAGTTGGATTAATACCTTTCCCAAGGGTATCAGCGCTATGGAAATGCAAACAGCCTCGTCCAGGATTTGAACTCGTCTCATGTCCATTTCCTACGACAGTAACCATTACACCATCACGTGCCTCCTATAAATATTAGGTGCGAGGTGCAATGGTTAGAGTCATCTGAAATGGACTCGTCAAGCCGAGTTCAAATCCTGGACGAGGCTGTTTGCATTTCACATAGCGCTAATACTCTTGGGAAAGGTATGAATCCAACTACTCTCCCTCCAACTATGGGTAATTAAGGAAAATCTGAATTGAAACCTGTTGAACCCCGCTTTAGAAATTGGCCTTGAGTCACATCCTACTTGTCCGGAGGGGTTGTTAAATGTATATATATATATATAAATATTAAGATGGAGAAGCATGGTGCAATGGTTACCTTCTAAGAAAATGGACACAACGAAACGAGTTCAAATCCTGGACTAAGCTGTTTGCATTTCACATCGCGCTAATACCCCTGGGAAAGGTATGAATCCAACTATTCTCCATTCAGCTATGGGTAAGTAGTAGGGCACACTGGGCTCTTTAACCTTAGTTAGGCAACCAGTCGAGGAGAAGGAAAACTGGGTTATTTCCTAGTTGAGTAACATGATATTACAGGGTGACCCAGAAAAAACAGAACCCAAATTATTTATTTCCCCATTAAATTAACCCTAAACCCCAATCCTAACCCTAACCCTAAACCCTAACCCTAACCCCCCTAGCATAATATTACAGGGTGACCTAGAAAAAACAGAACCCACAAATTTTGAAATAAAACTGTTAATTTTTATTTTTTTAACAACAAGGGTTTAGGGTTAGGGTTATGGTTAGGGTTTAGAGTTAGTTTAATGTGAAAATAAATAAATAATTTGGGTTCTGTTTTTTCTGGGTCACTTATGTTACTCAACTAGGAAATAACCGAAAACTGAATTCAAACCTGTTAAACTCCACTTAAGAAGTTAACCATGTGTCGCATCCTATTGGATTGGAACACACACACACACACACACACACACACACACACATATATATATATATATATTATATATATATATATATGTATATGTGAAGAAAAGGAAGATAATCCGACGGTATGCAGTATATTAAGAAAAATTGAAAAAAAAAATGGTTTAAATGAGTTAAGTGGTAAGTTTATTGGTCGACGCTGCAGTGTTTCGATCTATTAATTAGATCATCTTCATGGCATTTGGTCGTATATGGAAGGTGATAAAAAAATTTTATCACAGAATAACGAGAAAAGCGAGTAATAGTCCTTGTTTATCAGTCTGTTTAAAATTTGAAGTCAATATATATATATATATATATATATATATATATATATATATTGTAGATAATATGGGTGCTATATTTATAAGTAGACAGTGCTCAATATCATTGATAGAGCGTTTATATTTGAGTTAAGATAGAGTGGACATCACCTGGTTACTGACAGTTTCTCGCCTACGCCATCTCCAGACCAAATATTCTGTCCTGAAGATCGTATTGGCGAGAAACTGTCAGTAACCAGGGGTTTACTCTATGTCCACACTACCATAAGTCATATATATATATATATATATATATATATATATATATATATAATGTGTCATAACTTGTCCAGCATGGACACAAGAGGAAAGTGAATTATTTTTCTGGTAACTAAACCACTAGCAGCTTTTATGGAAAATAGGTGAGTCCACTTCCAATAAGCAGGTATGACAGGCTTATTCCATAACTTTTGTTAAACAAGGATGGTGAGTTCAATTCTTGGAAGGGTCAGCATAAACAAACTCTACAACGGTCATATGAAAGATTCTTTTTAAAAAACATGATTATTAACACACAATATTTCAGACTTATTGAACTCCGCTGAAGAAACTGACATTGTGTCAAATACTGCTCGTACAGAGGGGCTGCAATATATATATATATATATATATATATATATATATATATATATATATATATATATATTCATAGTGTGTTTGAAGCATTAATCATAAAATGTAATAAGATATTTTTTTGAAGGCAAAATAATGCAATTTATGTTGAAAAACATATTTATTTAATTTTTTATTTTCATTTTTTTTCTCTTAATATTTTCGGACAAATGTCCATCTTCAGAGTATTGAAAAGTTCCCATTCGTGTTTGTTAAAATCAACTGTTGGTATTATTCCGTTGAATCTTCTGATGGTAATTTAAAAGTTCGGCAAAGATCGTCAAATTCCGTTAAATCCCGTGTTGTTGTTGTGTATTGCGGGAATTTTTGAAAATCATTTAAGATTTTAATACTATAAAAATAAAGCCCCGCTCGGGCATATTGAAATAAAGATTTTTTTTTATAGTGTGTTTGAAGCATTAATCATAAAATGTAATAAGATTTTTTTTTGAAGGCAAAATAATGCAATTTATGTTGAAAAACATAACAACACGGGATTTAACGGAATTTGACGATCTTTGCCGAACTTTTAAATTACCATCAGAAGATTCAACAGAATAATACCAACAGTTGATTTTAACAAACATGGATGGGAACTTTTCAATACTCTGAAGATGGACATTTGTCCGAAAATATTAAGAGAAAAAAAAGGAAGAAAAAAAAAATTAAATAAATATGTTTTTCAAAAACTCCCGGAGTAAACCTTACCCGAGCTGTCTCAAAGTTTTCGGGTATTTCAACAAAATATAAAGCGTTTACCTATTTAAAGTCATTGTGAACTTTATTAATACATTGGCTCTTAAAAAACTGATATTGCGACTAAGAATAAAGTTTTTACCTGTTTAAAAGGATTGTGAACTTTATTAATACATTTTCTTTTAAACCATTGATATTGGAACTAAGTTTGAAGTGTTTACTAGTTTAAAATGATTGTAAACTAATAATACACTAGCTCTTAAAATATATTGATATTGTGACTAAGTATGAAGTGCTTACCTGTATAAAATGATTGCGAAGATAAAAGTTTATACTAGAAATATAGACATGACACTAAAGTGCATCCATACAAATACCAGGACTTTACTAGTGAGCTGAAAATGTTAAATATGAAGGTGACAGTGATACCAATTGTAATTGATTTAAATTTTAAAATCTCAAAATTTGCTTATTTTTTTTTTTAATTTATTTTTCAGATTTTCGGTATTTTTTTTTCAAAAATCTTTCATTAAAAAAATTCTATTCACACTCTCGGTCTTCTGTCTTTTTATCTATACAGAAATTATTTTCTATTATATATAACCCCATCGATATTTTGCACCCCCAAAATAAGGTGGGGTTAAAGTTAAGTGACCTGAGAAAAAATCGAATGCAGTGTAAAATTAATTTGTTGATAAATTAACACCGAAAATGTCATTAAAATGTGATAATTCCCTGATTTTTGGTATATATTTTTTTCAATCAGGGGTAGTGATTTGGTTTTATAATAAACGTCTATGACATCACAATTGTTTGTCCTAGTTATCTCCCCTGATTATGTGATCAGTGAATGAACCCGGATGGAATACCAAGTTGCCCAGCAAGAAATGCTAAAGTTACGTCGTAAGATCATACCGATAATGTACCGCGAAATTAGTGACGTAGACAGCATGGACAAATGTCTCAAATATATTCTTCGTACTGTTACTTATTTAAAATGGCCGGTGGACACGGACGACACGAAGGACCAGCGGCGTTTTGGGGAGCAATTGAAACTGACCATGCCTAAGATGACAGTACAGACTGAATCTCCGGAACGTAATAAGGGGTGATCTATGGTCATGAGGGTAAAGTATAGAGCGTGGAGTGCTCTTTGATATGACCATATATATATATATATATATATATATATATATATATATATATATATATATATATATGGGGCCGGGTTATATATATATATATATATATATATATATATATATATGTTTTTTTTTAAGTTGGGCGTTATTACGAAGCATTAAAAATATATAAATGAATGAACTCAATATCATCGAGTATTGGATTCACTTATTTTTAAATTATTTTTTGTCATAAATTTTCAGTTTCGTTTGATACCCTTTATCAAATGAATGTTATTACTGTTTAACGGCTTCCTTGTCTCTGTTGTTATCGACAGTGGCAGCATCTGTGAAATATTTATAATAACGGAGAATTCCGATGTCTGCGTTCAATCCCTTCACGTGCGTTTGTAATTTTAGAATCCATTTAGTTTCTGATTGTTTTCTAGATTGTGTTGTTGGAAATGCATGTTCTAATAAAATGCATTTGAGGTGTGTAAGGTTGTGTGATAAGGTGTTAAAATGAAGTGCTATTGTACTATGCGGGGATTTGAGATTTATAGTGGATATGTGGTTATTTAGTCTTAGTCTAAAAGATGTTGATGTTTCTCCCACATATCCGCTATTTCTGCATTGTGTGCAGTATATATAGTATATGATGTTAGCGCTATCGCATGTTAGGTGTGGCGGATGGATTGTTATGTTTGTGTAGGGTATTTTTATTTCGGTTTCCGTATGTATGTGGCTGCAAATTTGGCATCTAGGCTTGTTGCATCTTTTATTACCTTTCCGTACGGTGTTATGTAATTTTTTCCTGGATGCAGTGAGGATGTTACGTAGGTTGGGTGGTTGTTTTTTTTTTTCGTTGATGGGCGGGGTTTTGAAGATGGACTTTGTTGTGGGGTCGGTTTGTAGGGTTTTATATTGTTCAGTGAGTAGCTTAGTCAGTTTGTGCATGTGTCGACCGTGGTGAAATACCATAGGGATTCGGTCATTAGTTTGGTGTGGTTTGTATACGAGTAGTTCTTGTCTATTAAGAGATGATGCTTTGTCGAATGCTTTTTTTATTAATTTTATGGGGTAGTCACTATTTAGGAATTTTCTTGCTAGGTTGGCTGTGTGTTGTATATATTCTTGTTGGTCTTCACATATGCGTCTTAGTCTTATGCATGCACTATATATTATCGATTTTTTAGTTTAGAAATGTGTGGTTATCAGTGGGTTTGGTGTAAAGAGTGGTGTTTATGGTATTATTTCTTAATTTTGTGGTAATGTCTAGGAAAGGGATCGAGCTGGTGGAGTATTCTATCGAGAATTTGATAGATTGGTGGTAGCTGTTAAAGTGTGTGTGGAAATCTAGGAGGCTGTTGAGGCTATGTGTCCATATAAGAAATATATCGTCTAAATATCTATAGTAGTAGGTTGGGGTTAGAGGGTAGTTTTTGAGTAATTTTGTTTCTAGTGTGTGCATGAAAATATCTGCATAGCTAGGTGCCATCTTCGTACCCATCGCCGTACCGCTGATTTGTATATATTTTTTTTTTTTGTTGAATTGGAAATTATTGTGAGTAAAAATGAAGCTGATAATGTGGCATATGTCGTTGATTTTGTCTGTGGGGAATTTGTTTTGTGTGAGGAATTCCCAGCATGCCTGAATCCCTCCTTTATGTGGTATGTTGGTATATAGGGATACAACATCCATTGTTGCCAGGATGGTTCCCTCGGGGAGTGTACCAATCTTTTTTATTTCATTCAGGAAGTGCGTGGTGTCTTTGATGTGTGTGGGGATTGTGTGTCGTAGGGGATTAAGGATGTTGTCTATGTATCCTGATAAGGATTCAGTTAGGGTACCGTTAGCTGCTATTATGGGTCTTCCTGGGGGGTAATATTTAGGGCTTTTGTGAGGTGTTCGATGTCGTGTACGTTATTAGGGTTAGTGTGGCTAGATGAATGTTGGGGAGTTTGTGCATTTTGGGTCGCGTGTAGAATATAGCGGTTGTAGGGTTTTGTGGTATTAGGGCCTTTGTCCTAGTTTGCGTGGGTGGGCTAAGATTGTTTATAAGGTTTATCAATTCTTGTTTGTATTCGTTAGTGGGGTCTGTTAGGATTGGTTTGTATTGGTGTTTATTGTCTAACTGTGCTTCTGCTTCCTCTATATATTTTTTGTGTCCATAATAGTGGTACTGCCTCCCTTATCGGCTGGACTGATAATTATTTTTTTGTTGTTTTTTAGTGTGGTTATTGCTATTCTTTCATTTTTGGACAGGTTTTTTTGGGTGTCAATATGTCCATTGTTTTGGAGAAAGTTGTCTAAGTGTTGTCTTGCTTGTGTGATATATTGGTCAATGTGTTGATTCCTACCTTTTGGTGGTGTCCACGTGATGTTTCCTTTGTTGGGGATGTTTGTCTTGTACGGGTTTTTGGTTCCGTTTTTTGTAGGTTTGGTTGTATTTTTGTTAGCGAAATATTCTTCTAGTCTTATTCTGCGTAAGTATCTTTCCATATCGTAGCAGATGTCTATGGGATTTAGTTTGTTGGTCGGTCAGTATGAGAGGCCTCTTTGTAGAATGGTGGTTTCGTGTTTGTTGAGGGTATGACTTGATAAGTTCATAATAGTGTTGTCCATGTTGTGGTTGGCTTCCGTTTTTTGTGTCCGGTCGGGATTTTGTATTCCTTTGTGGCTGTATATTTGGGGTATGTGTTTTAGGATGTGGTCTTCTTCAATTAATTTGTTCAATTTTTTTTTTTTGTGGAGGATTTTTTTTTAGGTGTGAGTGGTATGTGCTCATGAGGGTTCGGAGTGTATTATCAGCTATGGCTTTGGGTAGTGTGTTGTGTATAGTGTCTTTAAGTTGGCGGTATATTTTTTGTATTTTTTTTTTTTGTTTGGCATATGCGTTGTTTATGGCTAGGTTTCTCAAAATGGTTCCCGTCCTGTTGTATATTAGTTGGGCCTTTTTCTGGTAATAGGTGTTGTTGCTGTGTTGGAAATTGTTTTTCGGTCTCATGCCTTTAGGAATAATCTGGAATCTTTTACATGCGCTGAGGAAGATGATGTCCGTACGTGTTTGTGTCAGTTTTTTTAGAATCCGTTTCAGGTGTCTTCTGTTGCGGAGTTGTGTGTTTGCCCAGTTTGGAATGGTATTCATGTTGTATTTTAGGTGGTCTCCGTATGATTCTCTCGGTATGTATTAAAAAAAAAATTTTTTAAAGTTGGGCGTTATTACGAAGCATTAAAAAATAATTGGGTAGAAGAGGCGTGTGTGGGTTATGTATATGGATCGAAGTGTGATAGTAGGTGTTTATTTTCATGTCGGCATTTCGATAGGATTTCCAATTTTTTGTTTAGTAGGGTCTGTTGTGATGGATGAGTGATAATAGAAAGTTTTCTTGGAGACAAAGAAGGCATCTTTTAGATGTTTTGCTGTAAGCGGGTGCAACTTTCAGAATCTCCCAGCTCACATCTGGCGAAATGTCCATATCGTTCAAGTTCCATATATGTGTGGATAGTGTTGTGTATGTAGAAAATTTCCTGTCGAAAATGAAAGTCTATGGTTGTAAATTCTTTGTTTCAAGGTTCCTTCCGTTACTCCTATATATTGTTTGATGGAGGTGTTTGTTTTCACAGTAGCTCTGTACACCACATTCTTTTTGGAGACAGTTTCCTTGTAGGGGTGTTTTGTTGTTTTTCCAACTTTTTATTGTAGCTTTTCAAGATTTGGGCTATATTCCTTGTGCAACTGTAGCTGATTTTTAAGGTGTTTTTGTTAAACATTTTGGCTAGTGGGCTGTGTATTGGGAAGTGTTTGTTGATGAGTTTTAA
>CM042149.1:41724270-41736770 GCA_023376005.1 Doryteuthis pealeii | reverse complement strand
CCAACCAACCAACAACCAATCAACCAACCACCAATCACCAACCAACCAACCAACCAAATCAACCAATCAACCAACCAACCAATCAACCAATCAACCAACCAACCAACCAACCAACCAACCAACCAACCAACCAACCAAATCAACCGACTAATTGATTCACGGCATGTCAACTCTTGTTAGAATTTATGAATACTTTTGCTAGTAATATATAATTACCGTGTATGGTATATCAATCTTAGTGGGTTATTTAATGACAAATCCATTCTTAACAGTAGGGGTACTATTTAACCCATAATTGTGGGGATAAAGACGCCCATACCCTTTTCCAAGCGTATTAATCCAATAGTGAGCATAATAGAGAGACTGGAGTTCGAACTCGCTGACTACGATGTCACAATCCAGCACGTTAGCCACTACCCTAGATTTAACAGGTATATTTGCCGTTCATCCCACTTATGAGGGCTTGACACAGGACATTTTATGTGGGCCCACCCAAAGCTCATGTGTGGTTAGTGGAAAAAAATTACGTCGATCCAGTCGGACGAGGGGGGCGCCCAGGCCCTAGGCGGGCCTCCGGGTAAAGGGGGGAATCCTAAAACCCCTGCAGCTCTATAACGCTGATGATCAGTGGCCTAGGTACAACAGGTCAGTATTTTATTGATTTAACAGGTGCGTGTGTATTCATATGCACGAATGGCTAATGAAACAAAATAACGACATAAAAATAAGTTTTTATTTTCTTGTCACAAAATCATTAAAACTTCATATAAAATAAATTACAAGTCAAAAAGTTTTAGTACATAATAGACAACATTAGAGTTTCTTTTTCAAAGAGATTTTTGTTAAGTGTGTTTTATAGATTTACGAGAAGCAGCTACCCAGCGTCGCCTGGGTAGAGGGGGTTCTTGGTGTAATAAAAAAGAAAAGAAACAGAAGACGCATCCTTTTTTATCGGCATTTATTTAAAATAAACAAAAGAAATAGAAAACGTAGTTTGTTATTTTGACACAAAAGAGAATCCTTTATAGTTTACTAGAAGCGACTACCCGGTGTCGCCTGAGTATAGGTGGAGCAAACCCTGGTGTATTATTTGTTTCCTTTAGATTTTTTACGATATAGCCTATTTCAGGAAGCTTAGAACAAGTGTCTAAAATTACCAATCATCAGATGCGAATAATTAATTCTTTATTACTTTTAAGGCAATTGAAAACAGATTATTTTTTAAATTATTGTCCTTTGTTCCTCTGTGTAAACCTCTCTATATATATAGATGGGATCTTTCTCATGTACGAGGGTCATTGAGTACATCAGGGGAATTATTTTTGAAAAAAATCAAAAATCATTTTTTTCCTGATTTTTTTCCCCATAAATGTGAACTCTGTCTTTGTTTGCAATTGATTTATAGCCAAAATATCTTAATCCAGCAAAAACATTTGTTTTAAGGATATTCTTACTTGTTTATAGACTTGCACATAATGAAAAAAAATCTTGGGCTGATCAAGAAATCTTGATTTTTTATTAATCAAACAGAACATTAGTATTGATGAAAAGGGAATGCTGGACACTTTCCCTTTTACTGAAAAACATTTTTATTTTTTGGTCTTAATTCCTTACTCTATTGCTTGCTTCAACAGTATTTTTAAAAACAAATTTTTGTTCCCTCTCTACCAAGGCAATACCTAAGTGTACATCCTGATTTAATAATAGCCATTTTTACTTTGATTAAAATATACTAATTTGAAATAATTGAAAGTCTCTTGTCTTTATATAAATGTTCTAAAATAACTTTGTGCCATAACTTTCTATCAACGGTCAGTAAAGAAGGTCATGCTGACTGTCTTTTGGGACACGAAAGAGACTATTACTATTGATTTCCTTAAGAAAGATGCAACTATAAATAGTGCTTCTTATTGACAACTCATTAGGCAGAATTCAACTTATTTATTGAGTTGCATAAATGAGTAAAGACATTCTATGAAGTGGAAACGCAGACGACGATGACTTCACTCGACATGGAGTAAAACTTGTGAGATATTTAAAGTGGAAAGAGGGTGCACAGAACTCAGTCCATTGTTTCCGGTAGCTGGTCCTATGGCAGGGGAAATTCTTAGACGACTGGACTGCCGAGCTACTGCAGGGTGCTGTTTCAGGTAGTATTGAGTCACTTCATGGAAGCAGCCTCCTCCGAAGACCCGCGTTAGGTTGTAATAGGGATTTATTTGAGTTGTAAATACCTCAATCATACTATCATGGGTGGAAGGCCGCTGGCCCCTAGGAGCGCATCCGCCTTTTGGCAATTCAAAATGGGGCGAAATCAAACAGAGTGCCCCACGCTTGAACGGAGTCTGTTATTAAAGTTTTGGTTGCTGAGAAGTGCAAAGTATGTGACATTTATAGAATGTGTGATGTTGTAGAAGAAATATTAAAACGTAAGAAAACTCTCAAGTGTCGAGCTAAGAACAAATTAAACAGAGTGCTCCACGCTTGAACAGAGGTCTGTCATCAAATATTTGGTGGCTGAGAAGTGCAAACCATGTGAATTCACAGAAGAATGTCTGATGTGTATGTAAAAAATGTTTTAGTAAAAAATGTTTACAAACGGGTTAAAGTATGTCACTACAGCTTGATTAAAAAAAAGACAGTCTATGAAAGTGGATATACAGTCATTATCCGGTAAATAAAAAGTTCGCGACGCTTCGGTCAGTAAGAAGGTCATGCTGACTGTCTTCTGGGACATGAAAGAGTTTTATACTATTGATTTCCTTGAGAAAGCTGCAACTGTAAATAGTGCTTCTTGTTGACAACTCATTAGGCAAAATTCAACTTGTTTACTGTGTTGCATAATTGTTGGTTATACTATCATTATGCACGATTAGTGTAAGTAAAAAAAGTAAAGTCGTCGAGTGGCCTATATTGTTGGTATCAGCCAGACAGCGAGGGGGTCAATCCCCTTTTCATTAGCGCTAGAACCAAGGAAATTGTTTGGATATATGAGGTGGAGTGCCACACCTACCATCAACTCACTTTACCCGCACAGATCCCTATGCACTGATATGCCTGAATTGGCGAGGGCTGGTATCGAACCAGGAACCCTGTGGTTCCTAGTCAAACGCTCTACCGACTGTGCCTAAACCGGCCCATAGTGTAGAGAATTTATTTGAATTCTAGATAACAATAACCGGTAATTTGATATTAATATTAATATTATTTGGATTATTAGGACTATTGTCCTATCGTTATTTGTTATCAGTACAACGTTTCGGTCTTCTTTAGGTATTTCTTGTCGGACTCAGGAACCTTCTCGAACTCGGGACCTTCTTTTCGAACTCGGGAACCTTTTTTTCGAATTCGGCAACCTTATTGTCATAATCTGGAACCTTCTTGTCTTAATCGGGAGCAAGCGGTGACAACGGTTAACAATAGAGATTTTGATTGACGGCTCTTAACAATTTTGTGACCTTTCTTCCTGTTTGCGAGCAAATGTGAATGAGATAGAAATGAGCCTAAGAACTGGCCTGAGTTACAATTTTAAGAATCCCTAGTTTATTCTGACCGGAACCCATTAATTAGACGTCCATCACTCTGATAGCTTTGAGTAAGACTGACCTCTATAGTTTTTTTACTTTCTTCTAATATAAATGATTTTGTTGAATTTGGAAAAAGAAAAAAAAAAGAGTCATTGTCTTATTATTATAACCATCAAGCCGCCGTTAGCCGTGGTGTACCAGTCTCTGCAGCAGATTTCTGGTCGTTTGAGATCAGGCACAACGTGGGCATTTGACCGGACTTTTGGCAACTGTAGAAGTCACTACAACCCATGGTGATGGAAGAAAATCCGATATTGACAGCCATATTTTCGGATATTCAATGAAGCCCTTTAGCTCATCGTGCCAATGGGTTTATAAATCTAATAGATTGCAATGGAGTTATCAGAATAATAATCGCTTTAAAATACTTTTATTCATTTTGTTATTGTCAAAAAGAACTACAATATTAAAGTTACAAAAATACTAATGTAGGCTTGGTTACCTTTTCAGGAATGGAGCCGCCTCCTTAAGAGGTAACAGATACTTTTTTACAATATCACATTTTATTTTTAAGGAGACTCCCTTTTTCGGCTATAAAGTACTTATATGGAGGCGCGTGGGCTAATGGTTAGAGTGCGTAGGATATGGACCGTCGACCCGAGTTCATTTCCTATGAAATGTTGCATTTCACATAGCGCTAATACCCTTGAAACATATAACTGTATGTAATTATTTGTTTAAGATAGTTACTTAAAAGATATAATTATTTACGCGAGGATTATTATTGTTAATTGAAGCATATTATTACACAAAAAAATATTATTTTTATGAAAGATAACATTAAAACTTGGCATCAATAATTTATTACATTCTATTTTATTGTTTTGTACAATACAGTGCTATTTTCTAATAAAAAACGTAACGCAAAAATTAGGGGTATCTTTGGGGAGCAGGCTGGAACAGATTAATGGCATTTCAGTTTATTTTAATGGCAGAAAATTGATTTGGTTATACGAGTAAAACTGAGTTAAGAGCAGAACGAATCAAACTTTGCAAATCAAGGTACAACTGTAATATAGATTTTTTTTCAAAATATAGATAAGATTATATTTTGGATTATTTGGATTATTCGTACTATCAATAGGAATACTTATATCTATAAAACTGTATGCAAACAATTCTTAAGAAATAACGACAGAAAATTTTAATAGAAATGTACAATGAAACGCGATTCCCTAACCTTAGCATAAAATAACACTTGCGAGTTGACATCAATAAGCTGATAGATATTGAATATGCTTGAATCTGGAGTAGACATTTGAAAATTAGTCCCGCACGCCATTATAACAAGGTTGCTTTTCTTTCTTTTTTTCATTCTCATTAAGCGCCGCAGATACGAAAGCCTTGTGCCAGGGGCAGCCTACGCTGAGTAAATAAGTAAACTACACAGAAATGTAAATATTAAATTTACAATGAAAAAATGTAAATATAAATGTACAATGAACGCGATTCCCTAACCTTTCGACATAAAATAACAGTAAACGATTGGCATGCCGTTAAAATCGATTAACTCAAGTCAGTAGAGAGTCCGACTTGAACCACAAGGTTCTGGGTTCGATACCGGCCCTTGCCAAGTCAGCGTACGACATGGAATCGGTACGTAAAGAATGAGGAGCTAATGTATGTGTGGCGCTCCACTCAGACGGGCGGAAAACAATCTCCTTGTCTAGCGCAGTGAAAAGGTATAGACTCCTCGCTGTCTAGCTGATACCGAATTTAGGCAACCAGACGTATTTACTTTTACTTTTTAAAAATGCATTGAATGAGCATCACCCTGACGTAGAAATTTGAGAATTAGTCTCGTACGCAATTATTCAGGTTATTTTCTTTTTTCAATTGTCAATAAGCGCCCAGATACTAAGCCTTGTGCCAGGGTAAGTATGCTGAATAATTAAGAAGTTGATAATTGTTTGTTATTATTTACTATGGGTGAAATTATTTTCCCAATTTAGATTTTACCAATCTCTTCAGTCGCACGCAGGCTGGTTTCTATGTTTACTTATTTGAAGTTAGAATGTATTTTCCGGTCAAATAAGTTTGTTGCAAAGATGAGCGATTTCCTGTTCAAGCATGAATAAGGTCTATTGCTCCGGCAACACATTTTAAACAATTAGGCGAAAGTCACTTTGTTCTGAGAGTAAATGAGGTCAAGATTGCTTGGCTAGTTGGTTGGTTTTATGGCTAATCAACCCTTCTTTTTGTATTTCTATCTAATACAAATAATTTGCAAACAGTTGTATGGTTTAAAGGCAGGGGTTTCAAACTCTTAAGTCCGTAGACACCTACGAAAATTCATTGGCCCTCATGGACCTCTCTCAATATATACCTCAGTCCACCTTACAGTTTTGTGCAAACCAATATGTAATTAATGAATTCTGCACAAACGTTTACGTAAAGCTGTTAATTGTAAAATAACCTAAAATAAACAGTAAAGTAAGCATAACATGTAAAAAAGAGCTACGAATATTATACTAACTTAATAACTTACAGGAAGCACATTTCCTAATGTGAGGGGTGAAGCTGATGACTTTTGATAAGTTCATGAATACTGACTTAAATTTTGGAAAATATATCAACATCAGCAATGTACTCCAGATTGGTTGTAGAATCAATTTCTTCTAATAACTAAGAAGGCTTGGTAGTTTTCATAGAACCTTGTAGACCCCCGAATCTTATAGACCCCTAAGTTGTTGTATAGACCCTAGGGGTTATGTAGACAACTTTGAGAAACCCTGGTTTAAAAGTATTCCTACTAATACAAATAATTATATGATTTTAAGTATTGGAAATTTTTATCTTTAAAATAAATAAAAAATTTGTGGTATAATGCATGCCTTTTTTCCCTTTTGGTCTATCTCTCTGTTTCGTTTCGTTTTTTGTTGTGAAAACGAAGGGGGGCTACTGTGTCACGATATCTGGCTCTTTGTAAGTGGGAAGCGAAGCGTGCGGACGCAACTAAAGATAGATTGTCCCGTCATAAGCAGAGAGACGAACCCCTTAGCTGCTTCAAAACGGACATTGGCGCGGTTTTCGGAAAGAACCTTGATTTGAAAAAGGGCCTTAGTGCAGTGCAACCCAGCAGAAATTATTTGTAGGTGCTAAAACGTGTTCTTCATATTCCTTTTGGCGATAATATATGGCTTATATTCTTTCAAACTCTATTCTGGAAGAATATTATTTGTTGTTGGAGTGTCATTCCCTTTGAGGAAAAAGTGACGACACGAGTTGAGAGTGAGAGATATTCCAGTTAAGCACAGAGAGCCTGCTATATTTAATCCTTGAGGAGCCTGTCGTCTTTTCACGAGAATGAGTTACAAAGTGACTGAAGTGTATTAGGTTGTATCTATTTCAGGATTCATTTTCATATGTTCCGGATGCCTCAGTCCTGTGCGAATAGGAACGAGAAATTTTAAGAGAACAGTGAGTTCTGTTGGAACTGTTTGTTCTCTCTGCGCGAGGAGACAACTTTAGGTTTTATTTATGATGTTTATATACGCTTCCTGTTTCTGTAGTGTTAGAACCTTTTATTTATAACTTAACTTTTATTCCTCTTGTTTGTTTATTCTTGTATTCTGTCATTTCGTGTCTTTAGCAGTGTGCTCGACCGTCTCTAAATTTTTTATGTTTCCAGGATCGTGCCATGGGAATTTCTTCATGTCAACAATTTGTTTTAAATTTTAACCAATTCTCGTTTACTTATTACTGCCAGGTTATCATATATCATGCCTCCTGGTAAGTGGAGAGAACTTTGCAGGTATCCAATCACAAATGGCGACCTTTTATTATTGCCATTTCTTGTTCTCCATTCTATATGCATACACCGACACTATTCTACTAATGACAGGCTTCTTCATCCTCTTGTCTCGAAATCACCACCTATCCCATAAGACATCTGTTCTTTATTGACCTATGACGAAACCGATTACTAACCCGCGATAAGAGACTCATTTCAAGATTTTTATTTGACGCATTACCGGAAAATGCAACAAACCTTCACAAAATAAGGGTATTCCAACCCGGTTTTCACATAGACGTTCGCATCCTACAAATAAATGGGAAAACACTACGTTGGACACTCACAAAAGGTAGGAAAAATCAAACCACATTGACAGAGATATAAATACATCACAATAGCAGCGATAAACACTTAAGAGACAACTTTCATTTCAACATATCTCACTAGGTTCTTTATAATAGTCATTTATTCGAACAGTGTTATATGGTGTTAATAAAATAGATAATAATAATAACCAACAACAACAACAACAACAACAATATCATAATTAATAAATAATAATTAATAAAAAAACAGAAGTAGCCGAATGGATGATCTTGAAGGAGATACTACGCTCTCATCCAGAAAGACCCTCAAAAAGGAAACACCCAGTAATTATAGACCGATAACTTGTCTAAACCCATGATGTGGAAAATATTTGAGCTGCGTTATAAAAGAAGAAATGATAACTTTTTCACTCAATTGGCGAAACGTTTTCCCAGAAGAACAGAAGGATGCCGCAGGGAAAAAGAGGTATATATATAAGACGCAATACATTCTTAATGAAGTAAAAAATAGACGAAAAAATTTGCAATGGCCTGGATCGACTACAGAAAAGCATATGACATGGTCCCACATACCTGATTTTGAAAGTTAAAAAATGTACAAAATTTCCAACATCATGAATTTCATTGGAAAAGCCATGGAAAACTGGAGAGTTCAATTTAAAGCCGGAAAACAACCCTGGTAGAAGTAAAATCAGAGAGGTATCTTCCAAAAGAGACTCATTATCACACTATGTTTATTTAGCAATGATGGCACTTCTCATCATAGTACTTAAAAAATGTACAGGGGATACAAAATATCACTAACGCACAAGAAAAAATAAAAACACCTTATGTACAGGATGACATCAAAATCTTGCAAAAACTGAAAAAGGTTAGAAACCCTGGTACAACACTATTAAGAATAATTAGCCAAGATATAGGAAGGAATTTGGAAATTGAAAATGTGGTCTATGCTAGTATGAAACAGGGTGAAGAAATTAATGAATGGAATAACAACTGCCAAATCGGGACACTATCAAATCACTTGATAAAATCATAAGTTACAAATCCTTAGGATTTTAGAAGCGGACAATATTAAGCAAAAGAATGAAAAGAAAGTTTTAAAAATATCTTCAGAGAGATAGAAAACTTCTAGAAACCAAACTTAACAGCAGAATTGATTCAAAGAGAATCAATACCTAGGCCGTCCCCATTATAAGACACTCAGGAGCCATTCTTAAAATGGAAAAAAGAAAGAACTCAGGCAAGATTGACCAAAGAACGGAAAGTTAAATGACCATGCAACAAAGGCTCTTCTCCTAGATACGATTATATGTGCAGAAAGGAAAGGGGAAGAGGTCTTGCAACATAGAGGACTGCGTAGAAACCACAATCCTCAACAACTTGAGGATTACAAAGAAAGAGCAAAGACAAAATTACTTATGGCGCCTACAACAGTAGAATGACAGATGGACAAACAGAAAAACAACAAGACTAAAAACAAAAATGGGAAGAAAAACTATTATATCGGACACTTCAAACGACAAATCGAAGAAGGTTGCACATGGAAAGACTTGGACATGGTTAAGAAAGGAAACTCAAAGAGAACAGAATCATTAATAATTGCTGCACAAAATAATGCCAAAAGACAAAAGCGAAATGATAGACCCAACAGAATAGTAAATGTAGACTTTGTGGTAATCGAGATGAGACTGTAGAACCATATAACTCTGGCGAATATAGCAAACTGCAGCAATGGGAGTACAAAAATTGACAACGATGGGTTGGGAAGGTGATCCACTGGGAATTATGCAAAAATTAATCTTGACCATACACCAAAATAGTATAATGCATAAACCAGAATCTGTTCTTGAGAACGAACGCATAAAATCTCTGGGAACTTTGAAATAAAAACGGATCATCTTATCCATGCAAGAAGACAGACCTAGTGTTGATAAACAAAAAAGAAAGAACTGTCACTGGTGATTTGCAGTTCCCGCAGATCAACAGTGTAAACTAAAGGAAAATGAAAATGGTACAAATATCTTGGACCTTGCCAGAGATGAAAAAGAAAAAGTTATGAATATGAAAGTGAAAGTTATACCAATTGTAATTGGTGCACTTGGTACGGTCCAAAAGGATGGAAAAGGGTTTGGAAAGTTTGGAAATCATAGGAAAGAATTGAAACCATTCAGAACACTGCACTGCTGCAATCTGCCCAGAATATCAAGAAGAGTCCTGGAGACCTGAGGAGACTTTGCTGTCACTCAGACTCCAGTGAAAGAACCATCAAGCTAACACTGATGTGAAAACTCAAAAGGAGTAAATAATAATAATAATAATATAAATAGGCATGGACTCAGTTCTGAAAGGTAATCGACTGGGAATTGTGCAAGAAATTCAATTTTTCACCATACAACTAAATGGTAAATGGAAATGCACAAAACCTGAACCTTTCCTGGAGATGAGGCTCAAAATTCTTTGGGCTTCAAGTACAGGCGGAACACCTAATCCCGGCAGGAGACCGGACCTAGTATTGATCGACAAGAAAAGAGAATCTATCATCTCGTAGATTTTGTCGTCCCGACCAACCACAGATGGAAAATGAAAGAGAGAGAGAACGATAGATAAATACTGAGCCTTGCTAGAGAACTGAGGAACTGTGGAATATGAAGGTGAAGGTCGTACCAGTTGTAATTGTGTCTCAGAATGGTCCCCAAAGCTCTAGAAAAGAATTTGGGTGAATTGGAAATCAAAGGAAGAATCAGACCCTCCAAACACAGCACTGTTGGGATCAGCTGAATATTCAGAAGAAGTTCTGGAACCTGAGGAGACTTACTGTCACTCAGCCTTCAGTGAACACCAGCTACGACTGGTGTATAATAATATAATAATAATAAATAATAATAATAATAATAATAATAATGTGTCACGTGTGTTTGCACTCACCCTGATCGTTATAATTTGTAAAGGTGAAATCCGATCTCGCTAACAAATTAAGCCAAATTCCCAAGCCGTAGTATCAGTGTTTCTGTACGGCTGTACTATCTTAACCTTACGAAGCGCTGGAGAATAAGCTAAATGGGACTTGCACGAAAGTGTTGCGTGGGCAATAATTAACAAGGCGTGGAACAACACCCCACAGAAAAAAAACTGTATGACTACCTGCCCTATATCACACAAACCAAAAACAAGACACGCTGGGCACTGTTAGAGAAGCAGAGATGAACTCATGTGATGTTCTTCTGTGGAAAGCCATCATATGGGCACGCCAGAGTAGGTCGCCAGCGAAAACGTACATAGATCACTCTGCGCGAATACTGATACCCAGGACAATGAATGATAGGGAAGTATGGGCGAGAGTTGTCATGGATATCCGTGCTGCCAACACGACAGATGATAATGATGATGCCAATAGATACACTGAATATTGTTGATACTCACAAATTTTATAATGGGTTCATCTTCCTCTGTACAGTTAGAACTTTGAGTGTATTGATCCGACACTGGCATATTTCTTCTCCGCTAATAGAGATGCACTCTCCATGGCTACAGTTTCCTATTGCAAGGTATGTTACACGTGTCACCAGTCCACTTTTCTTCGCAGTGGCACTTGACCGTGTTTGCCTCCGAACGGTTACAGCGACATGCACGCAATCCAGGGGATAGCACTCATTGACGGCGGTTTCCTCGCTGCAGTCGTCGCCGGCGAACCCATCGGTACAGCTGCAGGTGATGTTGCAGGTGAAAAGGATCTTGGGAGCAAAAATCCGTGGCCAGTTGCACGCGTCCATTGAGCAAGTATTGGCGCACGAGACGTTGCTGTTCTCTAGGGTCTCGCACCGCTTCCAGTGAAATCGGGCAAACAGTCACACGCAGCTTGGACACTCGCGTCCGGTCTGCAAGTCCCGCCGTTCTGGTACATCCCGACATGAATGTGCAGGCATTGAAACTGCAGTGCACATTTCTGGAAACCGGAATTGGCTTGGCAGAGGACGACGTATAGGAACAAAATCAAAATCTTAGGGATCCCTTCCCAGTAAAAATGTCACGGTGATCCATTCGGCTAAATGACATCACTATATCCTTTTTTTTTTTAGTTCAATGTAAATATCCTTGATTAAAAGGCACATCTAGAAAGGACCTGCAAACACCCACAAAAAACATTTTAGATAATTTTTGAAAAATCAGGGTAAATATTACGTCTGTTCATGGAGTCTGATATTTATTCACAGATAGATAGATAGATAGATAGATATGAAAATACATAGATACATATGAAAAGACGTAGATAGTTATATAGATAGATACATACATCATACATACATATTTAAAAGACAGATATTTACATACATACATAGGAAAAGACCATAGATAGATAGATAGATAGATAGAATAGATAGATAGATAGATAGAAAAGACTGAGATAAATAGATAGAATATGAAAAGAAGGAGAAGAATAGATAGAGATAGATAGAATATAGCAAATGGCGATTGATGATAGATAGATATGAAAATGACTGAGATGGATAGGATAATGAAATGACTGAGATGGACAGAAGAAAACAATCGTAGCTTGTGGACTTGGAGAAAGTGAATATCATTGTGAAATAAATTCTGTATTGGCCAAGGTGAGGATATTGAAACATATAAAAGACGAATGAAATCAGTATTTTAAAAATTCCTTTCATTTTGATGTAACTCGAGAATCAGGGACATATGGGAAGAGACTACACGAGTATTAAGGGTATTTATTGTCTGCATACGCCACCTGTACGGACTGGGCACAAGCTCCGTTTTACGTGGGCCCACGCCACAAGCCGAAGCTAATGGGTGGGAGGAACAAAAATTGCGTCGATCCATCGCATTACC
>CM042149.1:41695879-41724170 GCA_023376005.1 Doryteuthis pealeii | reverse complement strand
AACCCAAAGCCAACCAACCAACCAATCTCAACCAACCAAACTAACCAACCAACAACCAATCAACCAATTTCAACCAACAACCAACCAACCCAACCAACAATCAACCAATCAAACCAACCAACCAATCCAACCAACCAAACCGAATCAAAACCACAACAAACAAACAACCCAAACCAACCAACTAATCAACCAACCAACCAAACCAACCAACAACCCCAACCAACTAATCAACCAACCAAACCAAACTAATCAACCAATCAACCAACCAACCAACCAACCAATCAACCAACAACCAACCAACCAACTAACAACCAACCAACCAACCAACTAACAACCAACCAACCAACCAACTAATCAACCAACCAATCAATCAACAACAACCACCAACCAACCAACCAACCAACCAATCAATCAACCAACCAACCAACCAACCACCAACAACCAACCAACTAATCAACCAATCAAACCAACCAACAACCAACCAATCAACCAACCAACCAACTAATCAACAACCAAACAAACCAACCAACTAATCAACTAATCAACAATCAACCAACCAACCAACCAACAACCAACCAAACAAACCAACCAACTAATCAACCAATCAACCAATCAACCAACCAACCAACTAATCAACCAACCAACAAACCAACCAACTAATCAACCAATCAACCAACCAACCAACCAACCAATCAAACCAACCAACCAACCAACCAACCAACAAATCAACCAACCAACCAACCAACTAATCCAACCAACCAACCAACCAACTAACAACCAACCAATCAATCAACCAACCAACCACCAACCAAACCAACCAACCAACCAATCCAACCAACCAACCAACAACCAACCAACCAACCAACCAACTAATCAACCAACCAACCAACAACCAATCAACCAACCAACCAACTAATCAACCAACCAACAAACCAACCAACTAATCAACTAATCAACCAATCAACCAACCAACCAACTAATCAACCAACCAACAACCAACCAACTAATCAACCAATCAACCAATCAACCAACCAACCAACTAATCAACCAACCAACAAACCAACCAACTAATCAACCAATCAACCAACCAACCAACCAACCAACCAACCAACCAACCAACCAACTAATCAACCAACCAACCAACCAACTAATCAACCAACCAACAACCAACTAATCAACCAACCAATCAATCAACCAACCAACCACCAACCAACAACAACAACCAACCAATCAATCAACCAACCAACCAACCAACCAACCAACCAACCAACAACTAACAACCAATCAACCAACCAACCAACAATCAACCAACCAACCAACCAACAACCAACCAACAAACCAACCAACTAATCAACAATCAACCAACAACCAACCAACCAACCAACAACCAACCAACCAACTAATCAACCAACCAACCAACCAACCAACCAACAATCAAACCAACCAACCAACCAACCAACCAACCAACCAACCAACTAATCAACCAATCAACCAACCAACCAACCAACAACCAACCAACCAAAACTAATCAACCAACCAACAAACCAACCAACTAATCAACTAATCAACCAATCAACCAACCAACCAACCAATCAACCAACCAACCAACTAATCAACCAACCAAAACCAACCAACCAACTAATCAACCCAACAACCAACCAACCAACCAACAACCAACCAACCAACTAATCAACCAACCAACAAACCAACCAACTAATCAACTAATCAACCAATCAACCAACCAACCAACTAATCAACCAACCAACAAACCAACCAACTAATCAACCAACCAACCAACCAACCAACCAACAATCAACCAACCAATCAACCAACCAACCAACCAACCAACCAATCAACCAATCAACCAACCAACCAATCAACCAACCAATCAACCAACCAACCAGCCAACCAACCAACCAACCAACTAATCAACCAACCAATCAACCAACAACCAACCAACCAACCAATCAACCAATCAACCAACCAACCAACCAACCAACCAACCAACCAACCAACCAACCAACCAAATCAACCGACTAATTGATTCACGGCATGTCAACTCTTGTTAGAATTTATGAATACTTTTGCTAGTATATATAATTACCGTGTATGGTATATCAATCTTAGTGGGTTATTTAATGACAAATCCATTCTTAACAGTAGGGGTACTATTTAACCCATAATTGTGGGGATAAAGACGCCCATACCTTTTTCCAAGCGTATTAATCCAATAGTGAGCATAATAGAGAGACTGGAGTTCGAACTCGCTGACTACGATGTCACAATCCAGCACGTTAGCCACTACCCTAGATTTAACAGGTATATTTGCCGTTCATCCCACTTATGAGGGCTTGACACAAGGACATTTTTATGTGGGCCCACCCAAAGCTCATGTGTGGTTAGTGGAAAAAATTACGTCGATCCAGTCGGCATTCCCCACGAGGGGGCGCCCTAGGCGCTAGGCCATAAACCCAGCCCTGTCCCTTTAAGTCAAGGGGGGCAGGTGTTGCCTGGGAGGAAAGCTCCCTGGGATCGACGCTATTAATTATAACTTAACCTGATCCAGTGGCCTAGGTACAACAGGTCAGTATTTTATTGATTTAACAGGTGCGTGTATTCATATGCACGAATGGCTAATGAAACAAAATAACGACATAAAAATAAGTTTTTATTTTCTTTGTCACAAAATCATTAAAACTTCATATAAAATAAATTACAAGTCAAAAGTTTTAGTACATAATAGACAACATTGGAGTTTCTTTTTTCAAAGAGATTTTTGTTAAGTGTGTTTTATAGATTTACGAGAAGCAGCTACCCAGCGTCGCCTGGGTAGAGGGGGGTTCTTGGTGTATAAAAAAAGAAAAGAAACAGAAGACGCATCCTTTTTTATCGGCATTTATTTAAAATAAACAAAAGAAATAGAAAACGTAGTTTGTTATTTTGACACAAAAGAGAATCCTTTATAGTTTACTAGAAGCGACTACCCGGTGTCGCCTGAGTATAGGTGGAGCAAACCCTGGTGTATTAATTTGTTTCCTTTAGATTTTTTACGATATAGCCTATTTCAGGAAGCTTAGAACAAGTGTCTAAAATTACCAATCATCAGATGCGAATAATTAATTCTTTATTACTTTTAAGGCAATTGAAAACAGATTATTTTTTAAATTATTGTCCTTTGTTCCTCTGTGTAAACCTCTCTATATATATAGATGGGATCTTTCTCATGTACGAGGGTCATTGAGTACATCAGGGGAATTATTTTGAAAAAAAATCAAAAATCATTTTTTTCCTGATTTTTTCCCCATAAATGTGAACTCTGTCTTGTTTGCAATTGATTTATAGCCAAAAAATCTTAATCCAGCAAAAACATTTGTTTTAAGGATATTCTTACTTGTTTATAGACTTGCACATAATGAAAAAAAATCTTGGCTGATCAAGAAATCTTGATTTTTTATTAATCAAACAGAACATTAGTATTGATGAAAAGGGAATGCTGGACACTTTCCCCTTTTACTGAAAAACATTTTTATTTTTTGGTCTTAATTCCTTACTCTATTGCTTGCTTCAACAGTATTTTTAAAAACAAATTTTTGTTCCCTCTCTACCAAGGCAATACCTAAGTGTACATCCTGATTTAATAATAGCCATTTTTACTTTGATTAAAATATACTAATTTGAAATAATTGAAAGTCTCTTGTCTTTATATAAATGTTCTAAAATAACTTTGTGCCATAACTTTTCTATCACCGGTCAGTAAAGAAGGTCATGCTGACTGTCTTTTGGGACATGAAAGAGACTATTACTATTGATTTCCTTAAGAAAGATGCAACTATAAATAGTGCTTCTTATTGACAACTCATTAGGCAGAATTCAACTTATTTATTGAGTTGCATAAATGAGTAAAGACATTCTATGAAGTGGAAACGCAGACGACGATGACTTCACTCGACATGGAGTAAAACTTGTGAGATATTTAAAGTGGAAAGAGGGTGCACAGAACTCAGTCCATTGTTTCCGGTAGCTGGTCCTATGGCAGGGGAAATTCTTAGACGACTGGACTGCCGAGCTACTGCAGGGTGCTGTTTCAGGTAGTATTGAGTCACTTCATGAGAAGCAAGCCTCCTCCGAAGACCCCGCGTTAGGTTGTAATAGGGATTTATTTGAGTTGTAAATACCTCAATCATACTATCATCGGTGTGGACGGCCGCTGGCTCCCTAGGAGCGCATCCGCCTTTTGGCAATTCAAAATGGGGCGAAATCAAACAGAGTGCCCCACGCTTGAACGGAGGTCTGTTATTAAAGTTTTGGTTGCTGAGAAGTGCAAAGTATGTGACATTTATAGAATGTGTGATGTTGTAGAAGAAATATTTAAAACGTAAGAAACTCTCAAGTGTCGAGCTAAGAACAAATTAAACAGAGTGCTCCACGCTTGAACAGAGGTCTGTCATCAAATATTTGGTGGCTGAGAAGTGCAAACCATGTGAAATTCACAGAAGAATGTCTGATGTGTATGTAAAAAATGTTTTAGTAAAAAATGTTTACAAACGGGTTAAAGTATGTCACTACAAGCTTGATTAAAAAAAAGACAGTCTATGAAGTGGATATACAGTCATTATCCGGTAAATAAAAAGTTCGCGACGCTTCGGTCAGTAAAGAAGGTCATGCTGACTGTCTTCTGGGACATGAAAGAGTTTATTACTATTGATTTCCTTGAGAAAGCTGCAACTGTAAATAGTGCTTCTTGTTGACAACTCATTAGGCAAAATTCAACTTGTTTACTGTGTTGCATAATTGTTGGTTATACTATCAATTATGCACGATTAGTGTAAGTAAAAAGTAAAGTCGTCGGAGTGGCCTATTGTTGGTATCAGCCAGACAGCGAGGGGGTCAATCCCCTTTTCATTAGCACTAGACCAAGGAAATTGTTTGGATATATGAGGTGGAGTGCCACACCTACCATCAACTCACTTTACCGCACAGATCCCTATGCTACTGATATGCTGAATTGGCGAGGGCTGGTATCGAACCAGGAACCCTGTGGTTCCTAGTCAAACGCTCTACCGACTGTGCTAAACCGGCCCATAGTGTAGAGAATTTATTTGAATTCTAGATAACAATAACCGGTAATTGATATTAATATTAATATTATTTGGATTATTAGGACTATTGTCCTCATCGTTATTGTTATCAGTACAACGTTTCGGTCTTCTTTAGGTATTTCTTGTCGGACTCAGGAACCTTCTCGAACTCGGGGACCTTCTTTTCGAACTCGGGAACCTTTTTTTCGAATTCGGCAACCTTATTGTCATAATCTGGAACCTTCTTGTCTTAATCGGGAGCCAAGCGGTGACAACGGTTAACAATAGAGATTTTGATTGACGGCTCTTAACAATTTTGTGACCTTTCTTCCTGTTTGCGAGGCAAATGTGAATGAGATAGAAATGAGCCTAAGAACTGCCTGAGTTACAATTTTAAGAATCCCTAGTTGTATTCTGACCGAAACCCATTAATTAGACGTCCATCACTCTCATAGCTTTGAGTAAGACTGACCTCTATATTTTTTACTTTCTTCTAATATAAATGATTTTTGTTGAATTTGAAAAAGAAAAAAAGAGTCATTGTCAAGCCGCCGTTAGCCGTGGTGTACCAGTCTCTGCAGCAGATTTCTGGTCGTTTGAGATCAGGCACAACGTGGGCATTTGACCGGACTTTTGGCAACTGTAGAAGTCACTACAACCCATGGTTGATGGAAGAAATCCGATATTGACAGCCATATTTTCGGATATTCAATGAGCCCTTTAGCTCATCGTGCCAATGGGTTATAAATCTAATAGATTGCAATGGAGTTATCAGAATAATAATCGCTTAAAATACTTTTATTCATTTTGTTATTGTCAAAAAGAACTACAATATTTAAGTTACAAAAATACTAATGTAGTCGCTTGGTTACCTCATTTCAGGAATGGAGCCGCCTCCTTAAGAGGTAACAGATACTTTTTACAATATCACATTTTATTTTAAGGAGACTCCCTTTTTCGGCATATAAGTACTTATATGGAGGCGCGTGGGCTAATGGTTAGAGTCGTAGGATATGGACTCGTCGACCCGAGTTCAATTCCTCAATGAAACTGTTTGCATTTCACATAGCGCTAATACCCTTGAAACCATATAACTGTATGTAAATTATTTGTATTAAGAATAGTTACTTAAAGATATAATTATTTACCGAGGATTATTATTGGTTACTTGAAACCATATTTATTACACAAAAAAATATTATTTATGAAAGAATAAACATTAAAACATTGCATCATATAATTCATTACATTCTATTTTATTGTTTTTGTACAATACAGTGCTATTTTTCTAATAAAAAAAACGTAACAAAAAATTAGGGTGTATCTTTGGGGGAGCAGGCTGGAACAGATTAATGGCATTTCAGTTTATTTTAATGCAGAAAATTGATTTGTTATACGAGTAAAACTGAGTTAAGAGCAGAACGAATCAAACTTGCAAATCAAGGTACAACTGTATATAGATTTTTTTTCAAAATATAGATAAGATTTATATTTTGGATTATTTGGATTATTCGTACTATCAAATAGGAATACTTTATATCCTATAACTGTATGCAAACAATTCTTAAGAAATAACGACAGAAAAATTTTAATAGAAATGTACAATGAACGCGATTCCCTAACCTTTAGGCATAAAATAACACTTGACGAGTTGACATCAATAAGCTTGATAGATATTGAATATGCTTGAATCTGGAGTAGACATTTGAAAATTAGTCCCGCACGCCATTATTACAAGGTTGCTTTTCTTTTCTTTTTTTTCAATTCTCATTAAGCGCCCCAGATACGAAGCCTTGTGCCAGGGCAGCCTACGCTGAGTAAATAAGTAAACTACACAGAAATGTAAATATTAATTTACAATGAAAAAATGTAAATATAAATGTACAATGAACGCGATTCCCTAACCTTTCGACATAAAATAACAGTAAACGAGTTGGCATGCCGTTAAAATCCGATTTAACTCAGTCAGTAGAGAGTCCGACTATGAACCACAAGGTTCTGGGTTCGATACCGGCCCTTGCCAAGTCAGCGTACGACATGGATCGGTACGGTAAAATGAGGAGCTAATGGTATGTGTGGCGCTCCACCTCAGACGGCGAAACAATCTCCTTTGTCTAGCGCTAGTGAAAAGGGTATAGACTTCCTCGCTGTCTAGCTGATACCGAATTTAGGCCAACCAGACGTATTTACTTTTACTTTTTAAAAAATGCATTGAATGAGCATCACCCTGACGTAGAAATTTGAGAATTAGTCTCGTACGCAATTATTACAGGTTATTTTCTTTTTTCAATTGTCAATAAGCGCCCCAGATACTAAGCCTTGTGCCAGGGTAAGTTATGCTGAATAAATAAGAAGTTGATAATTGTTTGTTATTATTTACTATGGGTGAAATTATTTTCCCATTAGATTTTACCAATCTCTTCAGTCGCACGCAGGCTGGTTTCTATGGTTACTTATTTGAAGTTAGAATGTATTTCCGGTCAAATAAGTTGTTCGCAAAGATGAGCGATTTCCTGTTCAACATGAAAAGGTCTAATTGCTTCGGGCAACACATTTAAACAAATTAGGCGAAAGTCACTTTGTTCTGAGAGTAATATAGGTCAAGATGCTTGGCTAGTTGGTTGGTTTTATGGCTAATCAACCCTTCTTTTGTATTTCTATCTAATACAAATAATTTGCAAACAGTTGTATGGTTTAAGGCAGGGGTTTTCAAACTCTTAAGTCCGTAGACACCTACAAAAATTTCATTGGCCCATCATGGACCTCCTCCATATATACCTCAGTCCACCTTACAGTTTTGTTGCAACCAATTATGTAATTAATGAATTCTGCACAAACGTTTACGTAAAGCTGTTAATTGTAAAATAACCATAAAATAAACAGTAAAGTAAGCATAACATGTAAAAAAAGAGCTACGAATATTTAATACTAACTTAATAACTTACCAAGGAAGCACATTTCCTAATGTGAGGGGTGAAGCTGATGACTTTTGATAAGTTCATGAATACTGAGCTTAAATTTTGGAAAATATATCAACATCAGCATGTACTCCAGATTGGTTGTAGAATCAATTTCTTCTAATAACTAAGAAGGCTTGGTAGTTTTCATAGAACCTTTGTAGACCCCCGAATACTTATAGACCCCCTAAGTTGTTGTATAGACCCTAGGGGTTATGTAGACAACTTTGAGAAACCCTGGTTTAAAGTATTCCTATCTAATACAAATAATTATATGATTTTAAGTATTGGAAATTTTATCTTTTAAAATAAATAAAAAACATTTGTGGTATAATGCATGCCTTTTTTCCCTTTTGGTCTATCTCTCTGTTTCGTTTCGTTTTTTGTTGTGAAAACGAAGGGGGGGGGCTACTGTGTCAGCCGATATCTGGCTCTTTGTAAGTGGGAAGCGAAGCGTGCGGACGCAACTAGTAGATTGTCCCGTCATAAGCAGAGAGACGAACCCCTTAGCTGCTTCAAAACGGACATTGGCCGGTTTCGGAGAAGAACCTTGATTGAAAAAAGGGCCTATTGCAGTTGCAACCCAGCAGAATTCATTGGAGGGCTAAAACGGTTCTTCATATCCTTTGGCGAAATATATGGCATATTCTTCAAACCACGGAAGAAATATTGTTGTTGGAGTGTCCATCCCTTTGAAGAAAAAACGGACGACAACGAGTGAAAAGTGAGAGATACCAGCACAGAAGAGCCTGCCCTATATTTAATCCGAGAGCCTTGTTCTTTCACGAGAAAGTACAAGTGACTGAAAGAAGGTTTATCTTTTCAATTCATTTTCAAGCCGGGAGCCTCAGTCCTTGGCGAAAAGGAACGAGAAATTTTAAGAGAACAGTGAGTTCTGTGGAACTGTTTGTCTCTCCTGCGCGAGAGAAACTTTTAAAGGGTTTATTTTATTGTTTAATACCCTTTCTGTTCCTGTAAGTGTAAACCTTTTTTTATACACTTTTATCCTATTTTTGTATTTTTGTATTTTGTATTGTGTTACGCGACCCCTAAATTTTTGTTTGGTCGTGCATGGGAAATTTATGCAAATTTGTTTAATTTAAATTGTTTATATTTCATTTTGCCTCCTTTAGTGGAGAGATTTGTATAATAAAGATTCTATTTCATTATCAAATAAGACCATTATTCTTTTCATTTTTCCCTACCCTTTTTTATTGACGACGTCATTTTGTTTCTACGTTCGCTATTTTTCTGAACAAGGAAAAATTCGCGATATAAGAAATTATTTCTATTTAATAATAGTCATTTATTTCCACAGTGTTATATGGTTTCAAGTAAATAATAATAATAATAACAACAACAACAACAACAACAACAACAATAATAATAATAATAATAATAATAATAATAATAATAATAACAAAAACAGAAGTACCCGAATGGATGACGAAAGGAATAACTACCCTAATCCAGAAAGACCCTCAAAAAGGAAACATCCCCAGTAATTATAGACCGATAACTTGTCTACCCATGATGTGGAAAATATTGACTGCCGTTATAAAAGAAGAAATATACTTTTCACTCAATTGGCGAAACCTTTTCCCAGAAGAACAGAAAGGATGCCGCAAGGGAAAAAGAGGTATATATATAGACCAATACATTCTTAATGAAGTAAAAAATAGACGGAAAAATATTGCAATGGCCTGGATCGACTACAGAAAAGCATATGACATGGTCCCACATACCTGGATTTTAGAATGTTTAAAAATGTACAAAATTTCCAACATCATAAATTTCATTGGAAAAGCCATGGAAAACTGGAGAGTTCAATTTAAAGCCGGAAAACAATCCCTGGTAGAAGTAAAAATCCAGAGAGGTATCTTCCAAAGAGACTCATTATCACCACTACTGTTTATTATAGCAATGATGCTTCTCAATCATATACTTAAAAAATGTACAGGGGTATCCAAATTCACTAACGCACAAGAAAAAATAAACCACCTTATGTACATGGATGACATCAAAATCTTTGCAAAAACTGAAAAAGAGTTAGAAACCCTGGTACAAACTATTAGAATATATAGCCAAGATATAGGAATGGAATTTGGAATTGAAAAATGTGCTATGCTAGTAATGAAACAGGGTGAAAGAAAATTAATGAATGGAATACAACTGCCAAATCGGGACACTATCAAATCACTTGATGAAAATCAAAGTTACAAATACTTAGGAATTTTAGAAGCGGACAATATTAAGCAAACAGAAATGAAAGGAAAAGTTTTAAAAAAATATCTCAGGAGAACTAGAAAACTTCTAGAAACCAAACTTAACAGCAGAAATTTGATCAAAGGAATCAATACCTAGGCCGTCCCCATTATAAGACACTCAGGACCATTCTTAAAATGGACAAAAGAAGAACTCAGGCAGATTGACCAAAGAACGAGAAAGTTAATGACCATGCACAAGGCTCTTCATCCTAGATACAGATTATATGTGCCAAGAAAGGAAAGGGGAAGAGGTCTTGCCAACATAGAGGACTGCGTAGAAACCACAATCCAACAACTTGAGGATTACACAAGAAAGAGCAAAGACAAATTACTTATGGCGGCCTACAACAGTAGAAGTGACAGATGGACAAACAGAAAAACAACAAAGACTAGAAAACAAAAATGGGAAGAAAAACAATTATATGGACACTTCAAACGACAAATCGAAGAGGTTGCACATGGAAAGACTTGGACATGGTTAAGAAAAGGAAACCTCAAAAGAGAAACAGAATCATTAATAATTGCTGCACAAAATAATGCCATAAAGACAAAAGCGAAAATTGATAAGACCCAACAGAATAGTAAATGTAGACTTTGTGGTAATCGAGATGAGACTGTAAACCATATACTCTGCGAATATAGCAAACTAGCACAATGGGAGTACAAAAATTGACACGACTGGGTTGGGAAGGTGATCCACTGGGAATTATGCAAAAAAATTAATCTTGACCATACACCAAAATAGTATATGCATAAACCAGAATCTGTTCTTGAGAACGAAACGCATAAAATTCTCTGGGACTTTGAAATAAAAACGGATCATCTTATCCCAGCAAGAAGACCAGACCTAGTGTTGATAAACAAAAAAGAAAGAACTGGTCAACTGGTGGATTTTGCAGTTCCAGCAGATCACAGTGTAAAGCTAAAGGAAAATGAAAAAATGGACAAATATCTGGACCTTGCCAGAGAACTGAAAAAGAAAAAGTTATGGAATATGAAAGTGAAAGTTATACCAATTGTAATTGGTGCACTTGGTACGGTCCCAAAAGGATTGGAAAAGGGTTTGGAAAGTTTGGAAATCATAGGAAGAATTGAAACCATTCAGAACACTGCACTGCTGCAATCTGCCAGAATACTCAGAAGAGTCCTGGAGACCTGAGGAGACTTGCTGTCACTCAGACTCCAGTGAAAGACCATCAGCTAACACTGATGTGAAAACTCAAAAGGAGTAAATAATAATAATAATAATAATAGGCATGACTCAGTCTGAAAGGTAATCGACTGGGAATTGTGCAAGAAATTCAATTTTCACCATACAACTAAATGGTAAATGGTAAATGCACAAACCTGAACCTTTCCTGGAGAATGAGGCTCATAAAATTCTTTGGGACTTCAAAGTACAGGCGGAACACCTAATCCCGGCCAGGAGACCGGACCTAGTATTGATCGACAAGAAAAAGAGAATCTATCATCTCGTAGATTTTGTCGTCCCGACCAACCACAGATGGAAAATGAAAGAGAGAGAGAAAAGATAGATAAATACTTGAGCCTTGCTAGAGAACTGAGGAAACTGTGGAATATGAAGGTGAAGGTCGTACCAGTTGTAATTGGTGTCCTCAGAATGGTCCCCAAAGCTCTAGAAAAGAATTTGGGTGAATTGGAAATCAAAGGAAGAATCGAGACCCTCCAAACAACAGCACTGTTGGGATCAGCTAGAATATTCAGAAGAGTTCTGGAAACCTGAGGAGACTTACTGTCACTCAGCCTTCAGTGAACCACCAGCTACGACTGGTGTAATAATAATAATAATAATAATAATAATAATAATAATAATAATAATGTGTCACGTGTGTTTGCACTCACCCTGATCGTTATAATTTGTAAAAGGTGAAATCCGATCTCGCTAACAAATTAAAGCCAAAATTCCCCCAAGCCGTAGTATCAGTGTTTCTGTACGGCTGTACTATCTTAACCCTTACGAAGCGCCTGGAGAATAAGCTAAATGGGACTTGCACGAAAGTGTTGCGTGCAATATTAAACAAGGCGTGGAAACAACACCCCACGAGAAAAAAAAACTGTATGACTACCTGCCCTATATCACACAAACCAAAAACAAGACACGCTGGGCACTGTTAGAGAAGCAGAGATGAACTCATGTGATGTTCTTCTGTGGAAGCCATCATATGGGCACGCCAGAGTAGGTCGCCCAGCGAAAACGTACATAGATCAACTCTGCGCGATACTGGATACCCAGGGACAATGAATGATAGGGAAGTATGGCGAGAGATTGTCATGGATATCCGTGCTGCCAACACGACAGGATGATAATGATGATGCCAATAGATACACTGAATATTGTTGATACTCACCAATTTTAATGGGTTCATCTTCCTCTGTACAGTTAGAACTTTGAGTGTATTGATCCCTACACTGGCATATTTCTTCTCCGCTAATAGAGATGCACTCTCCATGGCTACAGTTCCTATTGCAAGGTATGTTACACGTGTCACCAGTCCACTTTTCTTCGCAGTGGCACTTGACCGTGTTTGCCTCCGAACGGTTACAGCGACCATGCACGCAATCCAGGGGATAGCACTCATTGACGGCGGTTTCCTCGCTGCAGTCGTCGCCGGCGAACCCATCGGAACAGCTGCAGGTGATGTTGCAGGTGAAAGGATCTTGGGAGCAAAATCCGTGCCAGTTGCACGCGTCCATTGAGCAAGTATTGGCGCACGAGACGTTGCTGTTCTCTAGGGTCTCGCACCGCTTCCCAGTGAAATCGGGCAAACAGTCACACGCAGCTTGGACACTCCGCGTCCGGTCTGCAAGTCCCGCCGTTCTGGCACATCCCCGACATGAATGTGCAGGCATTGAAACTGCAGTGCACATTTCTGGAAACCGGATTGGCTTGGCAGAGGACGACGTATAGGAACAAAATCAAAATCTTTAGGGATCCCTTCCCAGTAAAAATGTCACGGTGATCCATTCGGCTAAATGACATCACTATATCCTTTTTTTTTTTAGTTCAATGTAAATATCCTTGATTTAAAAAGGGCCACACATCTAGAAAGGACCTGCAAAACACACAAAAAACATTTTAGATAATTTTGAAAAAATCAGGGTAATATTACGTCTGTTCATGGAGTCTGATATTTATTCACAGATAGATAGATAGATAGATAGATATGAAAATACATAGATACATATGAAAAGACGTAGATAGATATATAGATAGATACATACATACATACATACATATTAAAAGACAGATATTTACATACATACATAGGAAAAGACATAGATAGATAGATAGATAGATAGATAGATAGAAAAGACTGAGATAAATAGATAGATATGAAAAGAAGGAGATAGATAGATAGATAGATAGATAGATATGAAAAGATGGCGATTGATAGATAGATAGATATGAAATGACTGAGATGGATAGATATGAAATGACTGAGATGGACAGAAAGAAAAACAATCGTAGCTTGTGGACAATTGGAAGAAAGTGATATTCATTGATGAAATAAATTTCTGTATTGGCCAAGGTGAGGATATTGAAACATATAAAGACGAATGAAAAAATCAAGTATTTTAAAATTTCCTTTCATTTTGATGTAACTCGAGAATCAGGGACATAATGGGAAGAGACATAACGAGTATTAAGGGTATTTATTTGTCTCATACCCCACCTGTATGGACTGGGCACAAAGCTCCGTTTTAACGTGGGCCCACCCACAAGCCGAAGCTAATGGGTGGGAGAGAACAAAAATTGCGTCGATCCCATCGGCATTCCCCCTCAAGGGGGGCGCCTCAGGCGCTGGGCAATAAACCCAGCCCTGTCCCCAAAGGGGGCAGGTATTGCCTGGAGGGATGGCCCTCTGGGATCGATGCTATTATTATAACATCACCGGTCCAGCGACCGAAGCTCGCCGGACCCCCAGTCGAACCCGGGTGAAGGTAACGAGTATTAAGGGTAGAGGAAAAGGTTTACTAAACAAAGATACAAGATGAACTGAATAATTAGCAATTGCTAGGCTGAATTAACACGTTCAAGTGGGATCTTGGTTTTTCTCTCAGAGCAGATCTGCCATGGTTTCCATCCAAACTTTTTTATTCATACATAAATAGATCAGCAATAAGCGGGATAAATAGATAGATTGATAGATAGATATAGATAAATAGATAGATAGATAGATATGAAAGTGCATAGATACATAGATATGAAAAGACATAGTTAACAGAGAAATAATGGGAAGAAACATAACGATTATTAAGGATAAAGAAAAAGGTTTACTAAGCAAAGATACAAGATGAACTGAATAATTAGCAATTGCTAGGCTGAATTAACAAGTTCAAGTGGGATCTTAGTTTTTCTCTCAAAGCAGACCTGGAGTTATGCCATGGTTTCAACCCAAATTTCTTTGTTCATAGATAAATAGATCAATAATAAGTGAGATAGATAGATAGATAGATAGATAGATAGATAGATATCTCGGAGCAGGCCTAGAATATACTACTCCATGTTTTCAACTCAAATTACGTTTTTACTTTTTATTGTTGATTTTTACTGATGATTTCTTTCACCTTGAACGTTTTTATCACAGAACACGGAAATCCTTTTCTGTATTCCATTACCCGCAGTAGAATACACTGACTGCACCTCTGCAGAAGGGCAAGACCCCCCCCCCAATTGGGACCACCTATTGGCCATGGGTGGCGTATCGTGATGCTTAAGGACGGAATACTGGTGCCTGAGAAGTCCATGACATGCAACACTTCCCTTTGACCCTTACTTTGGCGAGACGGTCGGTCAAAGAGCCCCCTCTAATCAATCGGCTGGTCATGTCAAGCCCTAGTACCGATATGATTGTCCCTTATGGCAAACTCCCAATCATTTCATATCATATATGTGTTAGATGGCAGTTGCGGAGAGTCCAAGGTATGGCGTTAAACTGCATCTAGTGGTGAGGTTCCGATTCTGGAGCTATGGAATTCATTGCCATTACTTCCAGGTCGACTCTGATTCGGAGTGGAAGTATTTGTTAGGGTTAAATAGATTAAAGAAATGAGTTTTTGAAAGTGTGTTAAAAATTGAGTTTGGAAAAAAAAGAAGAAGCATCAATATCATCATATCACAATCTTATGGACTATCGTTTAGGTTTTAAGCAAAAGCGCTTGTCCAGTGGAAATCCTTGGTAATCCTCTGGTTAAGAATCCTCAATATTGTAAGTTCCTTTGTCAATGGTGGCAAATAGACTATGAAAGTGTCAGTGTTTAAGTAGTTAATCAACCGTACATTATGGCTATTGATTGGCGGAGGAATAGACCACGTGACCTCGCCAAGTCTATAAATTTAGGTGGGGAATTATAGCACACTTTATATGTCGAAATATTCCAACACGTCATTTTGACTATGAAATGCAAATAAGAATCCTTCAGTCATTCCTAATACCTTCCGAATAACCCCACAAGAATGGATAAAATAAAACATTTTCGGTATAAAATAACCCAAGGGTTGACATGCCGTAAAAACGAACGAACGAACAAACCAACCAACCAACCAATATATTCCTCTAGAAGTGATTACCCGGCGTCGCCTAGGTAGAGGTGTGGAATTTTTTTAAAAAGTAGTTGAATCACGAGATGGATCCTCACAGTATGCCTCATTAAAATCCCTACATAAAAAAAGACCTTACCTTGATCCAGTCACTAATTTTTCTTGGTCTTGTCTACTATTTAAAATATTAAATGCAAAAAAAAATCCCATGCTGGTATCATTTAAATTTCATTTTTAATAATCTTCAGGAATATAAATCTAACCTTCATTATTTTTACTCAAAAAGCAAGATCCAGTGATAGTGAATGTGTATATATATTTACTTTGTCGTTAATTGTTTTATTTTCGAAATTTCCCCCGGACATACACATACACACAAACTGCCCTTTATATATGTACTAGAAGTGGCTACCCGGCGTCGCCTGGGTAGATGGAGGATTTTTTAAAGGTTAGTCTCGCAGATCCATTATTACTTATCGCGATTGAGATCCTCGCTGGTTGCCCCATAAAATCCCCACGGAAATATATAACAATATAGTAAGAAATTGCCATTCAATGATTTAAATTTTTTTAAATTATATAAATGATACAATTAATTTAATTAATCAATATTATATTTCAAAGCGAAAAAAAAAAAAACACATACAAAAAAAGAAAAGAAAAGAAAAACAAAATAACACGCTAATGACTTTCCCTTCTGTTACTTTTCAAATTTGAATTTTAAAATATCTTTCCAAATATAAATCAAATCCTCATAATTTTTGTTCAAAAACCAAGCCCTGGTGATATTTAATATATATATATATATATATATATATATATATATATATATATATATTTACATACACACACTTATATATACATATATACAAATTAAACAATATATATATATATGTGTGTGTGTGTGAGCGTATGTGCGTGTGTGTGTGTGTTGAAAGGAAAAATAAAGAAAGGAAAGAAAATGTTGAATGGATAAAACCGATTTACTAACGCGTGTTTCGGTCAGGAGTTTGTTCATGTAAACATGTATTCTATTTATTATTATTTTAGATATAAAATAAAATAATAATAGAAAATTATAAAATCTTTAAGCATACAAAGAATAACGGTCTTCATCGGAGTAAAATGTTTGATATTAGAAGTTAAAGCGGTCAAAATACTCATATATATTATATATATACTTGAATATCACATATATAATGTTGATAACTAAAGGAAAATGTTTAAAAAATATTGTATTCAGAATTGAAATATCACATATTATGTATTTTTTCTTATGCTTCATCTACAACGATCTTTAATTGTAAGTACATTAAAAATTGTCAACGCTTTTTTAGTTATTAACATTAGTTAAATAAATACGCCATGCCAATTTCAAATTCAAATATATATTTGCACTTTTCACTCTTTCTATATAAATATCTATCATTACATATATAAAGAGCAGCTGTGTGTATCTGTATGTACGGAGGAAACTTCGAAAATAAAACAATTAACGACAAAGTAAATATATATACACATTAAATATCACCAGGGCTTAGTTTTGAGCAAAAATAATGAAGATTTGATTTATGTTTTGGAAGATATTTAAAAATTCAAATTTGAAAAGTAACAGAAGGGAAAGTCATTTGCATTTTATTTTGTTTATCTGGTTTTTTTTATGTTTTTTTTTTTTCGCTTTGAAATATAATATTGATTGATTGAATTAATTGCATCATTTATATCTTTTTTTTTAATTGTAAATCATTGAATGGAAATTTCTTACTATATTGTTATATATTTCCGTGGGGATTTTTATGAGGCAACCAGCGTTGATCTCACCCACGATAGGTAATAATGGATCTGCGAGATTAATTTTTTTAAATCCCCCCTCTACTCAGGCGACGCCAGGTAGCCACTTCTAGTATATACATATATGCTGAAAAATGATTGGAAGAAATATATATATACTTTGATATGGATGAAATATATTACTGTTAGTTGTCAACATGTGTTTCGGTTAAATGTTGTTTTTTACATGCACAGAATATTCTATTTAGAATTATCTTAAATATAAAACAAAATTAATATAAGATAATGGAAACAACATTTCTGTTATAAAAACTGAGATCTTCTTCAGGACGGTTCGTTATATTGTTTCTATTGCGTCTGAGGTGGAGCGCCAAACCTACTATCAGTTCCCCACTTCACCGCAAGAGTAAAAGCTGTGCTACTCATGCGCCGAGTTGGCGAGGGCCGGTACAGAAGCAAGAATCTTGTGGCTCATCGGTGGATGCTCTACCGACTTAGCAAAACCTGCAGCAAATCAGAATGTTTGCCTGATTTAAATAGTAAAGCACATAAAATAAACAATTGACAAATTTAAATATATAATATATATATATATATATATATATATATATATATATATATATATATATACTAGAAAACCCGTGACCCGCTGGGTCGCCCATTGAGCTCGGGTTATATTGTTAAAAAATCACAATAATGTAAAATAAAATCAGGGAATTTTCCAATTTTAATGAAATTTTCAGTGTTGATTTATCAATAAATGAATTTTATAATGCATCAGTTATTTTATTTCAAAACTTTCTGACTTAATTAGGTATTTCTGCTATGGTAAATTAATATTTAGAATTCCTTTATAATATGAAACGCCTAGTTTTAAGTTTCAAATATCCTATTTTTAGATTCTAAAAACAAATATCTATTTAATAACTACTTTAATTTATTATTGTTATCTAATAATTTTTTTAGAAACACTATATTGAAAATTTAGGACCCCTTCCTTTTGAACAGAACAAATATTGATGTATATTTTTTCTTTTATAAGATAATAGTAGCATGGCTCATAATTCGTCAGTTCGCGACAGATCTTTTGTTTTAAAAACGAATTAGAATTAATTAAATCAATTATTTAAGGTCAAAATTTTGTCTAAAACGGTAAGTAGTAACATAATGACCATCATTAAAAAAAGAAAAAATATCTTTACATATACAATTTTGAAAAAAAACAAACATTTAAAACGATTTTTCGGTCAATTTCTATCGCTTTCGGTCTGAGACGCTGGTTTAAAATGTAAGCCATTTTAAACCAGCGTCTCAGACCGAATGGTTTTTTACCAATTTAATATAACATTCGCGATTGCAAAAAAATTACCAAAACTCAGATAATTATCCGATTTTAATGAAATTTTCAGTATTGATTTATCAATTAATGAATTTTATAACGCATTAGTTATTTATTTCAAAACTTTAATTTAGTATTTTTGCTATGAATAATTAATATATAAAATTCATTTAAAATATGAAAAGCCTGATGTTAAGTTTAAAATGTTATATTTTTAGTTTCTAGAAATAAAGATCTATCTAATGCAAACCTTATTTTAGATATAAAAAGTAATAAGTTTTGAAGAAAAACTCTATTGAAAATTTTTTAAACAGAAAAAATATCGATGTATAATTTTTTTCTTTTATAAGATAATTAAATAATTATCGAAATGAGTAATAAAGAAATCTCCAAAAAAGTAATTATTTATTGTTTTTTTATATTTTATTTTTCGATTTTCGGTACTTATTTTCTCATAGAAAAGCCACCGTAAAATATTTGTTGTTGCTTCTATTCATAACTTTGGTATTTATACTGTAATTAGTACAGAAAATGACCAACTCGCAAAAATGTTACGCCCCCAATATAAGAGGTGGGGGGTCAAAATTAAGTGACCTGAAAAAACGAGAAAGTTTTGAAATAAAATAAATAATGCATTATAAAAACCATTCATTGATAAATAAACACTGAAAATTTCATTAAAATCCGATAATTCCCTGAATTTTGGTAAAATATTTTCTGTAGGGGGTGCTAAAGTAATTTTGTCAAAACAGCATTTTAGGCTCATTATGTTTACCTTAAAAAGATATATATATATATATATATATATATATATATATATTATTATATTATTATACTAAAGCTGAGTTTATCAACCTTCGCCACCTAAAGGATTTTTTTCTATTTATGTTATGGACACAATATTTATACTTAGATATTCCTTGGTTTTAGCACTACCAAGTGTTTGAAAAAAATTCAGTTTAATTGGTTTTAATTAGACGTAATTAGCAATTAAGTCAACAACCGACCAATCCCTATCTAACAGACTACCTAACTCTCTTCCCATCTCCCTTTGTCAGTTAAGTTAACTCTCCCCCCACTCTCTATTTGTCAGTTAAGGAGAGTGCGAGAGCGTACAGCCTGTAATAGCCTGTAATAACTGAAAAATCAGCAGTGAGTCCCCCCATCACCCACTCTACCTCCCTTTCATTTCTCCAGGCTAAAGAGAATTTTTTTTGGTTTCTTTTTAATAAAGTGGCATAAATCAGGCTTTAAAATAGATTTTTTTTAATTACTTTAATTATTAATTTATAGTCAAATTTAACATGATTTTTAAACTTACTTTAAAATATTTCATGTTGGGTAAAATAAAAAGTAGTTATATATTTAAATGTGATGGGATCTTATTCAAATGAGCAAACGTTGACTCCACCCCCCCCCCAATCGTTTAACTAAAACAAACTAAAACAAACTAAAAGAATACATTGCTGACTAACTCCTTGATTTTTGGTAATCCATCTATCTTAAATTAGTGAATCAATCAACTTATTTGGTAAATAGATAAATTGTCTTTGTTTCTCTTTTCCAAAAAATTAAAATGAATTCAGCTGCGAAATAATTCAAATCAGCTTATTTTGTTTTAAAATCAAGATTTGTGGGTTAAACTTCGCAATTTTTTTAATAAGAAGTATATATTAACATTACCGACAAAAACTTAGTTACCTTAACCCCTAAACCGTAACAGAATTCGCAAAAAAAGTTAATTCATGCACTGTAGTTAAACTGTCATATATTCCCAAATAAGTTTCCGTTTTAATTTTGACGACGATTTGAGATTAAAAACTGTATGAGATAAATAATACACACACACAAACAAACCAATGCCTTTTTATTGTAACTAAGTTTTTGTCGGTAATGTTAATATATACTTATAAAAAATTTATTATGTTTCCTACAGTTTTTAATAGAAAACAAATCAAGAGTTTATTAGAAAATAAGTTGTTTAGAATTAAATTGTCAGCTACGACATAATTTATTTACTAAAAGAATAGGTAAATGAAATTATTAGTAAGACCATATAGGTCTCACTAATAATTTCATACCTATTCCTTCAGTAAATAAATTATTTTCCTTTACTTTAATTGCCATTTACATTTAATTCTACTTAAATTCATTTACATTTTAAAAATTATCTGGCCAAATTTCTTCTTTATTATATTATTCTATAGCTGATTTAAGGCATTTTTCCGAAAAGTCGGTTGTATTTGTTTAAAAATTCGTGGCAATACAGAATAAAAAAATATATTTTTAAAGGAAGGTGTATATACATTTGCACCGCTAAGTTTGTTTTTTGTTTTTTTAGATGCGTTATGCATAATGGTAGAGAAGTGCAAACCGCTCACTTTCAAAATGTCCGTTTAATTGTTTAAAATATTTTAAAACGTCAATAAAAAATAGGAAAATTAACTTTTTAATGTTTTCTTTTACGTTTAATATAAAGAACAATTCCAAGTTTATGTGTTAGAAAAAAGAAATTTCTCTTACATAAAACCTACATTTTTGCATTTCAAAGTGAATTGCCGTAAATTGCCGTACATTCCCATTCTTTGTTGACAGTTATCGCATCTTGACGTGTGCACCTTATCTTAGTATGGAGGGCTAAACGTATAAAAAATTATTTTATGAAACAAATTACTAATTTAGCATTTTCTTGATGCCTCACGATTTAACTCTTAATATTATTGAAAAAGAAAGTTGGGAAAATCAGAATTACAATGTTAGAAATTATTTATAATAAAATTTTAACTGAACGGTAATATCTGCTTTCTGGATATAAACGGGAGAATTATTTGTTTCCAAATGAAATAATAAATTTCTTCAAACACTGTTTGTTTGAGTTTTCTTTTACAGAGTATAATTATACATGCGTCACTGATTCGAACCTATTAACTTATGGACCCAGAACACAAGCAAGATATTTTTTATACAATATTTTCTTTGATTAAATAAATACGATTTTGCTGTACATTAAAGAAAAGTATTTATTTTACATTTTATAAATTTTTTAAAATCCCTGAAAAATAAAATAAAAATGTAGACAATAGGAACTTTTAATATAAAATTCTTTTGAAAATAATCTAACAATTAAAAAACAACAACAAAAAAGAAAAAGATACATATTTTTTCTTATTTACGAGATTTAAGTTTCAATGTTTAAGATGCCCTATTTCCAAAACCGATTTATTAGTGAATTATCGTTTTTTTTTACATATGTTCCATCATTAAATTGTCTTTCGAAAAATGTAAAATTTATTTATGTACAAAAAAAAAAATCTTGGTGCGGGGGATCAACGCGCGAAACATATTGGTGCATATCGCATTAATGCGTTTGGCCCCTTGCCCTAAAAAACGCTACATGATGCCTTCTGAAAATTCGAACCGTGCTATTTATGAACTTCCTACCTGGGTAAAGAAGAACAATTTCCTCATAAATTCCTACAATAAAATAAATTGAACCCTCATTTTATGTCTGTGTTTTTGTAATAAATGTTTTATTTTTCTTGCACCCATTATTTTACAATACTAAATATATTTTCTTGGAGATATGTTAGCACCATATATATTTATAATATGCCTAGACTACATAAGTAAACATCATTAGATGTTATAAATAATTATTTTTTAAAGGCAAGAAGCAGGCAATATTCTGCACCGAATGCAGCATGGGACATCACCCTCTATGTGAACTCCGATAAAACCAAGTTTATGTGTTTTTAAAATTAAGGAGGCATCTCCACGTTCGATGATAAACCCCGGAAATTGGTGTTACAATTAACGTAGCTAGGTAGTAATATCTTATCTAAAGAAAGCCATGTTAATCAATGCATAGTGAAAGGCATGGTCTTCCATGGACTATCAGTCATATAGAAATCTGATCTCATTGACAAGTTAAAGCAACAATTCTTCACAACCATAGTTGTATCATTGCTACTGTACAACTGCACCACTTAGACACTAACATAGCACCTAGAGAATAAGCTACATGGGAACTGCACAAGAATGCAGTATGTAATTTCAAAAAAGTTGTGGAAGCAACACCCCATGAGAAAGCAGCTGTATGGCCACTTGCCACTTATCACACAAACAATCTGAGTAAAATGAACAAGACATGCTGGACACTGCTGGAGAATCAAGGACAAACTCATGATGTTTTTGTATGGAAACCAGCAGACAGGCACGCCAGTGTAGACCGTTGAGCAAAGATGTACATTGACCAACTCTGTGCAGATATTGGATGCTGTGAAGAGGACCTCTTGAGAACAATGATTGATAGGGTAGGGTTGGCTAGAGATTGTCATGGATATCCATGATTAAAATCCTACTTACCTTTAATTACAAATTAACTAACCAAGTGATCCTTCTCTTGTTCTTCCTTTGGTCATTTGAAAATGTTTACTCCAGTTTAAATAACTTATTTGGACAGTTTGGGAAAACTTTAAATTAGTGAAATAATATTATCATGTGATTTTTCCAACAATCTAAACCGAGCACAATGGGTGACCCAACGGGTCACGTATTTTCTAGTATATATATATATATATATATATATATATATATATATATATATATATGAGTAAGAAAAGGTGGAATGAAAACATCACACAATGCTGTTAAAGAAGAAAACAATTTATAATATAATCATAGCTGATACTGATCAATATTTCGATTTTACAAAAATCATCATCAGAGCTCATTCACTCCCGTAGTTGTTTGGGTCGGAGAGGAAAGTCAAATCAGTTTACAAAACAAAAAACATTGATCAGTATCAGCTATGATTATATTATAAATTGTTTTCTTCTTTAACAGCATTCTGTGATGTTTTCATTCCACCTTTTCTTACTCATATTGTCGGATTCATTTCCTTTCTTTTAACTTATATATATATATATATATATATATATATATATATATATATATGGTGGACTCTCCTATCGAGAACGATAGATGAGGGTCAGCAGTGAGTGATTTGATTCCTCCCATGTTGTGCATGCTATCAAGAAGACATTTTATGTTTCCTCGAGTGTGACAGCAGCCCAGCCCTGCTGCGAGCCATGAAGCCACACTGACAAACGAAATGCTCCAAGGCAGGAGTTAAATGTTTTTCTTTTAAAGTTAGGCAGAGCCGATCTCTATGCTTCAGTCTATTTTGTTCAAAGCTCTTTAGTTTAGCGAAACATGTCTTACACCATTCCTTCCGATCCGATGCTAGATCTTCCCAAACACTCAATATCGAGGCGTTTCAAATTATCCTTCAATTTGTCCTTGTGGTGTAAGAGAGGATGTCCAATAGAACGCTTAGCATTTGGTAGTTGCCCGTATAAAATCTTATTTGGAAGCCTGTTCTCATTCATTCGGACAACGTGACCAGCCCACCTAAGTTGAATCTTGGCTAGTAGGGTTTCGATACCAGCAATACCGCATCTTTTTAAAATTGTGCTATTTCTTACTTTATCATCCCATTTTATACCGCAAATGACACGAAGACAACGCATGTGAAATGCATCAAGTTGGTTTATGTGCTTGCGGTCAAATGTCCAAGTTTTAGCACCATACAGTAGAGTAGAAAGTACGACTTCTCTGTAGATGTTAATTTTTATTTTAAGAGATACATCTTTGGTACTCCATAAACGATGTTTCAGATTGCCGAATGCAGTGCTAGCTTTACCTATTCTGGAATGGATTTCTTTGTCCATTTTTCCATCAGATGTGACTGTTGATCCAAGATATTTAAACGTGTCAACAATCTTAAATGCTTTTCCATCAATGAAGACATGGATTTACAAGACGTGGGTTGCAAGCTGCGGGCTGGTACAGTAGTTCAATTTTTTTTATACTGATTGTAAGTCCAAATGCTTTTGATGTCTCAGAGAATTTATCAATAATGGTCTGGATGTCTTTTAGGCTGTGTGCTAATAGAGCGGCATCGTCTGCAAAGAGAAGATCACGTACTAGCTGCAAGGAAATTTTTGACCTAGCTTTAAAACGTTTAAAACGTTGTTGATTTATACAATCAACAACGTTTTGTTCCAAATTTTTGACCTAGCTTTAAAACGTTGTTGATTTATACAGTCAACAACGTCTTGTTCCAAATTCAACATTTATTCCTTCGCTTAGATCTGAGAATGCTTTCTCAAGCATGGCAGAAAAAAAACAATGCAATATATATATATATATATATATATATATATATATATATATATATATATATATATATATCAATTTGGTGGGAGGTCGAGGGTATTTGAGATCCCCGAAACCGTATTCAGTACGCCATGTCATTATATCCTAGATTAGAATATAATCTATTGGTCGTTCGGTTTGGTTTGTTGGATTTTACGGCATTGTTGAGTTATTTTATGCCGAAGACGTTTTGTTCTATTCATGCTTGATGGGCATTAAAACAAATTTTTAAACTTATTGTTTCTTCTATTTAATCCATAGATAGAACCCTAACAAGTACTACTACACAGAGTGGACCTGAGAGTAATTGTAATGAAGGGGTACTCCACATTTTCCAGAGCTTCAGAATTGGAACTTCACCATCAGATAGAGTTTAACGTCATACCCAGGATATTAAGACCCTCAGCCACCACCTTCTTGCACATATATGATAAAAATTGGGTCGGGACAATCATATAAGTGCTAGGGTTTGACGTGACCAGCCGATTTATCGGAAGGGGCCTCTCCGACCGGCCTAAGTCAGGGCCAAATTAGAGTATTGCGTGTTATGGACTTTTTAGCCACCAGGGTTCCATCCTTAAGCATCACTGGTCGCCACCAACGGCCAACAGGTGGCTCCATTAAGGGGATCTTACCCCTCTGCAGAGGTACTGTCGGTGTATTCTAAAGCGCCATCCGACAGGACTGTCTATTGATTGTCATCAGAATTATCCAGAGCATGGCACAGATTGCATCTGGTGGTGAGGCTCCAGTTCTAGAAATTTGGAGGAATGTGGAGTTGTCATTTCGTTGCAATTACTTCGAAGTCTAATCTAGTATTGATATTAAAACTAAATATAAAAACTTTACCCGTTTAAAATGATTGTGAACATTATTATTACATTGGTTCTTAAAACATTGATATTGCAGCAAAATATAAAGTTTTTACCTGTTTAAAAGGATTGTGAACTTTATTAATACATTTTCTTTTAAATTGATATTGGAACTAAGTTTGAAGTGTTTACTTGTTTAAAATGATTGTAAACTAATAATACACTAGCTCTTAAAATATATTGATATTGTGACTAAGTATGAAGTGCTTACCTGTATAAAATGATTGCGAAGATAAAAGTTTGTACCAGAAATATAGACATGACACTAAAGTGTATCCATACAAATACCAGGACTTTACTAGTGGGCTGAAAATGTTAAATATGAAGGTGACGGTGATACCAATTGTAATTGATGCCCTTGGAACAGTCCCCAAAGGCCTGGAAGTGAATGGGGTAATCAGAAGAAGAATCGAGACCATCCAAGATCACAGAACTGTTAAAATACATATGGTCTACCATTGGCTACCCTTGTTATCCAGGGCTTGACTGCAGTGTTTAGCAACTCCACGTAGGCATCTGAATTCAACCTGATACCCTCTCTGAAAAAATGCGGAGGCATTACACGCTCGAATATCTAGAGGAGCCCTGGAGAACTGAGGATTCTTGCTGTAACTCAGACTTCAGTGGAAAATCACCAAGTAAAACTGGTTTGAAAAAAAAAACATACATAGATTGAATATAATAATAATAATAATAATAATAATAATAATACATATTTTTAGTTATAATAATTAAAAAAATTAAACCATAAAAAAAGATAAATTTTATTTAAAAAGATTTTTTTAGTGTGTTCTGCCGTGGTTAGAAAACAGAATACATCAATGCATCATACATTATTTGAGTTCGAATGGTGCTGAGGTGAATTTCCGAAGAATCAATCCCCTAGGCTTGTTTCCGTGTGTTCGGATCCGTTTGCCTACACACTTTCAGTAACGTATTAGATATGCTGTAATGTAATGTCTAACACCAACATCATAGGCACCGGGCTATAGCGGACGTGACTTATAGGCACAGGTCAAAAGTTCAGTTGCCATTGAGGCAAGCCTGATTACTGTAGGAAAACCCAGGAATTCTATTTGATTGGCTAAAGCAGAAACGGGAAATTTTGTGAGATCACAATTCCAAAAGTTAATTGAGTACCGAGATAGGAAAGAGTTAAGTTGTGTAATTTTTGGCTTAAGTAAAACCGTCTCTTTTCCAGGGGGTGATGGTCAGTTTATAATTGAAGGTGTGATTCCTCCCCCTCCCCCCCCCCATTGACTCGGCAAGGCAATGTTTTTCTTTCTCGCCAAAAAGAAATGCAAGATCTAAAATAAATGCGAGTGTCTATCTTTCCTTTCCGACCCTCAGCATTGTGTGTGTGCATAAATATATACGTGTGTATGTGTACCTATATGTATATATATATGTATGTAAATATAAATATGTGTCTATACATACATATATATATATATATATGGTGTATACATATATATGTATGTGTGTATATATGTGTGTGCATATGTATGTGTATATACATACATATTTGAGTATGTATATATATGTGTGCGTATACATATATGTGTGAAGGAGTAAAATGGAGAAATCAATCCGACAATATGTGTAAAAATATGTTTTTACACATATATGTGTAACACACACACACACACATATATGTGTGTGTGTGTATGTGTGTGTGTACATATGTATATATGTTTGGATGTATTCATATATATATGTGTGTGTATATATATGTGTTTATGTATATATATATATATATATGTATGTATGCATATGTAGATGTGTGTATATATCTCTGTGTGTATACATATGTGTATATACATATATATGTCTGCGTGTATATATATATATATATATATATATATATATATATATATATATGCGTGTATACATATGTGTGTGTATATGTGTGTGGTTGTGTGGTTGTGTTTATCTACATAAATGGTGTGCTGAAAAGTTTTTAAGTGGGTCTTTCTGTGGTGTAGTAATTAAATTATTTTAAAATACAAAAATTACGTCACATAGTCTTGAAATAGAACGCTACTAACGGTTATAAAATGCTAAGATTTGTTTTAAATATTCTTTCCAAATTTCATTCAATTATTTAGAACTTACAACATCACATATTAACAATGCCCTGGTGATGGTATAATATAAAAACCGAAACATATATATATGCACACACACACACACAGACATACGCGC
>CM042149.1:41680879-41690879 GCA_023376005.1 Doryteuthis pealeii | reverse complement strand
TTAAGGACCTGTGGATATACCACAGAATGATTAATTATTACAACATTTGATACGTTTACTTACGAGCGATTGCTAAATAGTTTATGTTGCGGCTTTGTTAGTAGTCAGAATAAAGACACAAGAGAGAAAATGAGTTAAACAAATATATTAACAAAGAACAATAGTACAAACATAGACAATTGACAAGGTCACCCGCGAGGCAGTCGATCAGCGGACAAGTATTAAAACTGATACTACATCTTTCTACTTCAAGAAAGGATCAAACTTTATGTCACAAGAGATCTTCACTGTAAACCTACTTTCAACTACAGCCCTAAAATGGCTACACGAATCGTAACAGGCCTGTAAAGCCGCGACTCGTATTAAGAACCAGCCCGAGGGCATGGTATAAAATAAGTAGGAATTATTAAAAGACGTTTGGGTTCCACGCCTTTCTAATTTCTATCCAATTCCGAATTATAATTCATGGACATTCTATGACCTGGATTCTATAGAAATAGATAAGAAGCATTACTTTCAGAACACCACCTTATACTACACATGACTGGAAGCGCGTGGTGTAATGGTTAAACTCATGGGAAATGGACTCGTCACTCCAAGTTCAAATCCTGGATGTGGTAATTGCATTTCACATAGCACTAATACCCTTGAGAAAGGCATGAATCATATTCTCCCTCCAGCTATGGATAAATAGTACGGCAGACTAGGCTCTTTAATCTTTGGTGAGTCAACCGGTCTAGGAGAAGGAAAACTCTGAATTCAAACCTGTTGAACTCCGCTTAAGAAATTGACCTTGTGTCACATCCTGCTCGTGCGTGGGGGTTGGTAAATATATATACTACATATGACTTTCTTTTATCTATTGTAAATTTTGTAAAAATAAATGGGCATTATTTCTAGAGCACCCTTCATCATAAAAGTAAAGTCGTCGGGGTAGCTTAAAGTTGGTATCAGCCAATCACCGAGGGAGTCTATTCCCTTTTCACAAGCGCTAGGCCAAGGAGATTGTTTTCGCATCTGAGGTGGGGTGCCACACCTACCATCAGCTCTTCACTTTACCGCACAGATCTCTGTGCTACTCATACGCTGAGTTGGCGAGGACCGGTATCGAACCAAGAACCTTGTGATTCCTAGCCGAACACTCTACCGACTGAGCTAAACCAGGCTTAGATTTATCTGTTTTCGATTCGATAAAAATATGTAGGAGGCATTACTTTCAGAGCACCCCTGTTGTAAATTCTGTAGAAATGAATAGGAAGTACTGCTTTCAGAACGCCCCCTAGTGGCTTTCTTTTATCTGTTGTAGAATCCATCACACCGAAGGCATTTCTTTCAGAACACCTTTTATACTACTACTAGGGTTTTGTCACATAATGAATGGGTTAGCCTATTTATTTTTTTTAATGTTGTGTACAATATTTTAATTCAAAAGTTAACGTTTAATTTTTTTTTTAAATCACCAGGGTTTTTTTATTTTTTTTATTGACAGGCTTTGACCTCCTGATTGATCGGTGGCAGTAGATTCTCATTGGTTGAGATAGCCACATGACGGTTCAACTTGTGGGAAAGGGTTAATTTTAACACGGCCAATATGGCGTCCTCCGAATTCTTCTCTACGGGCGTTAAAGTTTGGCTCACAAGAAAATGATAAAAGATGTATAACAAATATTCGTGTTTGTGACTTTAATCAGAACTAACAAAGATGGATGCGGAGTGAGATACAACCCGAGACTAGCGACCCAGCAGAAGAGATCCCAGCACGACCAGAGAACCCAAACGGACCGGTAGAGAAGATAGAGTTAAACCGGTCCTATTTGCTACTAGCAGAACCTGTGGATATACAGTATGAAATTTTAATTATTACGTTTGATATGTTTACTTAAGAGTTATTGATAATAGTTCAATATGTAAAAAGTATAATAATCTTGATTTAACTCTTTTACTCTTTTTTTTTTCTTTTCATCTTTTCATCATGTTCGATAGAAACAGATTAGCATTATCGCTTCTGTGTGATCATCCCTATATCTTTCACTTACTCTCTCTCTCTCTCTCTCTCTCTCTCTCTCTCTCTCTCTCTCTCTCTCTCTCTCTCTCTCTCTCTCTCGCTCTCTCTCTCTCTCTCTCTTATTATATTTTTTTCTGTGTAGCATGTCGTTTTCTTTTCCCTTTATTTCTTTATAATAAGAACGGAATGGTCCATTATTGAGCTGAGGTGACGACACTCATAAAAAAATAAGAACCCGGCTGATAAGCAACACTAGATAATTGGGATTTACATTTCATCTTGGACGATTTGAATGGTCTCATTTTTAACTAGAGGATGTTGCAAGATGATAACAGTCGGAAGATTAAGGAACAAGCGTTAGATAATAATAATAAATAATAATAATAATAATAATAATAATAATAATAATCTGTGGAATATGAGGGTCTAAGTGATACCAATTGTAATTGGTATCACTTGGAACGGTCCCAAAAAAGCTTTTACAAAAGATTTGAAGAACTGGAAATCAGAGGAAGAATTGAGATCATCCAGACAACTGCATTGCTGCAATCGGCAAGAATACTCAGAAGAGTCCTGGAGACCTGAGGAGACTTGCTGTAACTCAGCCTCCAGGGAACCACCGGCTACGGCAGGTGTGAAAAACTAATAATAATAATGCTTTTGCAGAGACCGTGAAGGTGACACAAAACCTTTAAAATACTCTTAAAATGAGAAAAAACATCGTAAAACGAGCGTAAATAACTTGCGAAAGAATATAACAACCGATAAATCTGAAAGAACACTACCTTTTACGCATCAATGACTTACCATCGTTGCTTTGCCAGTGGAAGTAATGTATAATTCGCATGGCGAATAAGACCTTCCGTTTCCATAGTTGGTAAAGTATCACGGCAAAAGAACAAAGCATCGAGACTGGAATAGCCGCGAAGAAAAGCAGCCATCGGTCGTCAATTAATGTTTTTGATGTTTGGTTTATAGGCGCTGCTGAAAAGAGAAAGAAATAACGTTTAATAAGTTTGGCATCTTCCAGGAGACATCAGTAAGATACACTCCAGATGAGGAATACAAAAACTTTGTCAGTGCCCACCTGGAAGCTGCAGCTGAGAGCATACCGACCAAACTAAGAACCAAACATACTTTCTCCTAGGAAAAAGTTAGAGAAAAGAGAAAAGATATTAAAAAAGCATCACTCGTAATAAAAAAAAAAACTGCTGTGTCCTTAAAAGGGATACAATCAGACAAGTTTGTAATAGAGTGGAACACGCTCGTAGATTTAAGATAGAAGGTTTTATTGCAGAGAAATACAATAAGACAGACAAGGAATAGTGAGGCACGCTACTAATCCTCGAAGCCATCTCAGCATAATGCCGAGCTCACTATATATATATATATATATATATATATATATAGTCAGACGACATGGGTGAGAGAGAGTATGGAATATTCCATTACAACAAAAACCTTAAGAAGGCCCAGGTAGAACTCACTAATACATACAAAAAAGAACAAATAGAATACACCCAAGGGAAAATAAATAAAATCAGACATTCATTGGAAGACAAACAGTCGCGTTTAGCATGGCGAACTTTGAGTGAAATTAATGGTAGAAAAAGTAACTCGAGATCAAAATTAAAGGCAACCAGCCAAAAAAATAAACCTCAGAAGTGGAAAGAACACTTCCAAAAACTGCTAGGAACCCACCTCCACTAAAATCATTGACAAGAATACGAAAAAATAGTGAATAACTAACTAGACATTTAATGTCTAGTTGGTTATTCACTATTTTTTCTAGTTTAACTAGGAGATTTCTAGTTTAACTAGGAGATTTTATGATAGAAGAACTTGACGAAGTCCTAAGAAAAATAAGTCACGGACGTTTGGTGGGGGAGAGTCATGAGAATCCGTGCTAACAGCTTGACCTGAGGATGATGAGAAAGAGGGTCAAGCATGGCACCGATAAATTAACAAAAAATTAGTTTACCAATTCACATACCTAGGTAGTAATATCTCATCTATAGAAAGCGATGCCAATGCACGTATAGGAAAACATGGATTGCTATAGACAGATTATCGATCATTTGGAAATCTGATCTCTCTGCTAAGATAAAACGAGAATCCTTCAAAGCCGCAACCGTATCAGTGCTACCGTACGGCTGTACCACTTGGAAACCTAACGAAGCGTTTTGAGAAAAGGCTAGATGGAAGCTGCACAAGGATGTTGCGAGTTGTCTTGAACAAATACTAGAAAAACAGCTGTACGGTCACCTGTTTTCTTTTACACAAACCATTCGGGAGACATGCCGGACACTATTAGAGAAGCAAGGACGAACTCATAAGTGACGTTCTACTGTGGACACGTACACATGGACAAACAAGTGTCGGCTGATAGCTAAAAAAGCCTACATCAATCAGCTCTGTGCGCATTCTAGATGTTCATATTGAAAACAATTTCTTTCACAATAAATTTTCCCCTGAGGATGACCTAATGTTGAAACTGCCATATAGTACCTAAAGTATGACAATGGAATCGTCCGTTTTTTATAGATTGTGAGCCTCTAACGAGAGAATCGAGCGAGACATTCACGGACTTATGAATACAAGCAATCAATTACTGATAAATCGTTCATTGTATCTTGTGTAGTAAACCTATATTTTACCTAAGATACCCGTGTGTGCTTTTCTTCTTACTTTCTCTCTATCTCTGATACACGAGCTACAACAGAAATTAGAACAGTTAAAAAATAACTAACATAAAAGAAATATTCCTGTTTGTCTCATAACTTATTGTTTATCTTATATATATATATATATATATATATATAATATATATATATATATATATATTATTCACTTTTGAGTTTTTCACATCAGCATTAGCTGATGGTATTTCACTGGAGTCTGAGTGACAACAAGTCTCCTCAGGTCTCCAGGACACTTCTGAGTATTATGGCAGATTGCAGCAGTGCAGTATTCTGGATGGTCTCAATTTTTCCTCTAATTTCCAAATTTTCCAATCTTTTTTCCAAGTTTTTTGGGACCGTTCCAAGTGCACCAACTACAATTGGTATCACCTTGACTTTCATATTCCATAACCTTTTCAGTTATCTGGCGAGGCTCAGGTATTTGTCCATTTTTTTTTTTTTCGTTTTTCTTCAGCTTCACCCTGTGATCTGCTGGAACTGCAAAATCCACCAGTTGACAAGTTCTTTCTTTTTTGTTAATCAACACTTTGTCTGGTCTTCTTGCTGGGTATTATTATTATTTACTCCTTTTGAGTTTTCACATCAGTATTAGCTGATGGTCTTTCACTGGAGTCTGAGTGACAGCAAGTCTCCTCAGGTCTCCTGGATTCTTCTGAGTATTCTGGCAGATTGCAGCAGTGCAGTGTTCTGAATGGTTTCAATCCTTCCTCTGATATCCAAACTATCCAAGCCCTTTTCTAATCCTTTTGGGACTGTTCCAAGTGCACCAACTACAACTGGTATCACTTTCACTTTCATATTCCATAACTTTTTCAGTTCTCTGGCAAGGTCCAAATATTTATCTATTTTTTCATTTTGACGGGTCCAAAGTGAAACATGAGTTTAAAAAATGAATATTCAACAGGAATTAATAAAACAAACGTCTTCAGTATAAAATAACTGAAGAGTTGGTAAATCCAACCAACCAACCAATCAACCAACCAACCAACCAGTCATTCAACCAACCAACCAACCAACCAATCAACCAACCAGTCATTCAACCAAACCAACCAACCAACCAATCAACCAACCAACCAACCCAACCAACCAACCAACAAATCAACCAACCAATCAACCAACCAACCAACCAACCAATCAACCAACCAATCAATCAACCAACCAACCAACCAACCAATCAACCAACCAATCAACCAACCAATCAACCAACCAACCAACCAATCAACCAACCAACCAACCGATCAACCAACCAACCAACCAATCAACCAACCAATCAACCAACCAACCAACCAACAACCAACCAACAACCACCAATAAATCAACAAACCAACCGATCAACCAACCAACCAACCAACCAACAATCAACCAACCAAACCAACCAACAAACCATCAACCAACCAACCAACAACCAACCAACCAACAACCAAAACCAATCAACCAACGATCAACCAACCAAACCAACCAACCAACCAACAACCAATCAACCAACCACCCCAACCAATAAATCAACAAACCAACCGATCAATCAACCAACCAACCAACCAACCGATCACCAACCAACAAACCAATCAACCAACCAACCAACCAACCAACCAACCAATCAACCAACCAATCAACCAACCAATCAACCAATCAACAAACCAACCGAACAATCAACCAACCAACCAACCAACCAACCAACCGACCAACCAACCGAACAATCAACCAACAAATCAACCAACCAACCAACCAATCAACCAACCAACCAACCAATCAACCAACCAACTAAATCTCAACAGCGATCGCCTTGGGATCGCCTTTGGTTTGCTTTGGTTGATTGGATTTTACATCATGTCAACTCTTGGGTTATTTTATAACAAATCAACCAACCAACAAATCAACCAACCAACCAATCAACCAACCAACCAACCAACCAATCAACCAATCAACAAACCAACCGAACAATCAACCAAACAATCAACCAATCAACAAACCAACCAATCAACCAATCAACAAAACCAACCAACCAACCAATCAACCAATCAACAAACCAACCGAACAATCAACCAAACAATCAACCAACCAACAAATCAACCAACCAACCAATCAACCAACCAACCAACCAACCAATCAACCAATCAACAAAAAACCAACCGAACAATCAACCAACCAACCAACAATCAACCAATCAACAAACCAACCAAATCAACCAACCAACCAATCAACCAACCAACCAACCAATCAACCAACCAACCAACCAACCAACCAACCGATCAACCAACCAACCAACCAACCAACCAATCAACCAATCAACCAACCAACCAACCGATTAACAACCAACCAACCAATCAACCAACCAACCAACCAACCAATCAACTAATCAACCAACAACCGAACAATCAAAACCAACCAACAAATCAACCAATCAACCAATCAACCAACAACAACAATCAACCAACAAATCAACCAACCAACATACCAACCAATCAACCAACCAACCAACCAACCAATCAACCAACCGAACAATCAACCAACCGAACAATCAACCAACAACAAACCAAACCAACCAACCAACAATCAACCAACCGAACAATCAACCAACCAACAATCAACCAACCAACATACCAACCAATCAACCAACCAACCAACCAACCAATCAACCAACCGAACAATCAACCAACCAAAATCAACCAACCAACCCAACCAACAACCAACCAACCAACCAACCAAACAACCAACCAACCGAACAATCAACCAACAAATCAACCAACCAACCGAACAATCAACCCAACCAACCAAACCAACCAACTAATCAACCAATCAACAAACCAACCGAACAATCAACCAACCAACCAACCAACAAATCAACCAACCAACAACCAACCAATCAACCAACCAACACAACATCAACCAACCAACCGAACAATCAACCAACCAATCAACCAACCAACAATCAACCAATCAACAAACCAACCGAACAATCAACCAACCAACCAACCAACAACAACCAACCAACCAACAACCAACCAAACCAATAACCAATCAACCAACAACCGAACAATCAACCAACAAATCAACAACCAACCAACAAATCAACCAACAACCAACCAATCAACCAACCAACCAACCAATCAACCAACCAATAACCAATCAACTAATCACCAATCCAACCAACCAACCAACCAACCAACCAATCAACCAACCAACCAACCAACCGAACAACAACAAACCAACCAACCAAAACCAACCGAACAATCAACAAACCAACCAACAAATCAACCAATCAACCAATGAACCAACCAACCGAACAATCAACCAACAAATCAACCAACCAACATACCAACCAATACCAACCAATCAACCAACCAACCAACCAAACCAACCAATCAAACCAATCAACAAACCAACCAACCAACCACCAACCAATCAACCAACCAACCAACCAACCAATCAACTAATCAACGAACAATCAACCAACCAACCAACCAACCGAACAATCAACAAACAAACCAACAAATCAACCAATCAACCAATCAACCAAAACAATCAACCAACCAACCAATCAACCAACCAACCAACAACAACCAACAACCAACACCAACCAAACCAACAACAACCAACCAACCAACAATCAACCAACAAATCAACCAACCAACCGAACCAATCAACCAACCAACAACCAACAACAAATCAACCAATCAACAAACCAACCGAACAATCAACCAACAAATCAACCAACAACCGAACAATCAACCAACCAATCAACCAACCAACTAATCAACCAATCAACCAACCAACCGAACAATCAACCAACAAATCAACCAACACCGAACAACCAACCAACCAACCAACCAACCAACAAATCAACCAACCAACCAACCAACCAATCAACCAACCAACCAATCAACAATCAACCAACCAACCGAACAATCAACAACAAATCAACCAACCAACCAACCAACAAATCAAACCAACCAACCAATCAACCAATCAACCAACCAACCGAACAATCAACCAACAAATCAACCAATCAACCAACCAACCAACCAATCAACCAACCAATCTACCAATCAACATACCAACCAACCAACCAACCAACAAATCAACCAACCAACCAATCAACCAATCAACAAACCAACCGAACAATCAACCAACCAACAAATCAACCAACCAACCAACAAATCAACCAACCAACATACCAACCAATCAACCAACCAACTAAATCTCAATAGCGATCGCCTTGGGATTGCCTTTGGTTTGCTTTGGTTGATTGGATTTTACGGCATGTCAACTCTTGGGTTATTTTATGCTGAAGATGTTTCGTTTTATTCTTTCTTGCTGGGTATTCAATTTTTTTTTTCACTCATTTGAAAAAATATATATCATATATCAATGAAAATTTAAAAAAATATATATCATATATCAATGAAAATATCAGTTTAGAATTTGTCACATATAGTTTTTGGTTGGTTTGTTGGTCGGATTGTACGGCATATCAACTCTTGTTAGGTTATTTTATGCCGAAGATGTTTCGTTTTATTCATTCTTGTTACGCATTAAATTTTCTTTTCAAACTCAATTTTTTAACTCATTTTTTTAAACTCATTTTTAAAAATGTAATCCATAGATGGGACCCAAATAGGTAAACTCACTCCGGGACAGAATGGACCTTGGAGTAATGGCGATGAAGGGGTTATCCACATTCTCCAGTGCTCAAAAATTGGAACCTCTCCACAAGACACAGATTAACGCCATACCCAGGAAACTAAGACCCTCAGCCACCGCCTTCTAGCATATATATGATAAAAATGGTTGGGGATTTGCTATAAGGACAATACGGTCAGAACAATCATATAGGTGCTGGGGCTTGACGTGACCAGCCGATTGATCAGGGGGGGGCCTTTCCGATCGCCCGTCTAGCCTAAGTAAGTACCAAAGTGGAGTGTTGCAAGTCAAGGGCAACTCAGCCACCAGGATTCCGTCCTTAAGCACCACGGGTCACCACCAACGGCCAAAAGGTAGCTTTATTGGTAGGTATACCTCTGTAGATGTGCAGTCAGCGTATTCTACAGCCTCAGACGAATTATTGAATACTGAAATTTTAGTTCAAATCCTGCACGAGGCAATTTGCATTTCACTAGGCGCTGGTGGATTTGGAAAAGGCATGAATACATATCTTCTCCCCCAACTATCTATCTACCTATATAGTATTAAGGTGTATATAGAATTAACCTATTCCAGTTTCTCCATAAAGGATCTTCAGAGTTAATTGTAATGAATTAATCAGTATCTTGATTAATTCATTACAATTAACCCT
>CM042149.1:41660879-41675879 GCA_023376005.1 Doryteuthis pealeii | reverse complement strand
AGACTTTGGGGAACGCAGGTAGATGATCTGACGAGATCTACGGGTCCACCACACAGGAAAAAATAAATAAATAAATAAATAAAATCTAAGTTTTAACTTAGTATATGTCCATAGGTTCCGTTTTCTATTAAAACGAAATGGTTTAGGGGCAAAATTTAAATGCCATTTGCCCAATAGTGTTAATACAATATTTAACATTTAAAATAAAAATAAGTTACTTAGCTTAAGAGTCGAGTTCAGATAAAATGGTCTCTCAGCATCTACATTTTTATATTGACAAAATTATTTTCCTATTTCTACGTGAGTAGGTAGGACCGGGATGGGGGAAGGGGGCTATTAGTTCTAGGAAGACATGCTAAATGACCAGACAAGATAAATGAAATTATACATTTTTTTTCCCTTTCTTACATGTTCCTGTAAACGAAATGGTTTAGGGGCAAAATTTAAATGCCATTTGCCCAATAGTGTTAATACAATATTTAACATTTAAAATAAAAATAAGTTACTTAGCTTAAGAGTCGAGTTCAGATAAAATGGTCTCTCAGCATCTACATTTTTATATTGACAAAATTATTTTCCTATTTCTACGTGAGTAGGTAGGACAGGGATGGGGGAAGGGGGCTATTAGTTCTAGGAAGACATGCTAAATGACCAGACAAGATAAATGAAATTATACATTTTTTTTCCCTTTCTTACATGTTCTTGTAAACGAAATGGTTTAGGGGCAAAATTTAAATGCCATTTGCCCAATAGTGTTAATACAATATTTAACATTTAAAATAAAAATAAGTTACTTAGCTTAAGAGTCGAGTTCAGATAAAATGGTCTCTCAGCATCTACATTTTTATATTGACAAAATTATTTTCCTATTTCTACGTGAGTAGGTAGGAGCGGGATGGGGGAAGGGGGCTATTAGTTCTAGGAAGACATGCTAAATGACCAGACAAGATAAATGAAATTATACATTTTTTTTCCCTTTGTTACATGTTCCTGTAAACGAAATGGTTTAGGGGCAAAATTTAAATGCCATTTGCCCAATAGTGTTAATACAATATTTAACATTTAAAATAAAAATAAGTTACTTAGCTTAAGAGTCGAGTTCAGATAAAATGGTCTCTCAGCATCTACATTTTTATATTGACAAAATTATTTTCCTATTTCTACGTGAGTAGGTAGGTCCGGGATGGGGGAAGGGGGCTATTAGTTCTAGGAAGACATGCTAAATGACCAGACAAGATAAATGAAATTATACATTTTTTTTCCCTTTGTTACATGTTCCTGTAAACGAAATGGTTTATATATATATATAATATATAATATAATATAATATAAATATAATGGAGAATGAATGTGAAAAGTATTAGCATATGAAGGTGCTCAATGCGAAAATAGCAAAGCAGCTTTAAAATCAGAGATTAAATATCTTGATGTTAATATTCCGTAACTACAGTTTCATGGATATCATGCAATCTTCAGACGGTCAAAAATATTAAAATACAAAGATATTAAAACGGTGGCTTCACGTTATATTGTTGGATATTGTACAAACGGAAATAGGAATTTCCAGTTAGATTAAACAAAGCAAAATGATGAACAATAGATAAAGGAGTCAAAGAAGAACCGGAACGAGTATAACCCGACGGTCGCTACTGAGCTAAAGGGCTCACAGAATTTCCGAAATTGGCCGTCAAGATCGGATTTTCTGCATCAACCAAGGATTGCAGGGTCTCTCTATTTGCTGGAAGTCTAGCCGAATGCCCACGTTGTGTTCAGATCTCAAACGACTAGAAATCTGCTATAGAAACTGATATCCAAGGTTAACGGCTGCCTAGTGGTCACATAAAAAACAACGACTCTTTTTTCTTCAAACTTAACAACATTTATATTCAAATAACAAAAGAATACAAACAATTATTTCTCTAGACGGTGGGAATGATGGACCCGTAATTAATAACTTCTGGTCTTCTGCAAAGTATTGTGCAAAACAGTTTGTAAGTTGACTAAGTTTTCAAATGGTCTTAGCTGAAGTCAGTTTCTCTCGGCTCTCAGTATTTGCGTTAATCTTCTCAGATAACCCGATCAGCTCATGTGATTCTCAAGCAATCACAACTTCATCTGCTCTCCAGTCTGGTCTGGCTTCATCTGCTCTCAAACCAAAAACGTCTGAGTTAAATAATATTTCAATCGGAACAATTTTATTTCAGGCCGGCATGAAGATATTAGGAATCTCTGCGCCTCCTACTTTAGCAGGATAACCGCCCTCCTCTAGTTCCAACAAGCCACTCGAATTCACTTCCGCCAAATCGACAGGGGCTTCAGTTCTTCCGGCTACTTGAGTGTTTTTTTTAAATACATTTGATTTTCTTTAATTCCGATTTTCAACAAGAGCTTATCTCCTTTCTTAAGTGGGAAGGAAAACAATAAAAAGATTCTCTTCCAGACAATCATGGTCAATTTCTTCCGGGCGACATCAGTCTGGTTATATCAAAAGAGCTATCTCCAGCCTCGATCTCTGGATATACTGTTCCGCGCCCGTAGTCTGGTCACTTCAAAGGACCGTCTCCAACGCCACCCATTTAAAGATCCTTGCCTCTGGGAGGTCCTCTGCCCACCCGAAATTCCACTTTCGATATGGTCATTTCATAGCTAACATCTGTTTTGATTCTCCGGTCGAGGTCACCCAGCAAATTATATTTCCGTTTTTTCTTTCTTTCTTTCTTCTAATTTCAAAACCTGAATCGGTCACACTAGAAGGTTCCTTTAAAGAACAATGAATATGTGGGCGTTTGGCGGGAAAGCCAGACAAAGAGGGAATTAAACAAAGAAAACAATAGATAGGGTTGCGCTTACTTAAGCAGTCAGCGGTCAGTAGTGATAGAGAGACGGCGAACGGAGTGACCGAGACTCCCGGTCACAGCCGATGGGCTGTGAACCATCACATAGCCACCTCCCACCTCCCCAACGCTATTCATCCCAACAGCAGCAGTAGTTCCCATTGTCAACGCTCGCTACTCACACGCACCACGAGGGAATTAAAGAAATAAAAAGTTCAATCTCCTACTAGATACAGATGTCTTGTGTCTTCGTTAAGCGACGACTACATATATCGTCTAAGGGTTGGATACCCGCAGTGTACCAGCAACGTATACGATTCAGAGCAGCGAAGAAGGGCTACGCAACAATATAAAGACTGACGAGTCACCGTTTTAATATTTTTATATTTTTGACAGTCTGAAAATTGCATGATATGCATGAAACTACAGTTACGGAATATTAACACCATGATATTTAATCTCAGACTATATATATATATATATATATATATATATATATATATATATATATATATTCTTCATCAGACAGCTAATTTTATTGAAAATCAAAATTTACCATATAAATGCATTTATCCAACCCCTTCGCTGTTGCCGGATGTGACACAAGGTCAATTTCTAGGCAGAATTTCATGTATTTCATGGTCAGCGGAACAGATCACAGATCTCCACCCCAACACACAAGCAGACATAAGAACGCACAAAACTTACAAGGGACTCAAATCAATTAAGGCTGATGCCGTAATATTAAAGTTCCCTCGCGTATTATAATAAAGAGAAAAAAACTTCATTTAAAAAAAAATACAATTCATCAATTCTCTGAGCTGGTTTGCACAGCCGATACTCGACAACTGACCATTCTACAAAAAGCAAAATGATATTTTCTCTTCGCAGTTGTCTCAGTTGCCATTTGATGTTTTCTGCTCAATGTCTGTACCAGGGGAACAGATCCCAGATCCACATATGCCCACAGATACACACACAGACACACACACACATACACAAACACAAATACACACACAAACACAAATACACACACAAACACACATACACACACAGACAGACAAACACACACACAAACACACACATACGCACACACAAACGCACACAAACACACGCACAAACACACACACACATACACACACAAACACACAAAAACATACACATACGCACACACATACACGCACAAACACACACACATACACAAACACCCACACATACACACACATACACACAAACATACACACATATACCCCCACACACATGTACACACACACGCATACAAACAGAACGTTTATGGAGATAGAAAGATATGAACAGATTGACATAATTAACAGACGGATATGAACGTAGATATGAACTGGAAGATTTTATTTTTTAAAAGACTTCATGTTTTACTTCAGCAACACGTGTTTCGGATACTCTAGTATCTTCTTCAGGCTTTGTTTAACCGCTTTCTGATTCCGTATGTAAATGTATCTAGATACATTTATATAAGGAATCGGAAAGCGGTTAAACAAAGCCTGAAGAAGATACTAAAATATCCGAAAGACGTGTTGCTGAAGTAAAACATGAAGTCTTTTAAAAAATAAAATTCATTTTGCAGACTTTCATTTTTATAATATATATATATATATATATATATATATATATATATATATATATATATATATATATATATATATATATATATATATATATATATATAATATATATATATATATATATTACATTTTTTGAAAAACTCTGGAGCATCAATTTACAGAAAAGAAAAAACACACACAACAACCTATCACATAAACAAAAACAAGCCTTAAAAAACCTACAGGAAAACAATGACATAGTCATAAAAGAAGCTGACAAGGGAAGTGCAATAGTCATCCAAAACAAAACATACTATAAATCAAAAATCAACGAGATACTTAGTGACAATACTACCTACAAACCAATAGACACAAACATAGATAAAAATATAATATCAAAAATTACAAAATTCTGCACAACACACAGACAAATACTAACCAAAAAAGAAAAGGCCTCTCTAACCGATTTCCCCCACAAAACAAGCAACTTCTACGGATTACCAAAAATCCACAAATCAAAAGAAATCAAAACAGCAATCATGACACAAAAATCAGAATATATAGAAATACAAGACCCTAATGACCTTAAATTTAGACCTATAGTAGCAGGACCAGCATGTCCCACCAACAGAATTAGCAAACTAATAGACATCCTACTACAGCCATTCCTAAAAAAGATAAAAAGTTACGTTAGAGATGACATCCAATTCCTAAACTACATACCACAAAGAGTAGACCCTGACACACTCATGGTAACATTCGATGTTACCAGTTTATATAGCAATATCCCCCATGAATTAGGAAAAACAGCCATCTGATTTTGGATTGAGAAATACCCAGAAATGTTACACTCTAGATTCAATAAGGAATTTATCATTGACGGTATAGAACTCATCCTAAACAATAACTCCTTTCAATTCAACAACAAAAACTACATACAAACACTAGGAACTGCTATGGGGACAAAGATGGAGCCAACCTATGCCACCCTAACCCTAGCATATTTAGAAGAACACCTATACGATAAAATAGAACAAGAATATGATAACAATATCAAAATGAACTTTATAAAATCATGGAAAAGGTATTTAGATGACTGTTTTATATTCTGGAAATGCTCATGGGGTGACATCAACAAAATACACGAGCTATTACAAAACCTACATCCAAAAATAAAATTCACTATAGAATACAACTTAAAAGAACTACCATTCCTAGATATCACCATTAAAAATATAAATGGTCAAATTATCACAGACATTTACCACAAACCCACAGACACACAACAATACTTACACTTCAAAAGCCACCACCCTAAAAACTGCATAAAATCCATCCCTTATGCACTTGCACGTAGGATATACACCATAGTCACAGATAAAAACCTCCAACAAATCCGTCTAAAAGAATTGCAAAAAACCCTCCTCCAGAGAGGCTACCCCACAACACTAATTAACAAAGGATTTGAATTAGCGGAGAGAATACCATTAGAACAATTAAGAACCCCTAAAAAACATAACAACGAACAACAACTAGCATATGTCTCAACATATAACAAAAACAACCCTGAAATATTCACAAACATATTACACCAACTTGAAAACAATGAAAAAATTAAAAATATATTAGACACAACAACAATAATCAAAAGCAAGAGACAGACAAAAAATTTAAAACAAATATTAACTTCATCCAAATTTGGGACACAAGCTACACAGGGTGTCTCAAAATGCGGAAACAGAAGATGTGGGGTATGCAACATAATAATAGAAGGAACAACCTACACCTTCAAAAACCCCTACACAACTTTCAAAATAAATAGAAATCTTGACTGTACCTCAAAAAATGTAGTTTACATAATAGAATGCACAAACTGCGAGAAAATATACATTGGATGCACATCATCACTGAACAAAAGAATCTCACTACACAAAAGCAACATTAGATTAGCTAACAATAGAAACCTATACGTATCGAAACATATCCACGAATGTAGTCAGGGACAATTTAGAGTGCTACCAATATATCAAACTGATGACTATACTCTACTTCTAATTAAAGAAAAACATTTCATAGATAAATACAAACCCGAATTAAATCGAATTTAACCACACACACACAATAACACTACTCCATAAGCAAATATGATCTACTAAATAGAATCCACAACCTATGTGTATGTGTAAAACACATATGTAGGAACACAAATAAGCACCCAAAACACACAAACTGAACCTAACCAAGCAAATACATATACACAGCAATAAAAACAACTTCACTACACAAACATGTAAACCACAAAACAAAATATACAAATTATATAATATTAAATATAGAACAGACCAAGATACATACATACATACATATGTTGCATACATAGGAACTGACTGGGGTAGATAGATAGATAGATAAAAATGAAAAGAATAAGATAGATAGATATGTACAGAATAAGATAGATAGATAGATATATAGATAGACAAATATGAAAAAACAGAGATAGATAGATATAAACACATCGAAATAGATAGATAGATTCATAGATCCATATATAGATAGATACGAACAAACACAGAGGGATATATAGTTAAATAGATTGATAAATATGAACAGACTGAGATAGATAGATAGATAGATAGATAGATAGATAGATAGACATAAACACACTGAAATAAATAGATAGATAGATTGCTATATCATTAAAAAAAAAATTTTAAAAAATGTATGTATGTATATGTATGTATATATATATATATATATATAGATAGATAGATAGATAGATATCAACTTACTAAAACAGATAGATAGATAGATAGATAGATAGATAGATATCAATTGAATGAAACAGATATATAGATATGAACAGACTGAAATAGATAGATAGATATAAACAGACTGAAATAGATGGATAGATGGATATAAACAGACTGAGATAGTTATAAACAAAGTAAGATAGATAGATAGATAAATAGATAGAAAGATAGTTATGAATAGACTTAAATTTAATTCTTAATTCGACTCTTAAGTATGTATATATATGTACACATATACACACTGAGTACAACCGTATACATACGCACACACACACACACACACACATACAAGGTAAACATAGACACATATACGTAGGCACACACATACACACACACACAAAAAGTATAAATTTAAGTAGAAAAACATAGAATGTCTTCGGAACAAAGAACAAAAAACAAATTACAAACACACACACACTTGATATATCAAATGAACATTTGATGAACTTTATCAAGACAACCCAAATAGAAAAGTAATAAAAATAAGAAAAGTTAAAAGCTATAAAAATTCAGCTAATGACTTTATTGGTAAGCCACCCAAAAGCAGGAACACCTGCTTGAGGGACTAGTGTTAAAGATGAAATTCCATTCCACCCCCATAAAAAAAAAAAAGGGAAAGAGAGGGTGAAGTGCTCATGTGTATGTATATATATACACATACATGTAAGAATTCATTTTCATATTATCAACCAAAGCCTGAAGAAGATACCAGAAGATCTGAAACACGTGTTGCACATGTAAAACAAAAAGAATAAAAAAATTTTTTTCTGAGAACAAAATACATTTTGCGGACCTTCCTTTTTTATAAAATATTGAATTTTCTCCCGTTGGAACCAGAACAACACTTTATATATATATATATATATATATATATATATATATATATATTATTGGTATATATATATATATATATATATATATATATATATATATATATATATATACCAACCTCTCTACACGAGTAAGATGTGACACAAGGTCAATTACTTAAGCGAAGTTTAACAGGTTTTCTTCTCCTACACTGGTTGCTTAATCAAGGTTTAAAAAAACCCAGTGTGTCCTACTATTTACTCATAGCTGGAAGGAGAGTAGTTGGATGCATACCTTTCCCAAGGTTATTAGCGTTATGTGAAATTTAAACAGTCTCGTCCAGGATTTGAACTCAGTTTGTCGTGTCCATTTCCTACTACGATAACCATTACACAAAGCGCCTCCCTGCAGCCTGAATAGTAGAAATCACAAAAGAACTATAGTATGGCGCCGAATATCGGAATTCACAACATACAACATGGCGGCCGAATAGCAGAAATCACAAAAATTACAATATGGCGCCCATATAAAACATTGTTCCTAGAAGACTATAGTATCAGAATTTTTGGCTAAACTTGCAAATCGGTCGGAAAATTAATTCATATTACAAGGTTGACCCAGAAAAAACAGAACCCAAATTATTTACTTATTTTCCCATTAAACTAACCCTAAACCCGAACCCGAACCCTAACCCTAAACCCTAAACCCTAACCCTAAATCCTCCTAGTTAAAATTAAGTTTTATTACAAAATTTGTGGGTTCTTTTTTTCTTCTAATATTTCGACCGATTTTCAAGTTTAGCCGAATTTTTAAAATATAAAATGGTGCCCAAAATGACAAAATCCACAAGTTAAAACATGACGCACAACAAACTACAACAGCAGATTGCACAAACTACAAAAGGTCCCGTATACAGATCTAAAGAAACAAATAAAAAGATTTATCAAACAAAAATGGCTACAACGTTGGAATAGTAGTACACAAAATAAATTATTATCAATTAAGTCAACAGTAAGAGAATGGAATTAGTAAAAGGCTCCCGATCGGTTGGTAGACCATGCCTACGATTTAAAGATGTCTGCAGGAGAGTCATGAGGATATGTCATATTAACACAAACACGTGGGAGGTAGATGCAAAAAAAATAGAACGGCCTAGCGCCTTAACGTTAAGCAAGGCATGGGGAGAGGTGAGGCGGAGAGGAGAGTAGCCTCGACAGCAAAGAGAACCAGAAAGAGGGAGAAAAGACAGCAGCCCCAGAAAGCATCACAGTTTGTATGCATTCAGGGCACCAAAGACTGTCACTCAAGAATTGGCCTGCTGAGTCACTTGCGCAGATATTTTTTTTTCTTGGACACTATGCCATCGTCCTTATTGGACGGAAATGTGCCAACAAAAAGGAGAATGGAAGCCAAGATATAGAAAATCCTGAAAGGAAGAAATAATACTGGCTCATCCATACAAGACTTATACATTGTTTCATGCTTAAGCAGTGGAATCAGCCACGATGCGGGACGTGTCAAATACTCTTCATTGTCAAACATTTCCTCATGGAGTCTGTAGTTTTCGCTCCAATCAGAAATGAATATTTCAACGCAAATAATATGTGGGATTTGTTTGAGAATATTAACATGGATGGCATTTTAACCTTCTTGAGAAAAAGAAAAATATAGAGAAAATTATGAATCAGATATAAAATACATCCTCGAAATTATCTACAAAAATACATCTGTAAAGGAAACTTGAATATCAAGTTTTATCTCACACCCTAACAGTTTTTGGTATTAAATAACCTGCAGGGTTATTTAATGCGGGGGGAGCATCGACCGAAACGTTGTGTATATAACAATGAATATGAGAACAATAGTCCTGTCTTTTTTAATATGTTTCCGAAATTCGTCGTATTATAACCACCATCCGCTTTTTACAGCTTCACTCATTACTTTCATTGGACCATATGACCTTTAGGCACCCCTTTTGCGATCTCGATTCGTGGGGACATTTTTTCCATTTACATCGTCAAAATCCGGTTAATTGTTAACAGACGATTTTTAGAGTTTTTTTTTAAATTATAAAACTAACCCCTAACCCTAACCCCTAATAAACAACCGGATTTTGACGGTGTAAATGAGAAAAATGCCCCCACGAATCGAGATCGCAAAAGGGTGCCTAAAGGCCATATGGTCCCTTTCATTTATCGTCTGCCACTCTCAAATCTCTCGCGTTTACTGTTGCGGCCCTGTCTCGTCGTGCGCATATGCGTTCTTGCCTTCTAGTCTCTCTGCGCACGAGCGTATCGTTCCAACACAAGATCGAAAAATCCAAATAATGCAAACAAACAAATGAATAAATAAACAAATAAACAAATAAATGAATAAATAAATAAATGAATAAATAAATAAAATTATGCTTACCTATGTTTGGTGCACAATTCGCACTGCTGTTATATCCAAATTGACATGCACAAAATTCCTTGCCCTCTTCAACGTAACAGGATCCTTCATTACAGTCTAGACTACAATTCGTTTGACATATATCACCGACCCAGCCTTTAAAACAATGACAGAAGGTATCCGCACAATTTTCAATGTAACAATCGCCATTTTCACAATAGTTGGGAAATCCACAGACAGAACAATCTCCGCTGCGCAAAGGTCCTGCTTGAACAATCACCAAGACGGCCAAAATAACCAGAAACAATTCCAGTAATCTCATTCTTTTACCAAGCCAAAGTTCTTGTTTAATATCAGGGACTTGAATAACAAATTATAACAAAATCTTTAAAAAATCTCTGCCTTGGTGCCAAAATCTACAATTAAAATATTACATAAAAATTACTAGCTATCGATATCTTATCTTATGAAGAAACTTAAATTAAATTTCAGAGTGAATGGTTTAAACAGGAAATCTTGAATAAACAAATTGTAAATTTGCAAGATTAATAAAGAATATTATTCAAATAATGAATAAATAGATTAAAAAGAAGAAAAAAAGATCACCACTTCCCTTATTTACTTTTTTTTTAAAGCGGTAAATAAATACTGCTTTCTTAGAGCGACGAAAAAGACGTCCGTTTAACTCGGCTATCAGCGTTCAAATATCAAAATTACAATTTAGCGCGGGAAATATTTGCTTACTTGTTGGGTAGTGAGTAGACTGCGCTTCTTAACACAAACGCGAAAAAATCAATAATATTTTATGTCTAAACTTATTCATATAGCGGAAGCCAAACTTAGACACATAAATAACATTATATATTTAAAAAAACAACAAAATAAACAATTCTGAGACTGACTGTATCTTTAAAGATATAAGTAGAAATAAGTAAAGTAGTTGCAGTGGCCTATTGTCGGTATCAGTCGGATAGCGAGGGAGTCTACCCCCTTTTCGCAAGCGTTTGACAAGGAAGATTGTTTTTGCGTCTGAAGTGGTGCGTCTCATATACTTTCAGCTTACCACTTTAACACACAGAAACTGTGCTACTCATGCGCTGAGTTGATGAGGACCGGTATCAAATTCAGAACCTTGTAATTCAGAGGCATACACTATACCGACGGTATATTTATCTGGCTGGAGTGTAGGTTGTCCCTTATAATTTAATAGTCACGAAAGTCAGGTGAGCAAACCACTACTAGTGAGTTCGATTCTCACTGGGTGCCTAATATATTTTAGCTGAGTAAATGTCAAATTGGAACAAATAATTGTATTATGATGGTTGATGGATTTTAATGGCATATCAACCCGTCTGGGTTATTTTATGCCTCGAGGTTAGGGAATAATATGCGTTGTACATCTATCTTTATATCTATATATTTTATTGTGGAGGTGTTCGTGGGGTAATGGTTACAGTCGTAGGAAATGGACACGGTGACACGAGTTCAAATTATTCTCCCTCTTGCTATGGGTAAATAGAAGAACAGACTGGGCTCTTTAACATTGGTTAGACAACCAGTCTAGGAGAAGGAAAACTCTTAATTCAAATATGTTAAATTATGCTTAAGAAATTGACGTTGTGTCACATCCTACTCGTGTGGAGGTGTTGGTAAATATTTACACTTTTGTAGTTAACAGTTTTCCGATATGTTAGCCTCATCGGGGATCGTGTTGAGGAGGCTATCTTTGTATGACATTGACTAGGTTTACGTTTATATTTCAATATGAATGTGTCAACTATTAGATTGGGTCTGGTTCTTCTTTGGAAATTCTTCACGACTGCAAAATCTAGTATGGCTGGGGGCTTGTGGCTAGAAAAAGAAAAAAAGAAAGAAAAATAAACACTAGTAAATTATTAAAACAATTATATATATATATATTATAAATTATTAAAACAATTATATATATATATATATATATGTGTGTGTGTGTGTGTGTGTGTGTGTGTGTGTGTGTGTCTATTGTGTATGTGAGTTAAATATTTTACATAATAATAATAATCACAAACACACACACATCGAAGCGGGGGTTTACACAATAGATTGTTTAAATTGTAACAAAAATATATAGGAGAAACTTGTAGATCTTTGACTAAACGGTACATAGATATCATATTAAACGGGTTTTTCTTAACAACGCCCTAGCTAAACATATCATAGATACAAACCATACCATACCATACCATACTATATATATATATATATATATATATATATATATATATATATATATATGTGTGTGTTTTAGTGCGAAGCATGAGTAATGTGTGAAATAAATGAGAAACTTAGTTGGATGTTATGTTCTAAGTTTTATTTCGTTCCAATATTTCGAAGGAATGACCCTTCTTTTACAAAGATTTTTTTAGACTGAGGGTGGTTGATTTCTCAATCTAGAAATCAACACTTCTGACTCATAAAAACGCCAGCGACCACTGTAGCCAGTCAGTAAAAAAAATTTTTTTTTAAATAAATAAATAAAAGAAGGGTGATTTCTTCGAAATATTGGAACGAAATAAAATGGAACTTAGAACATAACATCCAACTCAGTTTCTCATTTATTTCACACTTTACTCATGCATCGCACTATATATATATATACTAGACAAAAAGTGACCCGTTGGGTCACCCGTTAAGCTCTCGCTAGATGATTGGGATTAGGAAAAGAGTAGGATCTGCCAAAATATCATCTGCTTTTCATTGAATTAAAATTCATTAAAACGATTTAAAGTCAAGTTTTAAGTCGAAAAAGTAACATAAGAAGCATAAGCAAAAAAGCAAAATAATATTACACATTTAATTTATTTTTGATACATTTAAAACGATGTTTTCGGTCAATTTCGATCATCTTGATCTGCCAATACGCTACTTAAAATTCGTTTTTAAAAATTAAATTCTAACCTTTGCGCTTGAAAAAAATTCACACTGGATTGTCCAATTAGACACATAACCTAGTAGATAAAGGAATTAGGTTAAGACAGTTTTAAATGACAGTTATCTCTAGACTGCAGGTTCAATCCTGGTCAGGGGCAGCAGTAACATAGAATAATAATTAACATAGCTTAACACCTGTACCTCAGTTATTGTTAGTGGAATGAGAACATGTTACCCCTGTGGGCTGAATAAAGAGTTAGGTTCAAAGTTCTGTGATGGCTCCCTATTACAAGAAGGTTCCTGTGTCCGACAATAAATACCTGAAGAAGGCCGGAGGGCACATCGGCCGAAACGCTGTACAGATAACAATGAAGATGAGGACAATAGACTGAATAATACAAATAATGGTAATCTTTGAAGAGTTCCGTCCTGTCTCAAAAACTGCTAGCCGCAGACTGTTGAAAAAACAACACCAACTATGATTGAAGTCCATAGCCGAAGCGGTATCACTTGAAAAAAAGAAAAAAAAAACAACTTAGGGCGTTTTTCCTGAAAACCCAACCCCAACCCCCTCTAGTTAAAATTAAGCTTTATTACAAAATTTGTGGTTCTGTTTTTCCTGGGTCACTCAAATTATTTATTTATTTTCCATTAAACTAACCCTAACACCAACCGAAACCCTAGCCTTAAACCCTAACTCTATTTTTTACACCGCTTCGGCTACGGATTTTAATCGTAGCTGGTGTTTTTTTGGGTTTTTTTTGTTTTTTTTTGTTTTGTTTTTTTTTCAGCAGTCACTGGCTACGATTTTTTGAGGCAGGACAGAACTCCGCAAATATTACCCAAATAATACTCCAAAAATTATTTTTTAGTTTTCATTTTCATTTTATTTTTCGATTTTCGGTACTTATTTACTACTCGAATAGATTCTTTTTAAAAAAAAAAACGGTACTCTTCGCGGAGAACCGTCCCGCCTCCTGTCTCAAAAAACGCTAGCCGATGGCTGCTGAAAAAAAAACACCAGTTACGATTGAAGTCCGTAGACGAAGCGGTGTCACTTGCAAAAAAAAAAAAACAAAAAAAAAACAAAAAGAAACAACCAACTTAGGGCGTTTTTCCCGAAAACCCAACCCCAACCCTAAACTCTAACCCCACCCTACTTAAAATTAACAGTTTTATTACAAAATGTCTGGGTTCTGTTTTTTCTGGGTTATAAAAAACAGAGCCCAAATTATTTATTTTCCCATTAAACTAATCCTAAACCCCAACCCCAACCTCAAACCCAAACCCGAGTTTTTTTTTTTATTCAAGTAACACCGCTTCGGCTACGGACTTCAATCGTAGCTGGTGTTTTTTTTTTAAATCTTTTATTTTACAGCAGCCACCGGCAAGCATTTTTTGAGGCAGGGGGCCGGGACGGTTCTCCGCAAAGAGTACCAAAAAATTTGTTTTTCTTCTATTCACACGTTCTGTCTAGTCTTTTTATTTATGTAGAAAATAGTATCAATCACATATATACACACCGTTATTTTGTACCCGAAAAACAGGGAAAGACTTGCAAAAAAATCAGAAAGTTTTAAAATAGAATAAAAATTAATTCATTGCTAAATCTACACTGAAAATTTAATTAAAATCGAAAACTTCCCTGAGTTTTGGTACAAACGT